>VZRU01008037.1:333948-361565 GCA_013398155.1 Pedionomus torquatus
TGCCAAGCTACTACTTTGATGTGTCCAGTGGTTCTACTTACTCTCAAATACTATGTAGGACATTTTGGAAATTCTCAGTCTTAATGAAATCACTAGTTTAACTCTTTCTGTATCAAGTGATCTTGAGCTGGGGCAATTTATATTCCTGTGCTAATATTACGTATAAATAACATTTTTTTCAGAGCTCAAAAATGTGACAGTCTCAATAAACAGAAAATGTAATTATGCAGTGGGATGTGGCTAATACTAGTTCCATTGTTTTTTAATTGGTCTTTATCAGAGTGAAAGTGAGAGAAGTTCAATATCCTGTTATTTGGCATTGTTAAGCATTTAACATTTAGCAAAGATGTCTTCAGTTTGAATTAGAATTTTTAACTATGATATTTTTCTTATGATATTAGGTGATTGATGTAAGGCAGAAATGTATATTCTATAGCTCTTTTATTGATTTGCAGGACAACAACAGTAGATCATTAAAATCTGGACTCTATTTTGAAAGATACTTTAAAATCTCAAAGCTGATGGGCCTCAGCTACCTTCTACTGATACATAATTTGGAACACAACATAAGGGGTAGCAGCACTGGAAACACAGTACTTGGATCTCACAACTTACAAGACCTTTTATTTTCCTCACACAGCTCAGAGACTTATTTAAGGCTGAGTAACTGGGTATAATATTCTTCCTGAAGCATGAAGAAGCTAGCTAAAAGCCATAATTTTTAATTAGAAGTTTGGGCATACATTTTCCTCAATCAACTAGTTAAATCATGGCTCTTTTTGTGGAGTCAGATCTTATTTTAAAGTAGCTGTGTTTCCATTACTTATAAAAATGATGCTTTTGTAGCTGCTGAACTATGACCACATTCCACTGATACAATGACCTATGAAAAGCTGAATGTAGGATGATCTATGAGCAGAAGGAAACTGAAGATCAGAGGAGCATATATGATGTAGTATCATAATGATTATGATATAGTATCATAATGATGAGGGTGAAAAAATGATGATTAAGCAGGCTTAAAATTGTCAATATTATGCACTGATGGGCTTTTCCCTCTTTGGTCTGAAAATAGAAAGGTTTTGAACAAATTCTGTTGACAGTGACTTCTCCTGAGGATGAAAAATGTCTAAAATTTCATCTATCTCCTTTATGCTAATATTTGTAATGTGCAGCAGAGACCAGAAAAGCCCAGAAGATGTAAAGAAACCAATACAAATCTGAGCTGCTGAATCTCTGCAGCTGCTTTGGGCTGACATTTGGTAATAAAAGTTGTCTAGGTTGAGGGAAAACATACAGAGCATGTCTTTCAGAAGAAAATAACAATTGTAAAATCAGTTTGGTTTTACTAATCTGTCTGTAAGTTGTTCTTCATAGCAGAAGTAATGAATTTTTAAATTCATTTTTGGAAAAAACTTAACTATATTAATTCACAACATCATTACAGGATATTTACAGACAGGATGTGGTTTCATGTTTATGACAAGTTCCATACTTACAAATTCTAATTCTGTGCTGGATATCATTCATTCTTTCATTATCCAGCTGTAAGATCAGTGCAGAGCATATAGGGTAACAGTAATGCTTCTACAGTGTAACTTATGTAAGATGAAAAATTTGTGGTAAATAAGAAATTAGTGACATTCTGAAGACTTGCAGAAGAGACAAAGTGATCAATTTCTTTATACAACTGAAGAGCATCTGTAGAGCAGAGTGGGGGGGAAATGTAAGTGTTCCACTTAAAATAGCAGCTGGTTTCACATCACTGACTGACAAATGTGATTCACTGGCTAGAAAACTTTGGCATTCTAAACCTACTATTAACCTTCTACAGAGGGCAATTGAGAAAAAAAAAACAAAACTAAAAACAACACAGGCAGAAACAATTCAAGCACTAGCAGTGCCATCATCTTCAGAAGAAATCAAAAAGCTGTATATTAGCACAAGTCACCACTCACCAGACCATAAAGGCATTGCCTCTTGCTCCTCTTAATTATGGTGCTGCTGCATTTATTCACAAGCATAAACTGTGATTTGTATCCATTTGGGAATATGAGACCACACCAGTTGATTATAGTGGTACAATTACTATTCTCCTACACAAGAAAAAGGGTGACATGTCAGACCGAAAATTGTCTTTTCTTAAGAAAATGTTAGCAAAACACTTGTCATTCAGATTGTAGAATATATGTTAGGTTTACTTTTGCCCAAGAGTCAATGCATTTTGAGAGCAGGCTGTGTTACCTAGATAAGATCTTTATTTTATAAATTAATTCCATACAAAGGGACACAAACAGTATCAGCTGAAATACATGACTCTTATAGTCTTAAAAGAACATTGCAGAAATTTCTTGGAAAACATGGGAGATCATGCAAAAGTCATCACTATCCTTTTATTACTTCAGCTGTATCTCTAAGATGCATCTGCTCCAGTATTCTTGCTGGTCACTTCAGAGCAGCAAAGTCTCTGCTGGAATTAGAGTGCAACTATTGCCTTTCAGAAGTTTAATAAACTTCTATGGATTTTAAAAAGATACCAGTCTGATTGACAGGGTCATGTTACTCATCTTGCCGAATGATTCAGAAGTCTGAGTATTTCACCCAGGGGAAAACCAAAGGTTTTATGAAGTAGTACTGTGCAAGATCAAGTTCTGTGTGACCAATAAAACCTCTGCGTTAGTCAAAGTCAAAGCTACGTTTTGTCCAGGAAACTTCATACCAGACGTTTTCTTGGAATGACCTCCAGGGATGGGAGTTAGCTTTGGATTAAGACATCTGTATTCAGGTTTTTGCAATGTGGGCGTCTGTATAGATGTGAGGTAATGGTCTCAGCGCCTTTTGGCACAAGGTGATAGTGGACACCTTGTCAGTACAGGCAGGGCCTGGCAGCCAGGATCCATCCCACCACCCCAGCAGGGACCAGGGCAGCCAGGTCAGCCCCAGCCCCAGGCATCGAGCACGCTCCTGGGTACAGAGCCAAGCTGAGGTCAGGCTGGGATGTTGGATTCCAGGTGAGCCCAGCCAGGGCTGTGGGGAGCTGGAGAGCAGCCCTGCTGTGGTATTGCTGGGGCAGGGGCTGATGGCCCAGGGGGTGACATGGGGTTCTGGGCTGTGGGTAGGATGTGGGGGGATCCCCAGGAAGCTAGAAAGGCGTAGTCAGGCCCATTACTACCCATGGGGCCTGGACAGCCTTTCAAAGCCAGGAACAGTTGAACTACATTTTGATTTTTTTCAGTTCAGCTCAAAGCAGTCACAAAGAAATGATGCAGAATTGCTAACTCAAAATCACTCACACTCCCTTTGCTAAAGGGGGAGTGGACCTGTGAACTACCTGCACAGATCCAAAGCAACCTTATTTTAGTGCAAAAGTAGTTATTAGCTACAGTGTTGTGCTTCCCCACCTGTTTCTCTAGCTCTCCTCCCTGCCCCTGCTGAGAGAAAGCACCATCACGAAATGGCAGAGCAGAGCTCTCCTGCTAATGAGGTTGTGTGGGGCAGTGGTGCTTGTAGGGGGCAGTGGAAGGGGTTCTGGAGTCCGTGATAGCCTTGTGGTGGGGAGTGGAAGGGGTTCTGGAGTCCATGATAGCCTTGTGGTGGGGAGTGGAAGGGGTTCTGGAGTCCATGATAGCCTTGTGGTGGGGAGTGGAAGGGGTTCTGGAGTCCGTGAGAAGCCCTTCATGTAGCTTCCTTTACCTTCAGAGATAGGGCACCCTCAGAGAGATCCCCCAGGCAGCAAGAGGTTTTGAGGGTTTTGAGGTGGAGAAGAGTAAGAGAACTTCCTCTCTATCAACAGATCTCCAACACCCCATTGACTTTCCAGGTATTTAATATCATTATAATATTTAACAGTATTATGGTAATCACCAGCTTGATAAAAATTTGTGATTAATAATTGTGCTGTTTTTCCTTCGACTTGCTTCACTGTTTTCTTCATTAAAGAGGCAAGAATGATTCTTTGTTCTGCTTCCATCTAAGCAAAATGTTAATACAAAGATAATTATTGATCCAGCTCTAACAGTTACCAAGAGAATAGCTTGTTGCAGAGTTGTGAACAATAGCCAAAAGAGCTTTGAACTGTTTTCTGTGAATGAGCACTTTTTATATTGCTGAAGTTACTTTTCCTGTATTCAAAGTTAAAATAGCAAAAATGGGGTTTGGAGACAGATCCCTCAAAATATTCTTAACCACTGCACTTGGCAGTAAAGTGGGTGATGTGATTCACTGTTTTTCTGTCTCATAAGCCTTTTTCTTCTCTCACTTTTTTATTTTCCTTTTTTTTTTTCTTTTTTTTTTTTTTTTCCCCTCACAAAAGAGAGTGAAAATTTCCCAGAATTTTAGCCATCAAAGCCAGTAAGTTGAACATAACAATGTTATGTGGAAGTGGGATGCTGAGATAATGGGCAGAGAAATAATTCCATTATGGCATGTTGTGTTTTAAAATCAGCTAAGGGTGGGAGTACAGAACTTTTTTTTTCTTTGGTAGAGTATGTAAGAGGAAAAGATAGTAAGAACTCATTTCAGCTGATAACCAGAGAGATTTGCAATTGATTTGAACATCTCTGAACCACCTCACAGTCTCCCTCATGCTAAGAGGTATAATAAAGACTAGATGTGAAAGTTAGGTGTCTGTTTACTTAAGACTTCTGGCACATTTTGTGTGAAAGCCTTGATTGCTTACTACCCCAGAAGAAGTGATTACTGATGATACAGAAAGCAGAAATCAAATTTATTGTGAAAATTCATAGGATATAGTAGGTATGACTCTTCAAATTTTAGAAAATTTCAGTATTTTTGTATGATATAAGGAATATATATTTTCTAAATCTCCAATTTAGAGAGAAGGATGTGGTTGTGGGTTTTTTTTGGGTTTTGTTTGGTTTTTTTTTGTGTTCAGGAACAAAACAGGAACAGGCCTATAAAAGAATTTAATATGTACAGCCTCCAAAGATAGCCAGAAACCACTGAACGCTACACTTTGATCAAGTTTTTTTTTTGTGTCCAGTCTTTTTAACATTGTAAGATAATTTTAGCTGCAGTACATTTCCATAGTAAAGATATGAGACATCTTTTGCTTTCCCTATCAACTCTACACTGTCAAAGAAGATGAGATGATTTTTACAAGGTATGCTATTGTACTTCCTTTTTAGACATTTCCTATCTTATTTCCTTCAGGAGCTAATTAAATTATTGTTTAATATTTTTCCACAATATCTTCCTGTATTATTAGGTACAGTTATTTTGAAATTTATTTAGAAATTCCCTCATTCATATGTTCATGCTTCTGCTTTTTGGGAAGTTCTTTGTCATCAATTTATTCAAGACTTCTGAATGCTACTGTGGGGTCTTCTGCTTTACTGATTATCTTCTCTCCATCTCACATTGCTGCTGTCTATGATGCTGCCTTTTTGGAAGCCCGAAGCTCTCTTACCTTTCTTCTTTCTGTGTTCTCTTGATCCACCTCATTATTTCTCTGAGTTGTAGTGATGATGTAGTTGTGTAGTCACTCTGGACTCTCACCTCCCTCTTGGTCATTTGCTCCTTATGCTGGGCGCTCAACATATTCTATTGCAGGAAGATCTGTAGCTGTGTTTATCCCTCATAAAGGAGAAAGAAAAGTTAGAAATGGTAGTTTTTCATTAATGCAAATATGTTCAAATAGATAGCCCACTACACTGGTTTAAGTTACTCAATAAACTTATTTTTCTGTGGGAATGAGTTTTTATTTTGCTCAATAATTTATATTGCTTTATAGAGATATTGTTTATGGACTACTTATGAGTCACTTGCTCAGAGTATAGCATTGTATATCTTGTAATCTACTTGCCTGGTGTAAGCCTTCAGCTACGTGGTTGCTTGATTCTTAAACGCTTTTCAGGGTAGTCCTCAGAAATTTCTGATGCTCACACATATTCATATTATTTGTGGACCCACCACTAGCATTCCTGACACTTTTAAAAATTAAATTGGAAAGCAATATTTTTTTCTGTGAATAATGAAAAGGTTAATGGCTAAATAGATTGTTAAACAAAATCTTAATGTTGTGAATAATATACGCCTTTATATCTGCTTGAAGGCAATACTCAAGCTTCCCTAGCATTTATGAGAATTATAATTTAACTGCAAAGTGAACTTTGCTAAGCATTTGAATTATGTGTTACACTTGATTACTCGTAAAAATATCCCTACATTCTTCGTTTCCCTTACTACATGGACCTATTGTTGTCCCCTGCTACAGCAATTTCTTTCCTTTTAGAATCCAGTCTCTGAAATGCTGCCATAAAACTGTCTTATCTGTCCCCCACTACTTTCTATGTTGAATCCCTTTGATAACTTCCTCTGCATTTCCAGTTGGGTTCATTTTCTCATATTCCAGTCTCTGACTTTTCCCTGCTTTCATACATCCTCAGTTGCCTTAATCCAGCACCATTTAAATGTTCTCTTTGGTTTTTGATATTTATATTTTCCTCCTGGAGCTCAATTGCATCTTTGGTAAACCAGCTTCTGCCCTTCTCTTTGAAATTGTTC
Source organism: Pedionomus torquatus (assembly GCA_013398155.1). NCBI lineage: Eukaryota > Metazoa > Chordata > Aves > Charadriiformes > Pedionomidae > Pedionomus > Pedionomus torquatus. The sequence continues at coordinate 340,474 of VZRU01008037.1, forward strand.
TTGCACCAATAAAAACATATCCGTCAAACCAGTGAAATGAAAAAATGTTATAATCCTCTTTCTTGACAAACATGTCTTCCTAGTAAATAGAATATAATACAAACAAGAATTTTATTTAAATGCTTTATTACATGAGTTTTTCTGATCTCAAATAAATGCAAAGAATAGAAGATTGCTGCAATTCTCAACAGAACACAAATGCTATTTTGCAGTTCAAAGTTTCAAGAGGATCTTCATATAAATTCATTTTCTTCTTTTTTCCTATCAAATGAACCAGATGTTTTCCATTACAGCACTTGCGTATCTCCAACTTGCTGGTGCCAGAAGTCCACTGAGGAAAAGATTTTACTGGAGGAGGCAGCGGCAGGCTCTTATGCTGCATGGAATAAGTAAATGGCAGGCGTAAAATTGTAGTAAAATGCTGTGATGTCAGGCCAACCACCCAACAACACAGCAATCTAGAGAGACTTGAAAACAAGTCACATTATTAAGTCTTTTCCTGACAGAATTGAGGATTTATTAATTTTAGAGAGGAAAAGCAGTACACAGTTACTTTTAAGTGTCCCCTCTAGAGTGAAAATTCATGTTTTATGACATTTCCTAGAGGTACGTGGTCAGCAGTTATGTAGAGTAATTTTTGCTCCTTTTTTCAATTGCAAGACAACAGAAAATGGCTTTTAGAGCTGACCTTATGATGAGGACAAGTAGTAAGAATTAAATGTTCATTATTATTTGCTTAATACCTAGCTTAGTTTTGAACTATGTGAGGAAGTTGTGTTTGCTAACAATAAAACATTCTCCTCCTTGCAGAAAGTTTAAGTTATATAACTTACAGTCTGATCCAGGTTGCAGGGAAGTAAATGACAACACTTTCATAGAGGGCAATAACAACAGGATACACCCGGTAATTCATACAACAGTCTGAGTACAGACCCAGAGGGGAAAAGAAACGGAGAAAAGCATTTGTTTAAAAACTTTTATTGGTTCACTCCTGACTGGTGCTCTTAGCAAAACTAATGCAGAGGTTGGCAGAGGTAATGAAACCTATGAAAGAAGTTTCTATATAGGCTATGCACGATCTCAAGTGCAGAGCGAGTTCAAGGTTATCACTAATAAATTTGATATGTGAGTCAGAGATCTTTAGTAAGTCACAGAGTCTTCTGTGAGAGACAAGCATCAGCAAAAGAAGAAAATGGAAATGCAAGAGGAATGCTCTGATGAGACTCAGAGCTGATGTATGTAGATTGAGTAAAGCCATATATAAATTCCATACTGTTAATAGTCATAAAATTATAAGAGATCCTAACTAGGCTGAATTTGGAGCCTGGCACTTGATTTTAGATTACTTTTACAGATTATACACTGGAATTTGTACTTTGGGGATTTGGAATACATATTAGGAAAAAGCCCAAGAATATAAATATTTTGTTCATTTACAGCTAAATCCTCCTATAAACTGACTTTTTAATAATGCAGTCTGCCCTTAGTCACATTTGAAAGGATTTCCCTCACCAGCCAGCAATTTTGCCAGCAAAAGACTGGCAAAACTGAGAATAATTTTTCCTGTCGTTTTATTCTTTTTCTAGTACCTGATTAAAAACAGCACAAAATGTTAAACTATGTGCATTTAAATTTAGGTGCTATTCTAAGACCAATATATATTCCAACTGTAGGAAAATTCATATCAGTTAAGTTATAGAAAAGATGGGTATGGCTCAAAGTGATTCAATAGAGATTTAGTCAGTGCTGAAGAAGATATTCTACTCTAATATCCCCAAATATTATTAATTAGGAGGTTAGTTTTTAGGGGGCTGTGGTGGGCTGACCTTGGCTGGGTGCCAGCTGCCCACCTAGCCACTCTATGACTCCCCTCTTCATCAGGATCAGGGAGGGAGGAAGAAAATAAGATGGAAAAAGCTCTGGAGTCAAGATAAAGGCAGTTCAATAAAGCAAAAGCAAAGGCTGTGAGCAGAAGGAAAGGAAAACAAAAGTTTTGTTCTCTGCTCCCCATCAGCAGGTGATGTCCAGCCACTCCCTGCCAAGTAGCGCCTCAGTATGTGCAGACGTTGCTCCAGAAGACAAATGGTATATGGTATGGAATACGCCTTTGGTCAGCATGGGTCATTTGTCCTGGCTATGTCCCCTCCCAAGATCTTACCCAACCCCAGGCTACTTGATGGGGAGAGAATCCTGGAGAGACAGTCTTGATGCTGTGAGCACTGCTCAGCAGTACCCAAAACACTTTGGTTATCAACAACTTTCTAACTACCAATGCAAAGCACAGTCCCCACAGTGAGGGCTGCTATGGGGAAAATTAGCTCCATCTTAGTCAGACCCAATACAATGGTTTGATATTGCTAAAGATATTGAGGTTCTTTTTACATTTCAGCAAATATATGGTATTCAAATTCACGGGGAAGCCTTCACAAGCATGTTCCTGGAAATATCTGGAAATGAGCTACTGACCAATTAGTGATAAATACCCAACACCATAGCCATACAGAAAGGCTAAGTGCTTCTCCAATATGTTTTACTGAAGAGTCAAAAGAAATGGCTTTTTGTTTATTCATGAGAAGTCCTCTAATTCAGAACATTGGTAAGGTTCCAGGAAGCTCTGTGCCTCAGAGGGACTCTCCAAAAGGATTGTCTGTTCCCATCGTAAAAATGGAAAGCCCCAAAGATCCCTTTCAAAAACTCAATTGCTAATTTTCTTTGATTTAATTTACTACATATCTCAAGAACTCTTTCCCTGATACAAGCTCTAAGTAACTGTGCTAATAGTATTTAATATGACAGGTTATGTTTCAATTTCCAGAAATACAAATTTACCATTTATTTAGCATAGTGGTTATAGAATCTTTAGCAGCACTTCGGTTTTCAAAACTGTCCATTCTGGAAATATTCACAATTTTATTGAGTGCAAAACATGTAACCTGGTCTTCCTCTTCAAAGCTTCTCAGCCTTGCACCAGAAGATGCTTAGGTGGATTGCGGTTCAACTACCTGAGGAAGGGTTCTGAGAAAAAAAGTCCCCATTAGGAGGAAATATTGTTTTAAAATCAGGTGGTTTATCTTCAGTATTTGAACTAGCACCTTTCTATGCCTTTTTTTTTTTTTTTTTTTTTTATAACATTGCTGTTATCAATGTTAGGAAGGCTGTAATTTTGGAGTTCTTCCACATGCATTGTGTGAACCATAGCAAAAAGTAACTTTATTAGAATTTTCCCCTACCTGAAGATATTGTCTTACTACAGTTTTTGTGGAGTAAAACTGTGTTAATCACTTTCAGTGTCTGTTTTCTCCCTTTAAACTTGAAATTCAGGTGCATTTACAATCATATTATTGTTAAGTGGTCTGGAGAAAGAGCAGGTTTTTTAGTTACACAGGCAATGTTGAAATTGAAGCTCATATGTACAAGTAGCTTTTGAAAAACATTTCAGCTTTGCTGCAGATACTGTGACAGGACTATTTGTAAGAGCTTCTTGTGCATAACTCATCAGTAAATTTCTGGTAAAGTTTGTCTTCAGTGAAGACATAGAAATGAAGTAAAAAAACGAACATTTGCTGTGTCAATTCCTATGTTTTTAAACACCCAAGTCCTGGGATATCTCCGAACTGTTGAAATCATCCTAGGATTTCACTCCTAAACATAATTCCTTTCTCATTATGGCCTTAGCGTTAAAGGAATGGGATTGTAAAAAATATTTCAAATTATTTTGAAGCTTGTGCAGAATTGGAACCTTTTAGGGACATATTTCTAATAATTTTACACAAATAGGAAGTTGTCAACACAAATGTTTCTTCTTTTTTCTTTTTATTTTGCAAAAATGAAAAAGCTAGGGTTTTTCATGTAACCAAGGAACTACGGTTGAAGCTCAGATCTGCCAAGTAGTGTTTGACTTTCTTTTCTTTACCCCTTTATTTTGCTTATTCTTCTGTCTGCTATGCAAGTCTTTGATGGGGTCATTAATTTGCAGGGTGAAAAAATTTCTCTAACTATGGAGACAGTTAAAGGAAATCTATTGTTGAAGTTTCCAAATTGTATGAAGCATAATTGTGGCATCTGAAAGATGAGGTGAAAGAATCTATAAAATGACACTTTGGTGTTTTAGATAACTTTAGCTACATTTTCACAGTGAATACTTGCAGTAAAGTCAACTTTAAATAACTTTGGAAGCTGGATTTTTTAGTTTTCATAGCTAAGATGACAGTAAGTTCTGAAGACCATACTTGAAAGAGTTTATAGGAATTGGTGTTTGGCAAAACCTGCAAAATTCAAATCCAGTCAAGGTTATGCTTGTACATTAGTGCCTGGATTGAAGATAAAGACTTACTCTATTGATTTAATGTGCTAACTTGAGAAATTATGGTCTGGATGGAAATTTTATTTTCAAACACACTTAATACTTCAGAGAATTTAAATCTGGGGATTTAGCCTAAACTCCTTTTACCCATCTGAAAGCATAGTTGAAAATATAATCAAAGAGCATTACTAATTCTAATAAATAAAATTCTCAAGTTTAAAATTTTTTCCTTATGTGGACATGATACCAAATTCAGAGCTCCTCCACACTTCCCATGCTTCTGGTCCTTATTGCTGACAATTTTGTTACAGAAGCATGCCTTTGTTTAACTTGAAAGACATCCTTTCTGCTTTGTACTCGGGGCAAATGCTGAACTTTCAAGATCACGTTGATCAAAATAGTAATCAGGTATTTCCAGAACCATTGTTTGGATCAAGGCTAAATGTCTTTTTCTTCAGTATCTACTTTCTTATTAAAGAGAAACAGGAAATAGATGCCTGTTTCATATATGATGCTTGGTATTTATTTCTTTCAATAATCTAATGTTACTTTCTTTCCAAAACTGTTATGTGCAAATGATGATAAATCAAGGATGATAGTGCTACATAGAATAATTAATTTAGGTGACTGTGATTCATTCTGTCCATGACTGAAATACATATCATGGTCTGTGAAAACTGAAATGAGTTTAGAAGAAAACCTCCATACAAACATGTGCTGGAAAGAGGAAAATAAATATCTTAGAAATGTTACGCACTTTGCTTAAACAAGAATTCTTATGGAATTCTGTTGTGTAGATATGTCTCTTTCATTTCTGTCTAATATAGAATGCTGTTTTGAAATATGCTTTAGGATGATTGTAACTACACACAGAAACAATCAGTGTGACTTCAGCAGACTTCCCTACTCAATTTGCTCATTTGTAATGTCATCCTTCCCAATCATGCTTGTCTCTTCTGATACACTGCCTCTCATGAAAACTGAGCTCTGTAAATGTCTCTATAATGACTACCTCACTGAAGCCCTGGTCCTGATGGCAGCTACCATAATGCAAATAATAAATAATAATGGTGTCTGTACATAGCTACCACAAAGTCAGTGAAGCAATACATGTTCCTGGATACACAAGAATTCTAATAATATATTGGATAGCGGTCAAATCTTTTCCCTGTATCACATGGTTCTGTGTCAAAGCAAGAGCTGGAGCTCAATTTCTGCAATCAGATCTATATTTGAATCTTTACTGAATTTAGTGAATCTCTGTGAGCATGCTGATCTATCTTCCACATTTATTGAGTCAAATACTTTTATCTTTTGTACCCTGTATACCTCAGTGATGTTACATGCAATTAACTACTCTCTTTTCTATAAATAACTGATTAAGCAACATCAGGAGGCATCTTCTAAATAATGTTTTCTGAACTTTTACCAATATATGCTTAACTTCTATTCTTAATTCTGTTTCATGTAAATACCATAACTTGAAATTCCTATGACAGAGTAAATATTGAAGATGGCTGAACAAAATTTCAAGCAATGCTTGTGAACATTACTTAAAGGTTTGATCCCCCAGATTCTGAATTAACATCCTCATTAGGATAATTGCAATGACATTTTCAAAAGGCAGTGATTGAAGGATCTGTGGTCTTAACTGTTTTGAATATGTACTTAGACTAACAGTCTGAACTGTTAGCATTAAGATGCCTCAACAATAGTCCTGCTCCATGTATTTTTATTTAGCAGTGCTGTGCCTTAATCAAAGATTTCATTTTGTAGCCACACCCCTGCCAGACATCTCTAACATACATGTTTCTATGGAAAATTATGGTATTTAATAGAAACTTCCTTTGCTTTCAACCTACCCTTGATTTAATTTTGCAGAAAGAAATAATTAAATGTAATAGAAACTGCAATGTCTAAACAAAGATATATGATATGTGTGTGCCCATGTGCTGTATTGTTAAAAGAAATACTAAAATGACATCAGGATTAGAAAAGCCGTTCTTTAATTTCAAAGGTTTGATTGCCAGCAGTGAACTAGAAAAGGAAATGTTTTCAATGCAAGACTTTTTATATGCACTCGATCCCTACATCAGACACCCTAATTTACATTTTGGAATCACTTTCTGTTCTGATTACTCGCTCTTGCTGAGCAGTGAAAAAAATGTCAGATTAAAAAGTACAATAATAGAGCTATCTTGCCAAACTCATTGCGTTCAGACAACTGCAAAGCTTCCTCCCCTCACAGTAATTTGACTGAGAATATATACCCACTGTGTTGAGATTAATGCACTGGGAATGGAGAACAGAGTTATTCCAACAACTTGCCAAAATTTCTAAAGCAAAAGCCTTTCAAGTGTAAAGCACTATTGCTGTTGCTTAAATGGCTTTTGTAAGCAATAAGCAAACAACTGCAAATGTATTCGGGTTCAGTACTTTCACTCTACAGCAAGGGTGTTAACATATAGAACAACAGTAACTGGTCCTCTGGGAAATTCAGTAGTCCAATACAGCAGAGTAGTTATTTCTGGAAAGATATTTTTATATATAGAACACTACTGGGCTGTGTAGGCTGCTGTGATATTTTGCTATTAGGCAAACACATTGAAAGATTTTAATTAGTGCTTGATTTCAGCTGTCTCCCCAAGGGAATGGTGGTAACTTTATGCACTGATTCAGTTCATTGTACCTGTAGAATTGCTGTTAAAGGAAAATCAGTGGCTTGGATCTTTTGAAAAAGGGTCGTATCACTAACTTTCCAATACATTAAAAAAAAGACAGAAGTTTCTGGATACCCTTTAAAGAGTGTGTGTTCTATTAACTTATTTATATATTTCACTAAAGGTATTTTTACAAAGCTTATATTTTCTACCATGTTGTACACTGTCACTGGCCAGAATTACCTTGACACAAAACCTGTCCTCTTGTGAAACTAAGTTGTTCTTGCAGACCCCTGGGTAGACCTATGTGGTAGCTGTGCCAAGGGCACTTATCTTATGTTGAAATTCTTGTGCTCTTTGGACAGAAGAAGAGGATCTAGTCTTTCTATCCTGGTGCACAGGCTGAGCTAGATGTGTGAAAGGAATAGGGTTAATTTATTAACTCTGTCCTAAAAGTGCTTGTGAAAGATGTGTAGGGTTAAACCTGCAACTGGTCAAAAACCTATTGAAAGCCCTTAAATTAAGTCAAGCTTGGTTTGACTTGCAAGATTGGCGCTTTGCTTGTTTTTTGGACAAGACACTTTTTCATGTTAAACACAAAGGGCAGGCAAGACACTTATGGTGCTTGATTCTTCAACTCAAACGAATAGGTTCTGAGATTCAGGTGATTCTGACAGTTTTCAGGATGAAAAAAATATCCCACTTAGATAAAACGCTCCTTTAGATCAGATAACTTTTCTCTGCAGTCATTACATTAGGTGAACTGTTATGATTCAGTGAAACGCTGAGCTATTTTTCATGTATCATGCCAGGCAGCAGTGCTATTTGTCTCTGTTAGGACTCTCCGCACAGCCTAAGCAGGACGGCCGCTTACTCACTGTAGTGCTTATTGTACTCAGTGGTGGTAGGTTGCTCCCCCTTACCTCCACTTCCTTCTTTTTCTTCACCCAAAACACAAATTTATCCCATTGTGAAATGTTATTACAAATTGAGATCAGTGCATTTTTTTGTCAAGACCTAGGCAAATAAAAAAAAAAGTCACTCTTGTTGTACTCAGCCACCTCTTCTTAGGTGATTCCTGCTGCTTAGATATTTGCAGCTCTCTAAACTTCCTCCCTTTAAACTGTGGCTGCTTGTGCTGGGCCTCTTCTTATGGCACTCTCCTGCTGACCTATATTATTTCATTGCTGCCATCTGCTACAAGTACTTTTCCTTAGCCCTGGTAGATTTACCTCACAAGTCTTTCAGGTCTTTCTGTAAGTGTTTACACTGTGGAAACTGGGCTGTGTGCATAAAGCTCCCACATAATTCCAGAATAGGTGGTATAGACACTTGCTGTTCTAAAGCAAAAATTTTAATCCAGTGATGGAGGTTTCCCTGAGCATATTAGTTCTTAAAAGACAAAGTCAAGCTGGATATGACTGGCAAAAGTTCTGGGCAAGAACTCTCAGCTGGGCAGAGAGAGGAACTTCCAAAACAGTGTTTTAATTACTACAAATAATAGCCAGTGTTCAGTGGTGGAAACATGGATTTCTTTCTGTAACTTGTTACCACTGTCTACTCATTATCATGACAACTGATCAAGCTGGGATCTTAGAGCCAGTAGTCAAATCAAACTGTAAGCCTTTGCCTTTGGCCAGAGCACTAGTGGTGACAGGAAAACAGAGATGGCATAGAAACAAAAGAGCTGCTGGTGACAATCTGAGCTCATTTTCTTCATGTGAATGCCAAGGCTGTTGTGTGCTGTTGTGTAGCTTGGAGTAGAAAAAGAAAGGAAATCATGTCCTGCTGCCTCATAGCTGTAAAGCATCCAGGAAACAGACAAGTTCCCAATAGTGTCCTCAATTGTGATCTAGTCCCTTTGTATATTACTGGTATGCAGGGTCATCACAATGACCTCTGCCCCTACCCTGTAGCACTCTGTGTCTGTCCTTTTGTGCATACAGGGCAGGCACTAGGGGCAGAATACGAAAACTTGGAAGGAGATTAAGACTCACTGTCCCTCCAAGAGCCCTCCTGCATTCAAGTGTATTTTTTGTATTGTTTCGGGGAATCACTACAAGAAAGGTGTATCCACTGAGTGTTGGATAAACAGAGGGCTCCATTTAATCCCTTAGCTGCCTAAAGAGTAGAGTGTCTAGTGTACGCTTTCTAGATTCCCTTGGGAAGAGATGGAGTACTGATGGTAGTCCATCCTTGCTGGAAGTGCTCCAGGTGATTCATCTGGCATTTCTTAAGAACCTGTTGGTGGTGGAAACAATCATCTTGGGAAGTGCATGTGTCCTTCCAGTGACTATAGAACAGCACAAGTGAGCAGCTAAAATAGGCAACTAATTTTAATATGGAAAAATCTAGGTTAATCCCTACATTAATATTCTGCAATAGAGGAGTTGTTAGTGTTATGGTAGCATATAACAGGAACTACTACTGTGAAATCCTTCTAAAAATCTCTGGTTTTGATTTTCTCTGTTTCTATTTTTTCCAAATTGGCCTTTTCAGTGAGGGAAGAGGTAAGCCCAGAAGTATCACAGTTACATCTGTTGAAACCTACCCCTTTCTACCTCTACTCTGTGACCACTTGAGAAAGATCAAATCTCCCAGTTTTTGTACCATTGGACAGAAACTTTAGAGATTAATTAAAATGAAAGAAAATAAATTCTCTCTGTACCCATGTCTCTTTTCCTTATCACTTTTTTTTTTTTTTTTTTTCTGAGAAAAGTAGAGAGACCTTTGAAAGAAAATCCCATCTTCTCAGGGATTGACTGTGTTTTGAGCAGGAAGAGAAAAAGCCTGAAGTTGCTGCCGAGAGCAAACTTGACATGTTATGTGTTCTATAAATTGGGAGTTTCCACAGCCTTTCTTCCACCTCATTTGTCCTAAAATTTAGTGGAAATATTAAATATTAGGCTGTGAAATTTCCAAGATGAAACTGTGATGCTCTCTGAACAAAGTGTTACTAAAAATGTCAACTAGCTTTATGCATATAGAACTCAATTTACGGTGCTCTAGGCATGTATTAATGCTATGGTAATACTGGACCAACACATTCTTGTTCAGTGTATTGGTGTTTACAAGGGATCATGTTTAAAATGGAAGTTTTTGTAGTTAGGAAAATCTTTTCCTCCATAGCACATTAATTTTTTCCAAGAAGTTTATTTTTGCAAGAGAAATATGACAAATATGTTTCATCTATTGAGCTATATTTTGTTTAACATCTCAGTTTTTTCTGGTTTGATTATTGAATTTGAAACTATAAATATACAATTTCAGAAAAATATACAAATAAAAACACATTCAATCTTAAGTTATAAGTTTAAGTTTAATAAGTTTAAAATAGTAATAAGAAAAATTATTTAATTGATATCCTCTGTAAGGGCAAACTTTTTGCATCTGTACTCTGCATCTTGAGTACAGATGTACTCAAGCAAACCCTCCCTTTCCTGACAAGGCATTATGACTAGACTTTTCATGAACGTCAGAAATAATTGAATTTCAGGTTATGTTTTTCTTTTATTTCTGCATGTATTAATATCCCTGGACTAAGCAGATGGTCAATAAAAATTTCAGGCTCTGTTCTGTTTTGATTAGTTAATGCCACCAATAATAAGGTTGCATCCAGCTTTTGTCAATCAGAGCTAAGTGCTTTCTTCTCTGGTTGAATTGAAATCTCTTTCCTTATTACATATTAGCTCCAATTAGTCTCATGATTAAGTCTTCAATATAATCTAAATGCTCAGAATTAAATGACAAAAATGCCTTGAGACCTGAATAAAGATTTGGTCTGAGTTGTACAGACAAGAACTATGCAGAACTCTGAATCAGACTTACTGTTGTGGGTGTCTGTACAGAAGGTTAAAAACATAAGCTATAAGCACTAGATCCAAACCAATGGGGTACCTTTGCCTCTGGCCTCTCTATTGTAGAGAGGTTGCACAGCAAATTCTTCTGGCATAGAGAGTTCATAAAACTTAATTCTTAGGAGGCTGTGGATCAAAGTACTTACTAAAATTCTAGGCACAAAGCAGTCCCCTTCTATGTCTGAAACAAGTGAGTATTTTGAGTGGCTTGGTAATATTCCTCCATGCAGTCCAAATTCAAATTAGGACAGATTATATTGCTTTGGTAGTATTTTTAAATTTACATAAAAATTATAAGCTATAACTGAACCACTGGAGGAGTATCCACCTAGAAGTTTCCATCAGGTTACATAAGTTAGTTTTCAAACTAGTATGAATTAAATAGATCCAGTTATTATTTATAAGGAAAAAAAAAACAGTTTTATCACATGCAGTGGACCTCAGCAGTTGTGATTATTGTTCAGAAAAAAATTACTGGACATCAGATTCTTGATGTATTCTTAAATGCCATTTCTGGTGGGTTTTGTCCTAAGTTTTGAAGAAAAGTTCCATTGAACTAGCCTGAATATGATCCTCTCTTTCTACAGTTGCTCATATTCACACTAAACAATTTATTAGAGCATTCCCATCATACATTGTTTTTAAGTTTACATGGTATGATATTCAGAACATAGAAAAAACCTCAAGCTTTATTTAGTTCTATATCATAAGATTTTGGGGGTGTGTGGGAAGATAGAGAGAGAACTAAGTAAATATGGATTGCAGTTGCAATATATTTTAAAAAAGCTTTCCTACAAGGGAAAAATCTCTGGGCCAAAATTCACTCCTATGGGAACAAGGACTATTGCCTAATATTTATGTATGAGAAGCATGCAGTTGGCTTGAGCCTGCTCAGGACCTAGAAGATCCCTTATGACAAAATTTAGATCTTACAAGAAAAAAATCTAAATAAATGAATAAACAAACATATATACATATATATATATATAAAAGAAATACAAACCCAAGTAGAGAATTATATATAAAATCTGGTATCTACTTGTCAAAATTTACTTTTAATTTCTTTATGACAAAAAACCCCAAACCCAACTGATTTATTTTTTTTAGCTGCCTTTTTTTTTGGCTGCACGATGCTGCAGAGAGCCCAGAGACAGGATTAGGAAGAGAGAGCAGTGACCTTGTAGGACAGCTCAGGAAGGGCAGCTCTGGCCATGACTGGTGCTGTGGGAGAAGTTATACTGTGTTGAGCGCCCACTAACCGTACACAGACAGATAACACAGATAACAGGAATGATCAGGCTGATCCCAGAGCCCAACCTCCGTGTTAGAAGCCTGAAACTGGAAAATATTTTAAGTTACATCTGACATTTTGTTAATTTTTGTTCTATGAGGAGATAGGAATTTTACCCTGAGAAAAAAAAAGAATCTGATCAATATCCCTGTGTTCTTCTATGCTTGGAAAAGACCTAGAAGTTACCATTACGCTATGATTTATTAACCTCACCCCCCAGAACCCAGCCCACCTCTGCCAGATTAATGAGATGAGATTTTCTCTTACTGAAGCTCAGATCAAACTGATCTTGTACGGTTGTATTTTTCAAGGAGTAACCAAGTTGTCTGTTTAATGTTTAATTCAATCAATACCTCTGAGGCCAAGAATCTCTAAGGCATTTTTTTTTTTTTTTATAAAAGTGAGCTGTAGAGTCTGCCTCTAAGCACTCAAGTTTCCTCTGTGGGCTTCAGCTGGATCTCTTGAAGGAAATGTGCATTTGCTTTAGCAGGGTGGAGTCAAACTCAAGCAAATTTTTGGCTTTCCAGAACTTTACAATTTCACTGTATATCCACATCAGCACCTTTGCCATGCCACACTTTACGTTTTGTTAGAAATAAAGTGATTGCATTCAAGGATATACTGCTCCTGAATTTCCTCATAATTTTCTACTTAGATATATCAGTTCATGTGAAAACCGTGTTCTGTTTCCTTGTAGAAATATGCATTTGAAATAAAAACATCCCCAGAATCTTCTAGAGCAAAATAATGGTAGTAAGCAGACAAGAAGACACTTCTGTAATGTCTTATTTTTATTTTTTTTTTCTATATTAGTTGAAGATTTTTATGTATGTAAAAAGTTTTATTTGTTGTAAATGCATGGAAAAAAGGATGAATAACTGTGGTATAAAACTGGAGCAGATAAGATGACAGGTACTTTTAAAGAATCCAAAGCTGCAAAATGAAAAGCAGATATTTGGAAAAATGGCACACGCACCTCTGATTCATGAAGGAGTAAATTTTTCATAGTTCAGATGGGGCTAAATTGCATTCAGTGGATTGCCTGAGGTGTTGACATTTTAGAAATATTGGCAGTACACCACAGGTTTCCTCATTCCTGTGTCCATGACCCGAAGGAGTTCAGATACACCAAATAGGTACATTGCCCTTGCTGCAAGATGAATAGACAAGTAAATAAGACCTCCTTTAAAATCTGTCTAATTTACACCTTCCATGGACTATTTTCACAGATGACCAGTGTTTTTTCAATATTTTAAAAACTGATAATAAAATAGGCTTTTGATCTTTAAAAAATATGAAAACACCCTATTTGGCTATCTATTTTATTAATATATATAAAACCATAATTGCTTTGAAATGAGCATAAACTAGGACTGATATACTATAATATAGTATAATACAGAATATACTATAATATCCAGCTGACCCTCAAAATCACCACTTTATTTGCAAATCTTCAATAGGTTATCAAAATCAGAAAAATATTAGAATGACTTGAAATAACTTCTCAGAATTATAAATATTTAATTTCCCAGGATCTATACCATGTCTGTCTAGTTAAACTTTATATTGCTTCCTTGCATTAAGGAAAAGTGTAGTGAAACATCAAATAATGAGGTCACTGGAAGTGAATTTCTTATATATAAAAGGAGATTTTTATAAATGCCTCAATGTTCATTATTTTTTCTTTACCATCTATTTTTGCAAATTTTCTGGCACAAAATTTAGTATGGCAGAGTACATGAGTGGGCCGTGAGTGACTAAGCATGACATGGCAATGGAAAAAGAACAGATTTGTTGATTGTCATGCCAGAGTGTGAGTCTTGCCTTAAAATTCTGTGCAAGAGATCTGTGCATCTAAAAAAATGTGGTCCTGCGGTCAGGAGGGTTAACTCTACACAAAGATTCACATCTCTCTCAGACAGGCCTGGAGACCTGCAAACTGATAAAAAAGACTGAGAAGCGTTCTTAGCTCTCAATGGAAACCACCATTTTTGTTGTCTGTCTGATGTTTGTTTGACTTCGCCCTGTTTTCCTGAAAGAAATAGATCAGAAGCATTTATAAAAGTAATTAATATCTCGAGTTTAGCTTTGAAGGAGAGTTTAGCTTGTTTAGAAAAATAAGAGCCCACAGTGGTGGGGAAAGGAATACTTCTTAGTGTTTATTTCAGGTTGAAGAGGCCTTAAGGTACACAATTGAGTAGGTGGGGTTTTGGCATGTGCTCATTTGTCATTTCATGTGGGCTAGCTTTACGCTCTTAAATATTTATTACTTAATCCAAAAAAGTAATAATAGTAATGCTGTAACATTTCTCCGGCTGTGTTCCCTCTGCAGGGTAATTACTTGTGATGAGTGCTTGAGGGTACGCTGGTTCCAGCTTGAATCTCTTTGGCCGTAGAGAGAATGATCAAGATGGTTCTTACCTGTCTGAGTTCCAGTCCCTGAGCTATTGTGGAAATATTTCATTGTCAGAAATACGGTAATAGAATTTCAAATCTCAGCCCTTTAATTATAAGATTAACAGCTTCCAAGCTAGCAAAAATAACCCAAATGTCATTTCTAGTTGTTTGTACACTCATTCATATTTTCACTTAGCTAACTAACTAGAGCCAGATACAGGACTTCCAATAAAGCTAAAAGTTGTAATTTTCTTTCTCTGTGGTTATAGCCCCTTTGAAAATGTACAGTGTAGGCTGGGAGTGATTTAGCTAGCTCAAATACTTACATACAAAATGTTCTGTGGAAATACAAAGCACATATATCAAAAAAGAGGGCACTAATTCATATCAAGTATATATTCTAAGAGGTCAAAGTGTGACATAGAGGAAGAAAATGAAGGAATCCTGCACATCTCCAACATGTGACTGGTGAGTGCTCTTTTGGTCTCTTGTCTGACAAGGTCTGCTGGAGCTCTTTCATATTCATTGATGCTTTCTTTTGAGCCCTCAGGCATGACTACGATTAATGGGTGAAAATAAGAAATGGAAACTCTTTGTATGAAGTAGTATCCTCCGGAGCTAAAGATGGTAAGTACTACCAAGAGTCTCTTTCATTTCTGTTCACCTGAGTGATGAATATACTGAATTGGCCATGTATTGCCCAAACAACACACTAGCTGTTTTTCATATTTCATATCTCTAGGCTATCCAGCTATGTGGGGGTAAGTTAACATTCTGCTCCCACTGAGGGTATTAATAACATTTTGACTTTTTCTTTTAATAATTTGTAAATGTGATCATGTTTCAATGACTGAGTGCTCTGATGCCACTAATGAGCTGGTTTATCCTTATTTTAGAGCAACCAAGCCACTGTTACTCAGGTGTAGCCCCAGAATGACTTACACAAATGCACCTATTAAAGACAGTTCTTATTCTTCCACAGTTCTTCATTTTTTCCTCATGGCAGATTGTATGTAAGATAATTGGGATCTTGCATAGTAGGGGCAGAATTCCATCTGTCTGAACCATCTATAATTGCTAGTTGTCTTACAGTTTCAGAGAAGTAGCTCATCTGAATTGCAAGCTTTTTCTTCCACCACTTAAAGCAGGAGTAAGAAAATGAACAATAAATCATTGAATTGTCTATGTTGGAGGGGACCTTTGGGATCAGCTAGTCCAGCCATCAACCTAGCTCTGATTAAAAAGGACCCAAAAACAAAAACAAAAGCACAATGACCCATCATTAAACTATGTCACTAAGCACTATGTCAGCCTGTCTTTTAAATACATCCAGGGATGATGCCTCAACCACTTCCCTGGGCAGCCCATTCCAATGCTTAATAACACTTTCTGTGTAAAAAAATTTCCTGATATCCAATCTGAACCTCCCACATGTGTCCATGAGATATGCAGGTATAGGCATTATGATGAAGGTTCTGGAATGTACTGCAGAAGAAGATTGTCCCTACCAGAGGTGGTTGGGGCAAGCAAGTCTAGCACTGTCTATCTGGTTAGTCCTTAATTCAATCAGCTCATACACATGCTGTTGAAGAAGCTGGGCCTTCCATCAATGTCCCAATACTGCATGCAACAAGAGTCACTGAGGTATGTGGGGTGCCTGAGTTCAGACTCTTCTTAGGACAGTGTGAACCTGATGAGTTATGGATGTTTTATATCTGATGGAGAAACCAGGGATGCAAGAAACTGAGTCAGGGAACTTGCTACGCTCAGTTTCCGTTTGGATCTGCACTTGACAAGTTGCTTTATGTCTTCTATGGACACTAACAACACACAGCTCTTCTTCACACTACAATGCAAAACATCTGCTGGGGTCTTACACCATAACAGATATGACACACTGCACAACTAATTTTGACAAACATCTCAGGGCTGAGTACTTGTTATTTTGCTGAGGTCATAGGTAAGGTTTTGCACTGTTCTGTGAGGGAGATTAATGTGTTGTGAGTAGTGTGTTCCATTATCAGCTGGAGGCAGAAGAAAATTCCTTCTGGAGACTCAGAAGCTGTTCCTGTGTGGAAACATGCTGTGTGAACAGCAGGCTGTGACTAATGCACTAGATTGACGCTTTCCTGCTTTTTAGGGTTATATATTTATGAAAAATAACATGTTTTTGTTAGAAGCTTAGCTACTTAATTCTGAAGCGATTTCAAAACTAATAGGTGTATACCATCAGATTGATTGGACTTTTATATTTCTGGTCATAGGGACAGTTTTGTTTTCATTTGATAATCCATTGTTAGCATTGTTGATTTAATATTTTTGTTCCAAAGGCTGCTAGAAACCTTATAAGTAGACAAAGCTCATATCTCAAATAACACATAATGGTTGGACACAAGCTGACATGAGGAAGCATAACACACACTAGTGGGAGATGGCAGAAGGAAACTGGAGGGCAACAACAATAAAACAAGTGGTTGTTTAAGCTAGCTGTTTGCACAATGTGGTGATCTTGAACCATCTGGAAGTCTGTTTTAATAAATAAATAACATTTGTTTCTCTTCAGTGCTGCACAACCTAGCCTTTTGTAATAGCCTGATTTCTCCAAGGCACTCACCAGAAGTTAATTTAGGAGGAGGATGTGAAGGACCAATAGCCAGACTAATTCCTGAAGAACATTCTTGAAGACATTCAGATACATGGGCAAATATGCACAAGCTGAAACAGTTTCTGAAGGGTCATAGTCTGTACTGATTTGACAAAGTTATTTAAAATACAGTGACCTTTCTTGACTACTGGGTGTGAATGGAAAACTTCCCATTGCTCTTAGCATAAAGAGCTCGTCTGCGACAGAGGCACCTAGTTTGTTATTAGTTCTGCTACTAAGATCTACAAACTTGTAACTTTGAAGCTTGTATTTCAGACACTGGATCCTCAGTAGCATGAACATAAGTTTTCTGGAATTTCAAACAAGAATGCAAAGTTATTATTAACTGGAGAAAGCTTACTGCAATGAAGTAAGCTTCTTCAGCTTTGTGGAGCTCCTTTAGCTGCCTTGAGGCCTTGGTCACTGTCCCACCAGATGGAATAGTCCAAAGCTGTCTTTCTGACAGGGATGTCTCATGGCTGGGCCTGAAGCACCAAGGATCCCTTCTTGATAATTTCATCAAAATTATGCTTACCAAAAGAGTTTGACAGAAATTTTACTGTTGACAGTAGATATATCATTAGATCTACCACAGATTACTGCAGGATGAAACTGCACATGTTATTTATCATTCGAGAAGGGCACTTGATAATGAAAAGCAAAAGGAATTTAAAAATTTTAGTTTATATAGCCCATCCTGTAAAAATAAAAAGATAATTTCAAATTATTTTTAAGGGTGCTATTTATAATATATTTGGATATTTGATGATAGATTAATAAAGCTTTTTATTCTGAAGTGGAAAATAAATTGATCTTAATGATTTGGGTCAAATTTTAAATGTAAAATCCTAACAGATCGCTCTGGAGAATTAAATTCATATTCACCTGTGTGCCTTCATGTACAAATATAACAATTACATCATTCTCTTTTATATAACTAGCATATTTAATGCAAGTTAAATGTGCATTCTCATGCCAAAAGGTTCTTCAGCAAAGATAGTCTGCACATTTCAAAAATCAAAAGCAATTTGGTTAAATGACCTGTAACCTAATACAGTTCATGCCTCTAGAAATCACCAAGTCTGTTATTCAGACAGTTCACAGAGCCAATGTTAAAATTTGTTTTAGGAAAACATGCTCTGAGGAGAGTGCTTCAGTGTGGCTCATAAGAAGAGAGCAATGTGAATATGTTTGACACTGTGTATGTGTATTCATAAACTTCTTATTGTTAAGTAATTATTTTTCTTGTTCTGTTTACGTTTAACTTGTTTTCCAAAATAAAGGTGCACAATTAGATAGGGTAAAATGAGACATACATTCTAGCAAGGCTTTCAAAAAAACCCCTCAACTCACAGCCCTTCAGCCTAGAATACACATAGTTTTACACCTACACAGTAGAGACAAAAGAAGAAAGAACATCCTAATATCACCTCCAATGTGTCTTTCAAAAGAAATTTCCTAACTATGCATGAAAAGCATCATTCAGAGAAACTGAGAGTGTAGCTTCAGGTGTTTTTACATCATTCTGTTGTTTTGGATGTCATAATTGGCATTTCTTCTTAGATAAGGAACATAAGGAGAGTGGTCAAATGGGCTTGTGGTGCATTGGCACTGCCAGCATGCCCATCCTATGCCCATGCAGTGGGAAGATACTAGCTGTAACTATAGTTATAGTTCCCATACTAGCAGCTCAATAGCTATACGTCAGCCACTGAGTACAGCCATATGGGCGCCAGCGATCTGTGCGTGTGCTGTGTTGCGATAGCTGAATTGTCTTTTCCTTGTGTGACAGGTGGTTCTCAGGGCTGTGGGGATGACAGCGGGTGTTCTCAGCTGCTGTTTCACCTCATTGTGTGAGTTTTCCATGATAAATTTTTGCTTTAATAGAGACATATTCCAAGCATTTTGGGTTTGCTTAAGTAACTGGCTATTCTTAGCATAAGAAAAAAAGCAAACCACTGTGTTAAGATACCATCATTCACTTTGTCTTTGTATCATCTTGGCCTCAAGTTAAGTGTTTTTGTTGTGGAAGGATCTGCCTGGTTTTGTTTTGCTGTCATTTGCAGCACTGAAAGTCAGAAGTCTTCACCAATGACCAGTTCTGGGCTTTCAGCTCCAACTGAAGTAGTTTTCCAACTTGTTCTCATTGTCTCTCATCCTATTGCTGTGCATCTTTAAGTAGAACCTGGCTTTCTCTTCTCCTTCAGAGAGTTGTGTAGAGCAGTGATCCTGAATATTTCTGTGGTATGTCCATTCACATTTGTCTGTTTTGCTGTGCTTCTACTTAGCATTTCAGAGGTGTCCCTCACACATTTGGGGGATACTGACAATTTATAATCTTTGGATTTGTTTCCCTAAAAAAAATAGTTTTCTTGCACTTCATTACTAATAATACTAATAATAGCTTCAGTGTCATGGGTGAAGTCTCGGTAGTGTCAAAATTGCACATCTGTCAAGGACATTTGCACAAACATGTTGAACTATCATGGTGTATGTACAATATATAGCCTTTGAACCTCATAGACAATGGTAGATACTTTGGTTTTCTCTTGAGTACAGTTCTGCTGAAGGAAGCAATTCAGCTTATGAGGTTGTCTTCCAGTAGTTGATGCCTTTCATTGTAGTACTTCAGATTTTGTGTGAGCTTGAGGGTTCTTTTTAGATCTTGAATGGCTTTGTTGGAACTGTTATTTCTGTAATCATGCTTGCTGTGCTTTTCCCAGTTTCTTAAGAACTCTGTTTATGTTTAATTTTGTCTAAAACTTGTAGGTGTATATCATTATTCCAGATACAGAAATATTTAACTGCTTTGCAGCTTTCATTGTACTTGAATCCAGCGATGCATCTTTTCTATGACTAACATGACATATGTGCTCAACGGTGTTTGTGTTTTACTGTGATTTGGCCTTTGCTTGACTAGTTTGAGGCTCTGTATCTTTGGGAAGAGAGCTATTAGATTTTTGTCACTATTCCCTTTGATGTTGCCGGACAGTTTTAGATTTACAGAAGACATGGGGGATTATAACGGCTCACCTTCTCAGTAGTATGCAGTAAAAAATAGGCTGCATTTTTGTGTTGATTGTTCTGTCTCACGGGCTGGTAGGCATCAATTCTATCAGCAGTAGCTCTGATGGATCTGCAGCTTGGCATTGCTGAGGACCTTCATTCCTTTTTGTACTTCCTTTCAGAGCTGCTAAGGACTCCACTAGCATTAGGACTGTTACCAAGTTTAACAAAGACTTTCTCTACCCACATTTGTTTATCCACCTGCTTTAGAGAATCAGTCATACGATTCTGGAAAAATAAAGGCACGAGATTTATAGCCCATTTAATTTTGTATTTTACAACTATGCAGATGGATGCCCTCCATATCCTTCCAGTTGACATCATAGTATGGGATTGACTTTTACTCTATTCTCTCACTTGGTTATACTGTTAATTTGCACTCTTTTTTTTTTTTTTTTTTTTTTTTTGAGTGGGAAGAACATTATCTAAGTTTTATCACTAAGGGGAGGAAATGAGGTAAGGGTAGAGGAGGTGTTCACTGACAAATGGGTGGAGATCATGGTTTTGTGATTGCTTTCTCCCCATTGATGGGAGAAGCTTCTCTTTGATGTGAAGATGGGGAAAAGCCATGTGAATGTGTGGACAGTGCAGGAGGGTGTGTGGGCAGAGTACAGCTACACAGTTGAAAATGGTGACATTGAATCAGTGTTGCATACAGTTGTCTTTGCCCTTCCCCCCAATAGCTCAAGCCAAAACTAGAAAAATCATTGAGTTCATTTAATAGCCGATATCAATTTATTGAGGATGACTCCCCATTGCAGTATAAGTTTCAAGAAAACAGAGTTAAGAGCTGTTACAAGTTATAGAATTTTTTTTTTTTTTCATAAAATATAATTTAGGTACTTCTCATTTAGCATTAATTCTTTTCAAT
>VZRU01008037.1:365125-421680 GCA_013398155.1 Pedionomus torquatus
ATCCTGGGTGATGAATATAAGGTCTATATTAATTTAGAAACATAGCTTCTGTTTATTTTTGTAATAACGGTAGTATTTTCAAATGTTCTTAGCTCTGAAGTCTGTTTTGTCCCATGTAATGGTATGAAATAATTTGCCAGAGCACAATAAGTTTGTTTTTCCTCTCACACTCCAAGTTTTTGCTGTACATAGTTGAAAATCAACAGAAGGACATTGCAATTTGCTAAAATCAATATAATTAGAGGAAAAAATAATGATGTACTGAAAAGACCACAATTCAGAGAACTGCTGAGCATGATTGAAATTCTTAATGGGCTGCTGAACTATAATGCCCCAGGTCTGGTGTGCTGTGGGACCTGGGTGCCTCTGATGGAAACTTTGCTGCCAGCCTGGCTCCCTAAAACATTTCTAAGCACCATTTCATGTCAGCAGCAGGATATATATATCTATATCATGCCTGCTGCCATTTTAGGCAGCTATTCATGCTGAGGAACTTGACACCAAAATGTCAGACTTGCATTCTAATTTCTTCAGTTATTAGCATCTAGTGCTGCTGCTAAGGTGAGTGTGCAGCACTGTAGCTGCACTTTTTCACTCTTCTGTGAAAAAAAGAATTTGTCCTTTTAACAGTTTGATTCTGTTAAGAGTGTTCTGTTAAAAGTGTTTTGACTTTATATTGTTATTGACTAGTCACAGTCCTATAATTGGGCTTCATTCAGGCTTTGTCCTTTCAGAATTAAACTACACAGCTGGGACTGGAGCCTCGTGTGTTAAGTTTATTACCTTTGTTTTTTTTTCATTTTCTCTGTCCTGACCCAGATCTGCCATGAAGCAGGGAATTAGGAAACGATTCAGTCATGGATGGCTTGATTCAGACTTCTTACTTCCACTTTTTCTCTGATGACTCTGTGAGACTCAGCAAGGTGGATCCTGTGATGGATGTATCCCTGCCCCTCTGCAACAGCTCAGCTTATTTCCCAGTGCCACGTTTGTGATGGGACAGGAGCGATGGTGTGAGAATGCAGCAGGGTAAGCATGTCTTCTGCTGCGACTTCGGCATGAGATGCTTCATAAAGAGGCTCAACCTCCCCTACAGTGCAGGGCCCAGACTCCTCTGCCCCTCTACGTCTTCACACTGTGTGTCTCCCAGTGGGGATGAGAGATGGGGACACTGCATCAGACCTTCGTGAGCTACATGGACTCTGCAGGAATCTTTAGGCTGGGGTTAACCCTTGAGTACATCACACTTCTGCAAGGCAGCTAACAGGTTTATAGCTTGTGAAATGTGCCAATACTCACTTTTATTATTAAAATTAAGCAAATGCAGAGAAGAATTTTGCTTAGGCTGTGGTGCTCTGGGGGCAATTTTCTATCTGCCATTCAGCTTCTCAGATTCTAAACTCTTAATAAAGATTACTGTTGCAAAACTGAAAAAAAAGAGGCTCATTTTTTATCATTCCTGCTAAATTTAATATTAAACAAGAATGATTCTGTGAAGCAAATTTCTTCATCTTTGTTTTTCAAAACCAGCAGCATTTGATCTTTCACTTATGCCCACTGCCAATAGCAGCATATGTGCAGGACTTAAGGGTTCATCTTTCCAGAAAGCAGTAAGAGCTGGCTGCTCCCCAGGGAAGGCCAGCCAGAGGTGACAGCACGGTGGCTTGGCAGTGTCTTCACCAGCAAAGGCACAGTTGCACCATGTTCAAGCAAAGAGAGCAGGACAGGTCTGGTGATGGTAACCAGGGTCGACCACAGCCCAGGCAAGTCCCCAGTGACGAGGCAGGTCTGAGGACAAGTCAGCAGGTCAGAATGAGGGCCAGGAACAGGAATATCTCCAGCATGGCTCAGGCCAGGACCAAGAGCAACAGCTACAGCTAAAATGCATGAATAAAGCAAGAGGAGACCCTGACATGGCTCTCTTGCACAGCTTTTTTTCCCAGCAGCCTGATCCCAGCTTAGGCAGCTGGGCTTTACCAGGGCTGGCCACTAGCTCAGACAGCTAGCTCCTGGGTGGGGGGCAGAGGTTGAGACTGGGGAGGCACACAGGGCTCAGACTTGACTGTCCTGCAGGGCAGGAAGGCCACATCTTCTATAGGACATTTTCAAATGGAGAACACAGACTCTTCTTCAAAAGAACCACTATGCGCCTGGGGCCTGGTGACAATCAGGATTTCAGCAATTACATACTACTACCTTGCCATGATGTGTTTTGCAGGGTAAACCTGAGATGATAACAAGATTACCATCTACATTTTAAAAGCAAAACAAAAAAAACCCCAACAACTGAAAGAGATAGCCTGCATGAAACAAATGCTTTGCAGGAAGACATAACATTTCTATTTCACTCTGGAGAGGTTTCTGAGCATTATTTTCATATTGTGATGCTATGCTACAATTAATCACCCCTTTTAGTGATTGTGTAATAAACTCAGAGGTTTAGATTTTCAGCCTGTGTAAATCAATATGGGTCCATTCATTTCAATGGAGCTGTGCCAGGTGAATAACTGGCCCCAGACATCAAGTGGAGTTTTTACAGAGATTTTTAATAAAGCAACAGGCCTGTGCTTTCACAGTAGATAAATGACTTCATGGGTGATGTTGCAGTCTCTTGTGGTACCTCTCCTCCAAGAAGTTTTATTTTAATCACTCTCATAAAGTTCCCTTAACTGCAACAGTAATGATAAGTGCCTGACACAAAGCAAAGGAAATCAGATTTCTGGATAACTACTGGAATGAAATTTTGCTCTTGGGTTATCGTTAGGTGTTTTTTTCTGAGATTTTTATTCTATTTCCTTCCTTTTAGTAGCACTGAAAGCCCTAGTGCTTATAATCAGCTTCTTCAGATAGATCTTCCGGTGCTGACTGTGTGTTAGGCCTGTAATATAAAGCAACATTGATTTAGTTTTATCTAGAACTGTGCCATAAAACAAAGGCCTTAAGAGCAAACACCCAGTTTATCGTGGCAGTTCGCCCAGTAAGAACCCTAGATGCAACCCTACAATAAATATGAAGGAACCAAGGAACTATTCAAATACAAAGTTGCTTAAATGGAGTTAGTTTGGGATAGAGCAGCACACCAGTGCTTATGGGACTGTGTGTGAGGAAGTCTCATTTAGATCACTTATGATGGTACTAAAATAATATATGTAGCAGCACAAATAGTATATAGTATTACTAAAACATGTAAACATTGAACAAAAATGCCTTCTGATCTTGTTGTAATATCAAATCTATTTATCTCTCAGAGAATCAGTAAGGACTGCACATGCTCAATAGTCCTGAAAATCAGATGTCTGCTTATTTGCCCAAATATGTATATGTATATATCCATGCCAAACGTGAGACATACACATTTGACAAATTTGATGTCTTCAGTCAAAACTGCATCTTGCTTGCACATCTTTGTCGGTGATTAGAAATCTCAGATACTTTTTTACTTAATTGTTTCATTTACCATTTATAGTTATTCCCTTCCATTTGTTAGTCCATGTAAATTCTACACAGATTAATTTTAGACAAGTTGGTAAATGGTGCAAGTGGAAGCAATTTTATTGACTTCCTAAGGTTTTTGGCATGAGCTTAAATATAATATGAAAAGAACCTTGGAGGTAAGCACCATAGACAGCATTAACTTAGAGCAGCACTATCATTTCTATAAGTACTAGTGTACTTTGTGTAAGTAAAAATATAGAGAAAAATTCCAGAATTTTGAGGTCCATCCAGAAACAGGAAGGTCTGACCTTTATACTTAGAGTAGGAAGGTCACTGGCAATAATGGAATTAGTAACATTTTTGCTGAACACCTAGTTAAATGCATGGCATTTAAAAACAAGCAAGAA
The DNA here is from genome assembly GCA_013398155.1 of Pedionomus torquatus. Classification (NCBI taxonomy): domain Eukaryota; kingdom Metazoa; phylum Chordata; class Aves; order Charadriiformes; family Pedionomidae; genus Pedionomus; species Pedionomus torquatus. Next base: position 368,968 of record VZRU01008037.1, read on the forward strand.
CTAATTGATTTACCAGTTGTGAACAATTTAACATTTGCCTTGATTAAAAAAAAAAGAAAACAGCAACCAAAGATCTGTCCAGGATTCAAGGAATAATTAGGGTCTGAGACAGTGCCATTCTCTCTCTCATCCTACATGGATCTGTTGCCTAACCTCAAGTTCTCCATCTGGGTGGACTATCATAAGCAGTCAGAGACTGACGAATAGGACAATTCTATTACAGCCAAACGTGTTTTACTAAATTGTAGGAAGAAATACGTGAATTGGATATCAGTAAAACTAATGAAACACTGGAATAAACTGCCCACAGACACTAGCACATTTATTTCACTGGAAGTTTTTAAAGGACTGGGTTAAGTACAGCTGACCCTTATGTAAGAGACATAACTGATTAGGATGATGACTTTGTGTGTTTTTAAACATTTACCTTACTCTCATGTTACCTGTAATAACCAACTGTGATACTGATCTTTACATCTGAGCATATCAGCTGCAGCTATTGGAAGGGAAAGGTTGCTAGCTGTGTGCAGCAGCATACTGCTGGGTTGCCTGAGGCTTCTCCTGAACAAAACTGACCGTGACAGCTACAGGCCTTCCTGTTCCTTAGCTCAACATCAATAAAGCCTTTCCAATAAGGATACCTGACAGTTTCTCTTCTTCACGGTGTCATTACTTACTCACCTGTAGGTAATAACTAGCAATTAACATTTCCAGGAATTAAGAACTGCTGTGGGCTTACCTGACCCTCAAAGAATATATAATCTTCAAACAGTCACCATGGGCCCAAAAAGGTAATATGGTTTGAATTGCTGCAGGGCAGGTGTATTGTCTTGCATGTGTCTTGTGATGTGCTGTTTCATTCATCTTGGAAATTATGCTGGTGAAATGGTAAAATGAATTGACTTCTGTTGATGTGTCTCTTGTAATTCAAGAAGTAGCATCTACATTCCCATAAACAAACTCATCAAAATCTGCTTAAGCTTGTCCTGAATACCCTCGATAGAGAGACTGTTACTGTCTTCTCACTTTTTCTATTTGCTTATTTTCAGAGCAAAGGATAATCTCTGCTAGTTTGGTAAACTGTTTGAGAATTCAGAGTGAATTCTCAGTGACTCATCTGAATGATATAGCTCTTCTGCATTCCCAGAAGAACGTGCCATCGGCATACCTTCCTGAAAGATGCCACAAATTTTCTCAACCACCATAAACCAATTACAAACCTGAATTTACCACTTCAATTCAATAGAAAATTACTGTGTTCCCATATAATAATTCCAGAAATTTACAAGAATATGTTTTTACTCTATAATTTGTAATATTTTATATTCATAATATATAAAACAATTTAGCCAACGGGTGGCTCTTCCAGACAACTATGCAATGATAAATTCACATGTTAATATGACATAGTCAGTTTTTATAGTGGTCTGGTATTTACCTCTCATGTAGCATCCACTTAAAGGGATTATTTTTACATGAGTAAAGGAATTTATTGCCATAAGTTTTCAGACACTTCAAGTAGTTCAGGTATGGTTTCACTTACAAATGCATTTCATAGTTATATTCAGATGCCATATTGCCCTGTCATAGCAGTAATGTCTTGCATATCACAGTAGGGTTGTGCCTCTTACTTTCTAAGGTAGTCCTACAAATTGCTTCTATAGTAAATAAAATCACCACACCAAGACACAATTTGAACACTGGTGTGTCATTATTCATAAGCTTCCAGGCACAATTCTGGCTTGTGTCAGCTTGTTCTGTCATAGACTGTGCTTGGACACAGCTTGGGATATTGCATGGGTCATACAGACATATGTTGTATCATGTCACCAGTTTTCAGGCACAGAGAACAGGCTATATCCCAGAGTAAACACAGCTTTAGTCTCCCGATCAGTGTTTGAATTGCAAACTGAGTTGAGTGCAGCTTCTTTCGTGCCAGGAGAACATTCTGTTCTGTTTCACCCTGCTTTATAACAGCACTATCCAGTGCCTTTTCTTTACCTCATTGCTGTCAAAATTCCCTTTCTGGACTGCTGCTCTCCTCAGCTCCTGTAACTAGTGAAAACATAAATCTCAAGGGTGTTGTAGGCAACTTCTCTTTCCTAAGCTTGTTGCCTCAAGCCACTCATTGTAGTCCTACCATCTCTATTCCCATCCCTCCATGGCAATGCACCGACTCAGTTGCTGACACTAAGGCTTTAGGATGCAGAGATCATCTTTTCAGTGAGCAAACATAGCAGTGAGTTTCTGAAATGGTAATGAAAGCTGTTGAAGAACAGCACAGAAACAGCTCCCTGCCTGTGGTCACCACTGCTACATCCACATTCAGTTTCTCTTTTGTTTTTCTGAGGTCAAAAAAAAAAGAACTTCTTCATGTAACTTTTACCTTATGCTTATGTAACTTTTACCTTATGACAGTTTCTATCACTGTCCTTTTTGCCTGTCTCGTCAGCCCTGCCCTGTGGGCTGTTGCTGTGGCAAGGCCCATTCCTAGAAGTGAAGGGGGTGCTATATTTCATCACTAATGCCTATGCCCAATTGTCCTTAGGAGCTCATGTTAAGGGGCATTTTGGTGAGCGTGTCAGAAGTTCAAAACCAGCCTGTGGGGGTTTTATAGCTAAAGATGACTGCTGATGCTATGCGTGAAATATTCCATAATTTTAACACCTTTTCAGATGTTAACAATAACCCTCTGAATTTACCCCTCACTTGAATGTATTGTCTAGCACAAGAGGAATCTTCTGTGTGCTCCCAAAGAGAGACTCCATATGGGACCTTGAAGACAAAATTTCTCCTCTACACTGTGACCTTGACTTGGCTCATTTGCTGCAGCTAAATTTACTTAGATGAAAGGCTGGACTTCTGTGTAGGTTGACAGCATGCTACAGGTTTCATGAAGTCAAAATAGTACAAAGTGACTCAGATCTCTTTTTAGTTGTATCTAAAAGAATCCAGCCTGCTGTAGTCTCCAACTCTCTCTTTTGTCACACATACTGAAAATCCATAAGGCAGCTTCTGAATCTACTTCAGAACCAAAAGCAGCTTCTGGCACAATCCCTGGGCTTTCTACTGTGTATTTTCTGCAAACACTATGATGGGTTGGTTGTTTTTTAAGGTAGAGCAACCAACAGAGAGTGAAAACTACAGGTTATGCTTATTTAACAACTGATTCAGCTGAAAGCTCTAAATATTTGACTGAATGCATTTCCCTTTTCTTAGTACCAGAATAGTTTGCTTGTGTGGAAGGAGAAAAATGCTTCATTTACTCTAGAGAATATTCATAATATAGTGCACTAGACATCTCAATGGCACTGCAAGTGCTGGACAAGAGATGTGCTTTGTCATGTGAAATGAATGAACCAAATACAGTTATATGGATAAATCTCAAATAAATTATTCAAAGCATTGAAAAGACTCCTTTCCTGTTATGTGTCTTCCTTGCTCTTAACTTTTAAAGGAATTCTTCTGTCCTTAGTAACATTAACACTTGTTGAAGAAGCCTTGTATTGAACTAACAGCTGGCTCTTTCAAGTGAAATACCTAATTGTGTTCCTCTCACACAATTAGGTTACAAACTCAGCTAAAAATGTAGTATGTGAAACCAAGAGAAAAAGTGCTAATTCAGGAAAACTGCATATTGCCAATATAGAGTCCTGTACTAATTCAAAGTTCTTTTCATCCAGTTAAAATAAAGCTGTGTCTTCAGAAGTTATAATCATCTAAACTCAAGGTCAGCTCGATAGTAAAGTTGACGGGACAGGTATGATCAGTTACATAAATAAGATTTTGTCAGTGTGAATGTGGGTTTACAAACTGCACCACCAGGAATTTCAAAGTGTGCTCCATGCTTTGCCACATAGATTGTCATTTTTCACTTCTCTGATTTCTAAGCTTCAGAAGACATTTTGAGTGAAGACATATTACTTTGTGCAGTGATACTGTGCTGAGGTATCACCTTCCGCCGCTGTTCGTGAACTAATGTTAGATTCACTGGTCTCACCAAGTATATAAAATTTTTCAGGTAGCTAAAAGCTTCAAATCTTCTTCTGTTTCTGGCTTCAGTGACTCTCTGGCTGCCCTTTACAAATTTTGTATTGACAGAAATTGCCTCTTGCCTGTCAGCTATTTATGGGATAGCCTTATCAGAGACGGACTCCAGCAAACTCTGTGCCTAGCAGTGAATTTTAAAGAGGACAAAGATCCCATTACAAACGCCTTCTATTGATTTCACTAAAAAGAATTTTCTGCTGTAAATAAGGAACTTAGACATTTTATGTGGACCTAAGTACCTGGGACTACTTATCTGCTGATAATGGTGTTACTTTCGTACAGTAAGTTGTACAATAAATTATAAACTGTATATAGCTCAACTGGCTGAATTCAAGGATCTAGAGGATGCAGAAAAAATAAAGATCTCTGTTCAGGATCACAAGTGGGTAAAAGTGCAGTCACACGATTCTCCTTTACACATATACCTTTGGAGATCATTTCTGAAAGGGAGAGGAGTAGGTGACAACATGGTTCAATTATAACTAAGGCACTAGAAGGATAGTTTGGCAACTACTACAAGAAATGAATCATGACCGTCCTTCGAAAAGGGCTAAAAATGTTAGGCAGATGGATGCGACATTGTCATTGGTCATGTATTAAAGGAGAAAGTAAAGCAAAGGACACAAATAATTGGAGGGTACCCAAGAAACTGAGTGGAACAATAACTCCCATAGCATGTGAGCACATATCTCTTGGTATACTAGAGGCTTTCTTGTGGTGTAACGGCTCTAACACAGTCTTTTAAAGTCTGTTTAAACAAGAACCAACAACTAGAAGGTACATCAAAGAAAAAAGACTTGATAGCTCAACCCAGTGGAATTAAGAAGCACTTAAAGAATGGTTATAGAACTACTACAGTGTTGTGCCAGATGAAGTACACAGGGGCATGTATCATTCTACAGACTAGTATGTACAGTGTGAGCTAAGTGCATATTTTGTCACTTTCAACAAGAAAAACTAACAAATGGAAATCTCTCTGACAAAAACCTCTTTAATATTTTTTTCTGTAACAACAGAACATCTTAGGTAAAGGCTGCTCACCATGTTTGCATCAACCTGCCATGAAAGCTGAGCAGTTTTTATAGTTCAGCTGACTCCATTCTTTTTCTGAGTAAAGGTGAAGTCTCTGAAGACTGAGAAAGCAAATTCAGCACAAAAAATACTTTGATATTGTAGTTATGCCTATGCTAAAATGACAGGCTTTGTTGGGATGAAGTTATTCAGGCTACTGCCCTAAATGGTAGTTAAGATTTTTCACTTTTCTGAGATGTGATGTGAAGGAGAATTATGTGATACAAGGGCATTCAAAAACCCCCATACTCTTTGTGGGTCAGGTTGGAAAAAACATGGAATTATAGTACAACAATTAATATTTCTGAGATCACGGGGGGAGAACTGATGAAGCAAAGAAGGTGTTTCTGAACAATAAACACCACTAGCAAGAAGAATTTCTCTCATGCAGAAAATATACTTGCTAAAAATTAACATATAATTTCAAAAGACACTATACAACTCACTATGCAACTCTGCATATACTAGAAGAATGACAAAGATTATGGGTACACATCCTTAAATTTACGGTTCTCATTGGCTTTCTACCTTTCTCAGATTGCCTTCTGGAGACATGTCACCTTATGCTACAACGCTGTCATATAATAACATATTTTGTGGCAAATTGTTAGGGTTGTTTCTTAGCCTATTGGTCCAGTCCCATTTACCTTGGTACAAAATCTAAACAAATCTAACGTGATTTAAAATCCTGGTGAAAGTAGCAAGTGGAAGAATGGCAAAGGGCCCATACAAGCCCTGTCTTGGAGGTGTAAAGGCACTGAACAACATACAGGTAGTTGTACAGAGTTGTGGGGCTCCTGTGGAGATATGGGGCCTGTTGTCTTCTGAGCGCTAACGTGGATTATTTTCTGGCACTACTTTTTCTGCTGCAATGGTGGTTGATCCCATTAAATATCCCAAAGCTGAAAGGCCTCTCAAATCACATAAGAGTCATGACAGCTTCTACTTCTTCTGAGCTATGTGTTCTGGGCTAAAATCAGTACTGAATCTTTCACAAAAATGTCACCTTAATCATTTTAACAACTCAATTCTCAAATTCCTGCTCTAGTGATTTTTTTAGTGTCTACAGAACATCAGGGGTTCAAGTTACTAGGCTTCTGCTCTTTTTTAGCATCTTGAAAATTCTTCTTGCTTTAGTATTTAGAATGTGCTTCTAATTTCCTAGCTTGTTATTGACTAGTTTTGTAATGCAGGAGTTAGAAAAATGTTTCCTTAACGCTTTTAAAATTCAAGGATAAAAACCCAAACAGCATTGTCCAATGTACTGAAGGAAGTCTTCTTTGAAGGCAGGACTGCTTATATGAAAAGACTTCCACTATTTTGAAAGTAAGTGGATATTAAGCATGATTAGATGGTAGAAAAGGCTTCCTTTGGTATCAAGATGGCTATACAATTATTGACTTCAAAGTAGTAATTTGGTTAAAAATAGATGCAAACCATGTAACTCTTCTGCCACCTGGCATGTGCTCTGAGAGTTGAGCTCTCAGTACTTTATTGAAGTGATATCAATATAATGTTTCTCAAATCCATATTCTGAGACAAATTAACATTGTAAACTGTGAATTTAAACATATTTACATTTTAAATTACTCCTTTTTAAGAGCAGTACATCCTATCCAATCATTTATATCTAAACCATTCTCTTTAGGCACTCTCTTAACTGGCATTTTCTCAAATAATTTAACCTAAACTGACAAGTCCAAATGTATGAATTTTCTAAGCATATTACCAGCTGGGAGCAACTAGGAGTTATAATTACTTGTTAGCTAATATTGTACGCAGAACAATTATGTTTGGAGATTTATATAACCTTCAACTGGTCTACAATAAGCGTGCAAATTTAAAAAGCATTGAATGACCTCTGCACATGGCTAAGACAAAAAATAATTAATAAAGAAATCTCCTGATAAGCTGTAATATTCCCTAGTTTGCACTTAACAACCATTATTTTTTTGTTTTAAATGTTAGCAGTTACAGTGTATCTACTTTGTCTTCTATGCATGTCAGCATAAAATCAATACAACTTGTAAATAGCAATTAAAATGCAATAAAATTCCCACTCAAGATTTTTTTACCCAATATGAACAACTAAGATGATGATCATTATCACCTCTATTAATTTTTCCCCATTGTGGGGTAGATTTGCATATTTATGCCACAAATATTTCACTGACTAATACAAGCCTCCCCTTTGCTATATCCATAACCATGGGTGTGCACACCTGGTCCAGAATGATTCAGTTATTCAGCTCAGCAGAGATGTTTTAAGCTCCCACACTGTGTTTGCAATGGGCGAGCTCTGAATACCTCGTCAGTTGCCAGACGTCAGAAGCACAATCTTTGCCTCTGCCTCATGACATGACTAAGGTGACTCTTACACAAGTGTCATCCAAATATAAAGATGGGTCCAGGCCAGAGTTCTCAAGCTGGGATAAGCATCCCACTAGCAATATGCAAGCTACTCCAAAGATACACATTAATCCTGTTTGAGCAGCCAAACGTCTCCTTCTGTGTGTGTACCCATCCTAGTATGGTGCCAGGAGCTTTTGCTGCTGATACTGTCATTAATACTCTTACCTAAGCAAACTGCATTTAGAAAGTGCTATGTAGGATGTTCTTCCCTGTGGATAATTATAGTTTGATAAGTATCACACTACAATCAAGTGTTTCAGCAAGACTGTTTCAATAAAAGGAAGATCTGACCCTACTCAAATTATAATGTAAGCTTATGTTTTCTTCAATATTTCAATCTAGGAAAGGAGAACCATGGATCTGCAGTGCAATAAATGAAAAGAGAATCTATCCTGTAACAAAATATGAAATTACTAATGAAAAAAAAAACATTTTTTTCCCCCCAGTATTATAATTTATTTGTGAATATTCGACTGCATTTTGAGGTAATACCTTTTTCTGTACTTCTTGGTATTAAGATAATCAAAAGAAATAAGAAGTTGTATAGCAAAATAAACACAGAAGTCTTGCTGTGGCATCCAATATGGTTGCAAAACTGACAGAATCTGAATTAATGGTTTGCTATGAGTAATGTGTTTGTCAACACTGGTGTAGTTCTGTTCATAAATCGATAGACTATTTTTTTTTTTTGGTTTTGTTTTGTAACTCATGTTGTTGGAACAAAATTTTCTACCAAAAGGTTTGGCATGAACAATTTTGGCCTAAGACGTGTATATTCCATTGTTGGCATGAATATTTGGAGTTCCCTTTTAACAGCCAAATAAATTATATGGTATCCTTTTGTCCCTTAACGGAGTTCTAAAAAATGGAGAAATATTATTTTCTTGTTTTTATAAATAATCTGCTTTTATCCAATATGAAGGAAGATAGTAGGGTAGAAATATATTTTAGGAACAGGGAGTATAGCTTGAGGGAATATAAGGACATTCAAAACCCATTTTCTTTTTTCTGTTTTCTTTTCCATTTAAAATTGTTTCCTAGCTACAGAAACAATAAAGTTATGAATCAGATTTATTAGCTGTCTTTAATACTTTATGTTCAATTTTCTCTTCAGTCAAAAGAGAGAAGTGATTACAAATTTTTGAACTTGTATGGTTTCAGTGTCTAAGCTGCAGGACTTTGTCCAAGGTTTTTTTGAGGTGAGGCAAACTAAACTCACAGATATCCCTACCCTTCAGCACAAAAGACTTCTTGATGATGGAGGGATGAGGTATTCCAGGGACTTCTATATAGGAGTGTCTTCTCACTCAGGAGTCTTTCTCTTGGTAATACAAAGTTTCCATAACTTTTTTAAAAAAAAAAAAAAAAAAAGGGCAACTTAAAAAAACCCACATTCATCAAATTTGTAGGTCTTTGGTTTGTATCATAATGTATTTCCTCAATGTATTAATTCCCAAATGAAAAAGAGTCTGTATTTAATTATTGACCATCCAATCAGGTGACTAGAGCTACCACTGTTAAATCTGAGTATGGCAAACAGAGACTGTGGGGCTGGGACTCCTATTGAGGCACATAGTAGGAGTTTTACATTGATGCCTGATAGATTTATATGGTCACTTAATTTGTTATATGGTCACTTCATTTGTTATGTCAGTGGCCAGATGTCAGTGATGACTAAAATGCCTGAAATGTCTATGACCTTTGCTGTTGCTTGATCATGTTTCATATTTCGCTCAGCCTCAGTGGTCATTTGGAGGTTTGCTTGCAAGTTACCTTTTTCTCTAGTTTTCTCCCTTCCTTGTAACAAAGTTAATTTAGAGAAGGCACTATGTACTGCTGTAAATGTTTGGAAACCACTAACCAAAAAAATGCTTGTTGTTAGCTGCAACATTGCCTTCTTTCCGAAGCTGACCATAAAGCCTGGTAAAATAAGCCTGGATGCCTGTTTCACTGAGGCTAAAGTTATTTTCTTTTTTATCCAGAGAATAACATCTTCCAAGAGATGAGTCCTAAAGTAATACTTTCTGAAATATGCATTAATTTTATTCAACATAGAATAAGAATTTTATTCAACATAGAATAACAAGATCAGCCTTATTATATCTTAATATAGGGGTCATATGGACATAATCAAAAAAGCAAGAAATCAAAGTTTAGGATTTGTAAATAATTTTAATATAATGCTTCACATTTTGAACATTCCTATTTTAATATTTTAATATTCTGTGTGCCAGAAATCCAGGAAGCCAGAAATACCCATGGATATAGATGAGTCTGTAATAACAGTGGACAAGTGTGACTGGCAGAATCTGTGGCTTGACAACTGTCATGTCCAAATTAACTTCTAGAGTATAGGAAGTGAGATATTTGCTGACATATATGATGTTTTTTAATAGTCTTATTCTGTTTTTAGCATGGGTTTCCTAATCCCAGTATTTGTGTCTTTAATTTTAATTTCATATTTACTTGGCAAATGAGTGGATCTGAAAAATGTACTTGGACAGCTAGAGTGTGACTTTGATGGAATTTAAGAATGTGAGCTCAAAAATCATATATGCAGAAAACCTATCTCTACCCAGGTAAGTTCCCAAGCATGTAAGAGTTAAAAATGAGATGGTGAAGTACCCCAGGGCTTCAAGTTCTGTGTTTACAAAGTAACCTCCCTCATCAGTATCCTCCCTTCTATTTAACATTTGGGCTTATTCAGCATTCACAAAAGTAGGAATTTCAGTGCCTGGGGACTAAGAATGCTCAGGATTAAACCTTACAAACAATCACCATATTGAATTCAGCAGTAAACATGCATTGTGGCTGCATTAATTTAAAAACACGGTTAGGGAAAGCAGTGCTGCCCAGTAATAGCAAGGAGAATTGTGAGTAAAGATGGAGAAAACCAGTCTTAAACTATTTGATTTATTTTTTATTTACCTGAGAAATTAGAGTAGCATTCACTGACCTCTTGAGCATTAGGGAATTCAAAATGTGCCCCTTAAATGTACCCCCTTAAAAACATCTTTTTCTGCCAAGTTAAAGACTGTGCTGAGAAAAATTTTCTCCAGCCTTTCTGTTGTAGCTGTAACATGATATAGCAAAAAAGTGCAAAGTTCTTAGGTACTGAAAGGGAGCAAGTAAGCAACAAGTCATAGCCAAATCAGTGTTGATTTAAAAGCTGTATATTTACTGGAAGAGGAAAATCCTGGGGCTGAGATAGTGTCAAGGAATTTTTCAAAGCCAGATGAATAAACAGCTTTAGAAATGAAAACCTGAACCCGGGACTATTCTCTTTCACCTTCATGAAATTATAATCTTGGCTGTACATTCCCTGACAAGATGTGAAACATACCTAGTAAATATGTGGGTTTACTGCTGGACTCATTTTTAGGGCAATACCAGAGTCTGGGAGAAAAAAAAATATGGTTTTGAAGGGTTTCAGATGTAGGAAGTTTTAGATACATTGTAATTGCGTACCGCCTGTCTGGGTTCCTGGCAAACAGTCTAGCACTACTCAAGTGTTAGGTACATCCTATATAAATGGGCAAATAATCTTTCACAAAGGTATGAATCATCCAGCTGACAGTGTACAGTCTTAAATCCAACAAGTGTTTCTGGTCAGAGAACCGCAGAGCTGGAAATAGCTCTGGTAGCCAGCATTTCAGATGCATGTGTTTCAGAACCTGAAGATATTTTCCACACAGTATGTAGATGCTGTGAAATCGTGCCTGTGCCGCCTCATCTACTTTATGGAGATTTTAGATGTTTAATTCAGATTTATGAAATGTACACCTAGAGCTAATGCAAAAAAAAAGTGCTATTTAAAGTGACTCTTCCCATGTTTAAGACTCTCAGAGGTTCCGCATGTTGCTAACTATTTCAATTTCTTTTTTTCCTATATTTCCTATTGCCTTGGGAAAAGATATTTAAATGGCATTTTTATTGATATGAATCCAGTTGATATAGATATTGAAAGAGAAAACTGCCATAATCTGAATTTGTGACAGGAAGATTATTGAAGTTCCTTTTAAAAAGTGCCTGAAAATATGTTCAAAATGTCTAAAAAAAAAATTCTGAGTTTCATAAATTATACTCCAGTGAAGATGAGGAAGCATTCTTATTTTTCAAAAGTATACAGCAAAACTAGCCCTGCAAGTGCAAAACAAAATGTCACATTTCTCTTCAGGCTACTTATTCAGGATGAAATGTGAGGTTTGATTCAGGTTTTAGTGATGTGAATGAGATACAGCTATGGCCCTCTGTCACACATCATGGAATCTTAAACACTGGGTCTAGAAGTGACCTCAAACATTTCATTTGTCCATTGTCCTTTCCCAAGCCCTGATAAAATATCTTTCCCAGAAGATTTGTCTAATCTATTCTTAAATATCTTTGATGGTGAAGATTCCATGACCTCCTTATTCGGTTTCTCAGAAACACAAGTACCAAAGAATTCTGAAGTTTTCTCCGACTTGCTTGTTGCACTGAGAACGAGTTTAAACTTCCACTTCCACCTGGCTTCTGTGGACTCTCACCAAAATGGTGCAGACAAGAACTTGATTGAGGGGTTTATGGAAAGAGAGATCCCATCACAACCAATAGCTCTTTAGGCCCCAAGGAGTTCTGCTGATATCAGTGAGGATATCCATGGAACACGTTGTTATCCAGTATGAAAAAGGGGACCAGAATCTGTCCCTTTGATAAAATAGATAAGGCAAGAAGATCCTTTTGGACTTATTTTCAGAAATGGCTTTCAACAAGCTGTATCTCATTCCATGTGACATTGTTAATAGCGACTGAGATATTGACCAAAATACTAAAAATGGTTTTTATGTTATGGTAATTGCATTCTGATACAGACACAAGGGTCTAATTTCCTGTAGTGATGGTAATGTGGTACCTCTACTGCAAAATAAACATATATTTTGTTTTGGCATTTTTTGTCTAAAGGGATGAAAAATCCTAATTCAGTTTGTGATGTAGTTTTGCAGTCAAACACCTGCTTTGCATAATTGGGTTGACAGATGCACTTTATTGTAGCAGCAAAACCACTTCGTAGCACACTTTGTAAAACGGTACAATGGGCCTGGATCTTGGCCAACATCAATAGTGGAATAATAAACTTGTACAACTAGCAGGGAATTGCAGTTGTTTTAATGAAAAAGCCACTTCTCATGGATGTTCTGAGGTTAATCTGTTCAACAGTTGCTGTTATGAAACAAGACTTTTAAGGATTCTCAAGCAGTTTTGTTTGAAAGAGGGAAGAAGGGACATGAGAAAATAAGATTCTGAAAGACTCCAAAAGCACAAAACCCACCACATCATGCACTGCTGCCAGAGAAAGAACTGGGTCACTACTGAGACAACCACTCTTTGAAGCAAGTCTTTTTGTGCAGCCCTCTAAACTGAGCAGCCCTGCCAAAAAATTGTTCTCCAGCCCTATCAGAAGTCAGACAGAAAAACGCAGCCTGGTCTACACTGTAGGATTTTTTCCATGCTCTTCTTATCCAAGTTGCTCACTCACCTGATCAGCAGATCTTTGTCTACAAAGATTTCCTGATTACTTGTTGCTAGCCTGCATGGGAAAAATCTAGGGGGAAAAAAAAAGCAGCATCCCTCACTGGAGTTCTGCGAAAAATGTCAGTGCATGTCAGATAATTAAGACAGGTTGGTATTGATGCGATTTCCCTTTTTGACAGCTGATCAAATGCTTGCCTATCAAAAATCACTGCCTCTCATAGCTGCTGCTTTGAAGAAAATCTGCGATGAAATGCTCTTGAAATGTGATTTTGTTTGAAATACATTAGGGTTCTTGGGTTTCTTTTTATTCAGTGAATAAGTAGACAGAAGGCACTTCTTGAAAACAAAATAGGCTGATGAATGCAATTCAGATGAAGTAATTGAAATTTTAACTGTGAACTGAGGCAATGTTCAACAAGAATATTTTTCTTCTGAGAAAACTTGAACACACTAGAGAAGAGAGCAGTATCATCGTAGCACAGGTTGCTAGCCTTCCTATTTCTTTAACACCCTGAGCACACCATCATTTCTTAGACATAAACATGGATAGAAAGAGAGTGATAAGAGAATGCAACTCTTGAACACATTTCTTATCTTTAACAACCACTCTGCCATTTATTTCTTAGGTCAAGCTGTGTACTTTTTTTCAATGAAACTCATATCTGATTTGACACTTAACTCAAAATCCATCGAAAGCGTAAAAACAACTATTGACTTCACCTTTGACATTAAGGGGTCTCTGATTCCATTTCTAGGCAACTATAAAAGTCTGAAACAGGGAAGGAGGAGAAGACATTTAAATATATATTTTTAAAAAGCAACCCAAGAGATGTAAATCACTCTATCTTATACAGGTTTTAATACTATTTTAGAAAGAACAAAATTACTAAAATCTATGGAATTTCAGAATTATAGAACTTTGCCAATAAGAGAACAAGAATTTGTTTTCAGGAAGTACCAGAATACCAATTTCAGTAAAAATTAACTTTAGATTTAGAATTAGATTATTTCCACATAAATCTTGAGATATTTTTCAGATTCAAAAAATGCCAACTAAAAATACATATAAAGAATTATATTATTTTCACATTATTTATAAATGAGATGGAAAATGAAGATCAGAGTGAAAATGCATCAGAGACTGACGAATAACAAAATACATCAAAGGATCCATTTCCATGGCCTTGGAGTTTACAATTTCTATTTTAAAACAGTAACTCATTACTTGATCTTTTGTTCTCTTAAATCTTTCTCCAGAATGTCCCATTCTGTTCCAACCTTCCTGTTCTCCAAGTAAGTTAACAAAATTAATATTATTAATTACTCTTAAGTTAACTTTGAAAATACAAGCATACTTAAGGTAATGAACATGTTAGTTAAAATACTCAGAAAGACCAAAATGAGGGAATTGCCTTTTTTTGGAGGAAAACGGGATGGGAAGAGTGTGCTTGGACAACAGTCATGCAAAGCATACATACGTACTGTTGGTGTTACATTAGCATTTGGCTTTAATAGCTCTGTTCCTTCCCAGCTAATCAGAGTCTAATCAGAGATATGATGTCTCCCTCCATATGCAAAGCATATTCTTTGAAGTTTTTGTCCTCCACTGAAGACTCTCATCCATGCTTGTTTCCATATGATTTTTTTTTCTTGAATGTGAGTGAAAAGACTGTAAGATAATCTTGCAGATGAGGTTTTACTTGTACTTAATATATGAATATCTAATGCATCCCAAGGCTACATTTCCGTGTTTGCTTTTTAACAGCCATGTTGTGTTGTTCACTCATAATCATCCTGACTTTAATAGTATGCTTAAATCTATTTACTCCTTGCTTAGTTCCAGTGGATGAAATGCACAATTTAGATGAGGAATTAGTGTTGTGCTACATAAAGATTTTTAATATTGTTCTCACTGGTGGCTGATTTGGCAAACAAAACCAGCTAATGTAACTACAGTAAAACTCTGAAATTCATGATGTAATGTCTCTATTATTCCATGTGATTTTGCAAGCAACCTGTCCTTTGTTAAGAATTTATGTAACCCACATTAAAGAGTTTACAAGATGCAATCTTCTCTGACGTTTGCCTCACATTACAGACATGCAAGAATCTATAGTTCACAATATATTCAAATGGCAGCAAAACTGATCAGTCAGAATATTCTTTTAGTTCTACAGCTGACACAGTGCCTTTGATTTTATCTTCATTGTACAGTCAGTAGAAAACTCAATCTGCATCTTTGGTGAGCAGAGAAACACAATTAGGAGCTGTTTCATTGAAAAGACTTCTTATCCAGCTCTACAGACAATTGTCATCTCAGAATATTTCATGAGCTTGTTTTCCAAGTCCGTAGAGTTCAGTTGCATGTGTTTTCATGCTTGTACATATATTTTCATTTTTATTGCAGTCCACAAAAAGATCAAGTAAGGTTATGTTTCTATTGTTTCTATCCTTTCCTGTCTTCCCAGAGGCTAAGCATCCTGAAATGCAGATAACCTGTCTGACTTTTCAGACGATTTCAATCTCATCTCTTCAGAAGCAAATTGAGCATATTCAACTTACCAAAGATATCATCCAGATCTGTCTGAATACACAGTCATTACTGGTCAGACCACAGCACCAGCACTGTGTTGCCTTCCTGAAGTAAAAAGACATAACATCTGAATTTTTATATTCAGCTCAAAACACGTCTGTGTGATAGTTATCTTACCACAGCAAGAAGTGCTGGTGATCAGAACACTCTATCACAATGTCTTGCACCTTTGTCTTGATAAATTCATCCATTTTTTTAACCTGATAAGGACAATAACATGCATTCAATTCAGAGGACTGTTTTCATACATTTGACACCTCTTTTTGGATAGGATAGGATTTTATATGAGACCTGGAAGCTCCAAGACTGCCTGTGAGGGTACTCGTTTTTGCTAAACACAGTTCCACCAAAACTTTTGAATAACTACAACTTGTGAATGACAGTTTTTCTTTAAATAATTATCAAGGAAGTTTGTTGGTTTTTTTAAAGTATATTCACTTGTTATTTGCATTTTAGTATTTAGCATTCAATTATTGATATCTTTAGAGCTAGGTCAGCACAGCACGAAATGCTTCAGAAAAAGCACTGGCTTTTAAATAAAACAGGCAGTTACTTTTGCCTTTTGAGCAACATCAGAAGAAACCTCATGTTTGGTCGAGGTTTTAATTTTTTTTTTTTTTTTATCATATGGTGGTTGTTTTTTTTCTTATGTCATTTTGATTGCTGTTATAAAATTTTTGGAGCTACTCTGTGATAATTTCTGAGTGTTCAGATCAGATTATTGGGAGGCTCTAAGCCTTCACATTCAAAGGCTGAGTTGGGAGGTTTTGTGATTTGCTTACTTTACTTTCTGGCCTCAAGAGGGCTCCCAGCTACTTTCTGGGTGGGAAGATGACAGCCTGGAGCAGAGACGACCTTTACATCTGTGCTCACCTGCTTAGAAACATCACCTATGTGTGCAAGACCTAATACCAAACTTCTAACTTGATGTCTTCTGCTCCTGGACCACCATGTTATAGGAATTCGCATAAAAATTAATACTAGAATTTCATACCAGTTTTTAACCCAGAAGAAGATCCAAGAAATTCCTTAAAGCCTTTGTTCCATTCTTGTGCTTGGAAGACTCAAGTGAGGTATTTAAAGTGCTACTCTAATAATTGAATCAGGCAGTATATTGAACTAATTGTTGATACATTTTCTCAGATCAGGAGATTCTTTTCCTTTTTAAGATACAAAAAGAATCATTCAAGCTAAGTCAGAGCACAGGAAACAGGAGAGACTTGGGTACCATTGGCTGTGAAAACACTGATCTGTGAAACTGCTCTGAAGCAGGACATGAAAAGTTCCTGGCACGCAGGAGATCAAAAGAACTCTCCTGCAGGTCTAAAAATGAACACTTGCTCCATGGAGAGTAATTATCTTGGAACAACCAGCTGAGACACAGGACCTTGTGGGACCAGAAGAACTTACAGCTAGCTTCATTATCATCAGGAGATCAAAAGATTTTAAGATAGATGAGCATGCCAGCTGCTCTTTCAGGAAAGGCTGTCCTTTTTTTTACAATAGCTTAATACTTCCATTTTAAGACGGCTGTTATGTATCTATATATGATTTGTGTCTGAGTCATAAAAAGAAAAGTTGCAGGTACCTGAACACAGTCAGACTTACCAAGAAAGTGCAGTCTCCCCTGAGGTATTGTAACCCAGGCCTTAGTCGAGTACAGGAAAGACATCAATAAACTGGAGTAAGTTTGGTCAGGGGCTGGAATATTTGTCCTGTGAAGAGAAGCTGGGGGAGCTGGGCTTGTGGAGCCTGCAGAGAGATAGCTCCGGGGGGGGATCTTAATGCTGTTCTCAACTATCTAATGGAAGGAAACAAAGAAAAAGGAGCCAGACTCTAAAGGGAAAAATGAAAGGTAATGGACATGAGCTGGAAGGTGGGAAATCCTGACTCAGTATTAGGGAGAAAAAAATTCACTGTGAGTATGGTCAAACACTGGAATCAGTTTCCAGAGAAGCTGAGGGATCTTTTTCCTTTGAGACATTCAGAACTCAATTGGACAAGTTCATGAGCAGCCTGCCATAATGGAATCTGCTTTGAGCAAGGGCGTTGGACTAGTTGAAGATTCTTCTAACCACTGCAATTCTGTGATTGTAACCTGTAACCTTACTATAAAAAATTGTGTGGTGGATTTACCTTGGCTGCTGCCAGACCTCCAGCCTGTTGCTCTCTCCCTCCCCCACCTCAACAAGACAGAAATAAGATGGAAAAGCTCATGGGCTGAGCTAAAGGCAGTCTAGTATTCACTGTTTCCCATTGGTAGGCAGATGTCCAGCCATTGTCTGGGCCTCAGTATGAGTAGTGGTTGCTTGGGAAAACCATAACCACCAATGCACCCACATCTCCTCCCTTGCCTCAGCTTTTATAGCTGAACATGGTGTCCTATGGTATGGAATATCCTTTTGGTTAAGTGAGGCTGGCTCTCCTGGCTGGTCCCCTCCCAGCCTCTTGCCCATGCCACGCCTACTCCCCTTTGGAGGGCATTTAGGGAGGGGGATTTGAAGAGAAAACCCTGATGCTGTTTGAGCACTGCTCAGCAAAAGCCAAAACAGTATTATCAACACTCTTTTGACCACAAATGCAAATCACAGCACCTTGCGGGCTACTGTGAGGAAAGTTAACTCCATCTCAGCCAGAGACGTCACATCCTGGAATGTAATTTGGCATAATATGAGCTTGTTGCTTGGAAAGGATGTCCACAGGGACAGATAAAAAAAATACCGCTTGCCCCAAACTGTGACAATAAAGTTTTTCAGACAGTTCTACTTATTTCTATTTCAGTGAAATTGATTTGACATTAATGCACAGTATTAGGCTGACCTAGGTTCTACATGCATAAGAAAACAATTAAATACGGTGCTCCCAAAGTTCTAAGCAACAACTAAAATTTAACAGAAAAAAACCTTGGGTATGCCGAGGATAAATTCTTTGAGAAAAAACGTAGAATTAGCTGATTTTCTTTGCAATTTAGTATTGATTGGACTGCTTGAGTGGTGAAAATTGCAGAACAGCAAATTCAATTAGTACTTCTTTTAGTAAGCAAACATGCTTTGGTGGCCAAAGCTTGGTTGCTTTATTTTTCTGCTTCACGGCTTGCTTCTCAGCTTTAATGCCTAATCCTAAAATGTGTTGCTGAGTAAATTTTGTGACACTTCAGATCTGCCTACCAACAACTTCTGAATTCTCTACATGGGAGTTGTTTATCTTAATCAAAGTCAGTTTTCTCAGCTTTAAGGTGCCAGCCCTAACCCTCTATGTGGTTCTTCTGCCTCCCTGACAGTTTAGTATTCACAGAGGTGCGTCTATGCAGCTGGGAACAGAGGATTTGTTCAAATAGGAAAAAAAGCTGGCACCTGATCAAAAGAAGTGGTTTAAATGGGTTATCTGGCAAGCAGATCACACGGCAGGGGTCTCTGATTATATGTTGGACCTCTCCACTATGTATCCTAAGGAACAGAGGCAGAAAGTAGAAAAAAGCCCCAAAGCAATAATTTTGAGGGGCATTTTCACTAGCTTACCTGAGGACACCTGAGCCAATATCTGATGAAAAGGGACTCTGCCTTCCTGAATACAGATTGGTTCTTAATGAACAGGGGATGTAGGATGTGGACATTAGCTATAGAGAGCCTGTGGCTTTTATTAGGTTCTTTGCTAGATAGCATTACTACAAAAGGAACAGTAAGCTTTAAAGAAACATTTAACAAAAAGGAAAAGACATTATGAGCTATAGAACCGAATTCTCTGTATTATAGAGTAGACAGCTGAAATCAGCTAAGATTCTGGTTCTTCTATACAGGTAGAAAACAATTCCCACAATTCATTTTTCAGGTAAGTAAAATCCAGCCAAAGTTTATTCATGACTAGTTCATTTCTTTTGTTGCCATATTTTGTAGCTTAAATTAGCTCTTCTCTCTTCATCTCACCTGTCACCCTGATGATTTTACATACTGCTTTCTGGTTTGTTTTTTCCTGAATTAAATGATCCAAGTTTTTTTTTGTGTCCTTTCTAAACATAAGCTCTCCATTCAGTTGACCGTTTCTAGCGGGATTTCTCTGCACACATTCCAATCTGAATTAATTTCTCTTGAAATAGATGAATGAAATTCTGTACGGTGTATATGAAGGCTCGCTAATGCCTTAAACAATGGTAATGACTGCAAGATCAAAGCAGACCAGCATCAAGAAGCTTTTCAAGGTGCTTAGTTTGGGTGACTCAGTAGAAAAATTACTATTTAATCATAGCAGGAGACATTCTTCACCTTTCTAGATTCAAATGTTTTGGATGAACTTGAAATTTAAAATTACAAAAAACTATTTTGATACTAGCAATTTCTCTATCAAAATATTGCGGATGACAAGCATCAAAAAACAGTCTTTGGAGTTTCATTTGCAACACTATTTGGACCAAGGAAAAAATAAATTGAAGATTAGTAGATGGCCATTTTTTATTGTGTCAGAAAATGTTTTTGTAAGAAATAATATTTTACAATGCAATGTGTTATGTCAACTAACGAGAATTCACGTGACATAAGGATTTGTATCAGTCCACAAACATAAGTAATGAGTAAATGTAATATATCTATATGATTATAAATCATTTAAGTCAAATATATTTTCCCAGTAGTTCTACTTATGGATCTTGAAGCCATATGAATCATTTTATTCTGAGTTCCTTTTCAGAATTTACAGAAGCAGTCCATCAAAAAAAGTGAAACTATAAATTACTTACTAAAGACTCCTCCATGGTCTGCTACTGTTACTTTGAAACTTCATGAAAAGCTCCTGAAAAAAACATGAAAAGTTACAAAATCCTAAAAAAATAAGATGCAGAGAAATTAATTTAATATTATGGAATTAAAATACAGAAGCAAAAAAAGACAAAAAAAAGACAAAAAAAGAAAAAAAAAAAAAGACCAACAAACCCACCAATAACCAAAAAGCCCAAACACTAGAAAAGTAGCAGGAAGAATTTTGGAGAAATACTCCAAAGCAGCAAACAGAGGATGATCTCCTCCATTTTCTATACTAAGTAGCTGAAGTTACCTGTGCTTGCATCCAAGTAACAATGAGAAAATATCATTAAGAATTAATGGTCAATCATAAAATACTAGAAAATGCCCAAAACAGCAGTCAGTAGAAATCAAATTTAACCTAGCCCTCATACTTAGAAAATCACATTGATACAGCAGAAATAACAAATAAAATAAAAAAAACACCAGGGAGAATTTAATCACAAACGCTTGAAGTTCTGAAACTGTACATGACTGAAAACTTCCTGGTAAGGGAAATTATGAAACAACATGAATAAAAAGAGTTGTTGCCATCTCACTCACTGTTATGTTGTACAGTTTAAGGGGCTAACTGATGCTGTGTCAGCATTTCAGTTTTGGTCAGGAGATGTTAGTTATTTGAAGCTGCTGTTTATCACAGATTTATATCACAGAATTGTTGCAGTTGGAAGGGACCTCTAAAGATCATCTGGCAGAACTGCCCTGCTAAAGCAGGATTGCCTACAGCACATTACTCAGGACCTCGTCCAAGCGGGTCTTGAAAGTCTCCAGAGAAGGGGACTCCACAGCCTCCCTGGGCAGCCTGTTCCAGGGCTCTGTCATTTGTGGAAGTTCTGATTAGTTAACTATGATAATTCTGACATGGAAAGTGGGTTGTTTTTACCTTGACTTTTCCTCTAGAATTCGTCTTGGTATTAATGAAAACTTGGGTGAAAGCTGTACACATAGATTAAGCATAATTGCTTGTGATTTGCCATACCTATTGCTATACCATTACAAAATACCATTATCCCAAATATCTTCCAGCAGTTTTCCCCATGCTCTCTCAGCGTTACTAATTCGTGATTTTCACTATGGCTTGTTATAGTAATAATGACAAGTGGCATATTACCACTCAATCAAGCATATCAAGCCCTTTAATTTGGCCTAATTCGGGCATCAATGAAAGGTGTGAAGCTTTTACATTTGCTCTTCTGAAACTAATGTCCATCACAAAACAAATTGATTTTCAGTTTCAATATAAATCAAAATTTGTTCACATGAAAAAGTGTTGTCAAGCCTGCTAACCTGATAATGACTGAACAAAGTAAAGTGATTGTTGAATATCTATCTCACATTTTCCTTTTCTCCGGTGTATAATTTCTAGCCATTCAAAGCAATTTTCTAAAAAGTGAAAGACCTCAGTCTTTTTTTGCATTTCTGTTTTGTTTAATCCTCCAGGCCTATTTTTGAGTGATATTTTGTGTTATGGTACCACACACAGGCAAAACAAATGGATTCTTTGCAAGTTTTGGAAGCAAAAGTTCTTGATTTAGCAAATAGCCAAATGCTAGAGACAAGGTAGAAAGTGTATGCGGGGGAGAGAATGTGTCTCCACTAAACTCTTTGTCCCAAATGGGACTCCAGCCTTCACTTTTCCAGAGATACATAAGTGGATTGCACAGAAATGACTGATAACAGTTTTGAAAGACAAATAAGCCAGCATGATGGTTATGTCTATCTCTATAATTACTTTCTTTGACAAAGTTGTAATTCCCCTAATAACACTGATTAAGTTTGCTTTTATTGTCTTTATATTGATAGTGATATAGGTAATCTCAAAGAGTTCTAAAATAATTATACATAAAGAAAAATGTCTGGTATTGCTTTTGTTAACACTCTTCTTTATCTGACATTTTAGAAGTAATACAAATAGAATAGGGTTAATCAGTTAATCATTGATATCATATCTCTAGCATCTTCCACACCTTCATCTTTTGGGCATATTCTCTATGTCTCGATCTATGCCTGGAGATCTACATTTGTTCTAACATGCTTGAGAGCAAGCTGTTAATACCAAAGAAATATTTGTTTTATAATGCTGTAAAACAATTGCAAGAAAGAACCTGCAACGTCTCTGGAGCACTGCCCATTTATGCAGAAACAAAACTGTTAAGCACATTTTATTTAATTAAGGCTACTCTTTCCACAATTTTTGTAGGAAATATGTACACTGAATCTGTATCTTCATGGCCTTTGTGGTTATTGGCCATGCTGTGCCATGCTGTGCCCCATTGATTTCCAGTAAAGACAACTTGGGAACAGTGTGCATTGCCTAATATCAGCTTACATTTTCAGCTCAACTAGTTCTGTCTCTGATACTTAGGTAACATTGCTTCTGAGTTAACTTAAAATGTTTTCTTCTCATTTAAAAGATGGCTTTAGATATCTTAGACTAAATAACACCAAAACCATAACAGGGTTTAGTCGTTTTCCAACCCCTTCTCTTGCTTCCTTTTTAGTTGCACTATAGCTGAGAAGCACCTGAAATTCCACAAATACTTGCTGAAAGTGTTCTGAAGGATGCTTTTACCAGTACTACTCAACAAGCTATTTGCTGTTGTATTCTTCTAAAGTTTGTGTGGAAGAGCTGGCTTTCAATGCATCTGAAGACAAGGATCTGCACCTAATTTCTCTCAGTTCTTCTATAAATGATCTAAAATCAAAACTATTAAAGGTAGGGTGGACAGATCCATCCTCATCACTTGGCTAGAAACAAAGGCAAAAGAAGACATCACCTTGCCTTTGGATGGGTAGTGGGGTAGTGGGGGTGTGGAATGGAGTAGTGGTAGTAGGTGGGGGTGTTGGCTTTGGAGAAAGGATTCTGAATCTGGCTTATAAGTGAGTGAATATACTAGGTTCATACACTTAAACTTGGGAAGATAAACGGTAGTTGAGATGCACTTATGTTTTCCAGTTAGCTGTATGGAAATGGCCTACCACTCTGTTGCAAACAACCTTTGGATTCCTGTTTAGGAACTAGACACATACAAGTGTATATGTGTGAGGTTGTGGAGTCCCCTTCTTTGGATATTTTCAACACCTCCCTGGATGCAGTCCTGAGTAATGTGCTGTAGGCAATCCTGCTGTACCAGGGGAGTTGGACTAGATGATCTCTAGAGGTCCCTTCCAAGTGCAACAATTCCATGATTCTCTAAAGTTTATTTAATTCATCAAGGCCTCTGAATTCCTCAGGGAAAAAAAAATAAAAATAAAAAGAGATAAAAATTATTGCTTTATTTTTATTTTTATTTTTTTTTTAAACTGAGTAAAAGCACCAGAAAGCAATATTATTACTGGAATGGTGAAAGAGAAAAAATGAAAATGTTGGAAAGAAGGCTCTTTAAGCAGTTGAAAGCTTGTCAGACAAGATCATCAGTTAAGGTTTTACAAGGTTGGGTTCTTATGGGACTGTAAATACAAAAATCAAGGTCTACATCAGCAGAAAAAAATATATCCAGTAATAAAACCAACATGATCGGTGGTGCTTGGGAATTCTGGACTGAATGCTGCTTCAAACCACTCTTACAAGATGGAATGGAAAGTGATGTAGAAAGAAAGGAAAACAAAATGTTGATGGTATGGACTCTTGAGCAAAGGCTGACAGGATACTTTATATACCGTAGGCAAAAGTATAGACCCCTGACAGCAAAATCCTCTCTTGAGTCCAGAAACACCAGTAGTGTAAATTTACCACATCTACTGCAGTTAGCTAAACGACTACTGTGACAGTATTGACAGAGCCTGAAATATTTCATACATTCCTATAGGTGAGAAATACTTGCTAGCAACAGTGAACTTCTCCTTGTTCCACTGCTTTTTAGTTAATATACCATTTTTTATTTAATTTAATTTAATATTCCATATTTAGTTAAAATTCCATTTGCCTGGTTCTGATAATATTCTGTAATACTCTGCACATCTCTCTATTTGCTTCAAAGCAAGCAAACAAACAAAAACACTGATTTTTCTCCCCTCCTGTTTAAAGCTGTTTTGGTGAGGTCTTTCAGCATTTTATGATTCTAGAATAAACCTCATCAACAAAGATCAGTCTGAGATTTTAAAGATATTTGAAAAAGTAGGTCAAAGTGCACTCACAGTTTGTAGACAGTTAGCATAGCATAGTGGAAATAGGTAATTTAAATACTGTTGAGAGGTGATGTGAAGGGGAGGAGGGAATTTACCACACACAGATGCTGATGTTTAATCCTGAAAAGACAATAAACTGTCCTATGTCACAGTTTATGTTTTAAACAGTTTTAAACAGTCCTATGTCACCTACTCACTGTGTTTATTTGCATTCCTTGCCAAAGATCACCATTGAAGCAAGCATTGATGGCATGATGGTTTGAGATAAGAATTGTGAGGTGGATTAGAAACTTTCATAGAGTGTTGGTGACTGAAATGATATGAAGATGAAGCAGTGGATTCTAATCCTCTCAGTAGTTTGTCTTTCCTGAAAATCTGGGCCTGTGACCTAGCTGACATGAGCCACAGTGACAAACCTCTGGCTAAATATCACACACTGTGCACATCAGTTTCTTTGTAAGGAAAATATAGTTTGTCTGGGAGATGGTGAAAGGGGAAGTTATTCTCCCCTGTCCTGTTCCTCCCAGTCAGGGAAAGGCTGGAGTTGTTCCTTGATCCAGCAGCTTCAATGAGCCTAACAGTATGGCAGCTGTTGCAAAAGAAGATGAAGGAAATATGTAGGAGAAGTTGATTAACAATGAGAGGCAGGAAATTATTTCCTATACCCAAAAGGTCACCTTGATGACAGGTACTGAGCATCTTCAAATATCAACCCAAATTCAAACACTTTATTTCTATGCTGAAAGAACAAGATACTCTTATTAATACTTGTAAATATCTAAAAGGCAGGTATCAAAAGGATGGAACCAGCCTCTTCAGTGGTGCTGAGTGACAAGGAGCAAGAGGCACAAACTGGAACACAGAAAATTCCATCTGAATATGAAGGAAAACTTCTCTTTCAGGGTGACAGAGCACTGGAACAGGCTGCCCAGAGAGACTGTGGAGTCTCCTTCTCTGGAGATATTCAAAACCCAACTGGATGCATTCTTGTCCAGCTTGCTCTAGGTGAACCTGCTTTGGCAGGGGCATTGGACTAGGTGATCTCTGAATGTCCCTTCCAAACCCTGACATTCTATGATTTTGTGATTCACTGGCATGGTGATTCTCTGTTTTTTTTTTTTTTTTTGACAGAATGATTCAAAAGCCTTGAAAGTGCTCCTAATGTAATAATTCTGTCATTTGGCAGTGATCAGCACAAGCTGGGTGTGGCATAGAAGAAGATGGGAGCTATAGTTTCAAGTATGAGTGTTGATTGCTCACTTATTACCACTGTGGTTGACCTTTAAGAACATCAGCTAATTTGGGACCAAACAGCAATACGTTTTCTTTAAAATTCTCTGTGCCTGATTATTATTATTACCCCAGATTAAATGTTTCTCTCCCTCTGCAGCTGGAATTTTAATTGGATGCTCTGTTCCTGTAACAGCTGCTAAGAAGCTTTGCTCTTCCCCTAACTGCTCTATTACTTTTACATAGCACTAAATGCAGTTAATTTTTTTTTTTTTAATTTCTGTATACTTATTTTTCATCTCATTTCAGTTCATTTAGCTTCTTAAGAAATAGGTGGAACCTTAATGTGGTTTAAAAGTGTCGGTGGCTTTCTCAGATTGTCAAGCATTGGTATATTGGCATGTTGAAGCTTTGTTTCCAGATGACGTTTAAAAGCAGCGAAGACATGCCAACATCCATTCCTCAGCATGTGGAGGCTTGTTTGATTTGTGCAAAGAAAGCAAGTTGCCTTGTACATGTATTTTGCAATACTGTATGGAAAGCTGGACTAACAGATGAGGAAGACGACCTATTGATGTTTCACCCATGTAAGCTGTAAATGCCTTTCCGAGGCACCACCTGCACATTTCCTCACATTAAACATTATCTCCCCTTGCCCAAAACAGAATAGTTTCTCCTTTTGGAAGGCCAGCAACATGTCCTTTCCAGGCATCCCCTGCTCAAATTCAGATTCTGGGATCTAATCCAGGGATTCATGGTGCAATTTGGAGGCTGGCCAGCACACACATTGTGCTGTGCATTTCCTTATCTGAAGAGGCAGCTAGCAAATGTTGCTTTAAGAACAAGCCCCTTTTTTCTCCATTCATTTGATTTTTTGAGTTGCGCTGCTCCTGTGTCTCTAAAGCTGATTTGAATGCCTGAGAAAGGACTGTGAATAAGCCAATCAACAATCTGTGTCCTAAATATTGACTTTGGCTGCTAATAAGAGTATTTAGATACAGGAGCAAGTACTCTTATTGGCTTCCAAAGGACAGGATTAGTACATTTACTAGTAAGATGGGGCTGAAGATCTGCTTCACAGAATAAATACATCTGGCCTGACCATATGTGTGATGGCCCTCTAAGAAAACAAATAATCAAAGCCACTGAAATAAAAAGAATGACCAATATAGATATTCAATTGCTGTGTACAAGTGAGTAATACTCCATACATGCTCAAAAGTAAAGGCCTGCATGTAGTCTCTGATTCCTGACTGGAAATGGTAGAATAGCACTTAGTTTGCTGGTAGTTTAGGAATGATACATCTTAATGGCTGCCCTGTAGATTTTCAGGGCAAACTATGCTAAAAAGAAAACATAATTTATCCATCATCAAATATGGGTTACTCACCTTCTTTTACAAAAAAAACCCTTTTTCTATAGGTTTTTCTCTCCATCTATATTTTAATACCTAATAAAAATAATTTTCTATTTCCTTATTATTTGTTTTATGTATCCTCTTCTAGTTTTAGAGAAGATGTTAGAGCTTAGTAACTCAAAAGTTAGAAGTGGTTTTGCCTGCCTTCTGTTGTTATTTAACCAGAGGTAATTTAAAAACAGTTTCAAGAACAAGTATATAATTTCCCATGAAATCAAGGTACTTTGATCTCCTAAAGTTTGAGCAGCTAAATCAGAACATTCTCAAAATCTCTAGACATATTTGAGAAAATGATATTCTTTTTTTGACTTTTTTGTGTTTTCCCTCTTTCATTCCATAGAATGGTTTAGGTTGGAAGGTCCCTTAAAGATAATCCTGTTCCATCCCTGCCGCCATGGGCAGGGACATCTCCTACTATACCAGGTTGCTCAAAGCCTCATCCAGCCTGGACTTAAACACTTCCAGGGGTGGGGCATCCGTAACTTCTCTGGGCAACCTGTTCCAGTGTCCCACCACCCTCAAAGTAAAGAATTTCTTCCTAATATCTAATCCAAGTCTCCCCCCTTTCAGTTTAAAAACATTACCCCTTGTTCTACCACTAAACTCCCTGACAAAAAGTCCCTCCTCATTTTTCCTGTAGGCTTCCTTTAGGTACAAAAAGGCTGCAAATAAGGTCCTCCCAGAATCTTCTCTCCTCCGTGCTGAATAAACCCAAATCCCTCAGCCTGTCCTCATAAAAGATGTGCTCCAGCCCTTCTTTGTGGTCTTCCTTTGGACCCACTCCAACAAGTACATGTCTTTCCTGTACTGAGGATTCAAAGCTGGACACAGTACTCCAGGTGGGGTCTCAGGTGGAGGTCGAGTAGAGGGCCAGAATCACCTCCATTGACTTTCTGACCACACTTCTTTTGATGCAGCCCATGATGTGGTTGGTTTTTCTGGGCTGTGAGTCCACATTCCTTGCTTGTGTTGAGCTTCTCATCCACCAACAGCTCCAAGTCCTTCTCCTCAGAGCTGCTGCCCAGCCATTCTCTGCCCAATCTGTATCTGTGGTTGGGATTGCTGTGACCCAGGTGCCGAACCTTGCACTTGGCCTTGTTGAACTTCATGAGCTTTGCACAGGCCCACCTATCAAGCCTGTCCAAGTCCCTTTGGGTGGCATCCCTTCCCTCCAGCATGTTGACCACACCACACAGTTTGGTGTAATCTTGGCAAACTTGCTGAGGGTGCACTCTATCTTTGTTGGTGGTTCACATGACCAACAAAGATTTTAAACAGCACTGTTGCCAGTAATAACTTCTGAGGAATGCCACTTGTCACTAGCTTCCACTTGGACATTGAGCTGTTGACCACAGCTGTTTTAGTGTGGCTATCTAGACAGTTCCCAGCCTACCAAGTGGTCCATCCATGTCTTCATCATCATCTTCTTGCCATCAATCAATCCATGTCTTTCCAATTTAGAGACCAAGATGTCATGCAGGTCGGTGTCTAATACTTTACATAAGTCCAGATAGATAATGTCTATCTCTCTCCCCTTATCTACCACTGCTGTAATACTGTCACAGGAGGCCACCAAAGTTGTCAGACATGACGTGTCTTGGTGAAGCTGTGCTGGCTGGTTGTCACTAATCACCTCTTTATTTTCCATGTGCCTTAACAGAGATTCCAGAAATTTGCTCCGTGATCTTTCTGAGCACAGAGGTGAGACTAACCATCCTGTAGTTTCCTGTTGCATCCCTTTGGTCCCTCCTCTTTCTTCCTTGTACTACTTCTTTCCATGTCTTATAGGATTCCACTCTAGTTCTCATATCTTTACTTGCACATTATTTATTTACATACTATTAGGAAGGCAACATATGATTTTTCAGACATTTGATTTGATGATGTCAAAGCTCTGCTGGCAAGAGTAATGCTATTTTGAAAAGATTAATGACAGAGTACCACCACCTATGATAAGTCTGCTGGTGAAGCCCAAACGCACCCCAGGTTAACCACAGGTAATTCCAGGCAGTCCGGTCCTTGGGAGAAACAAGGTCTGGCTAGGAGCTTAAGACAAGAAATCTTGTGGCGGTGTCTATTCTACACCATCCAGGAAATGAGGCATAGAGAAAAAGAGGTATATGTGTGGAGTGTCCAAGCAATATCTCTGTGCTTGGAAGTAATCCTACATTTTGGTCAGCCCTGAAGTGATTAGGCTGTTGGGCTAGATGACCATTGTATGTCCCTTGCAACTGAAAATTACTCTGTTCTGTTATATTCTGTTCCGTTCAATGCAGAGCTCTGAAGTCAGCTGATTGCTCAGGCCAAAGGACTCTTCAGTTGTTTTGTAAGAATAACTCTTAGAGAAGGTGGATCTGTAATCCCAGAAGTTAAATAAGAGGATCGGATCTTGCTATCTGTGCAGCAAAGTCATCCAATGGAGATGCTCCTTCTTTTTCAGGCTGCCTCACATCAGCTCTTAGAAGCATATCTCAGAGTGAAAACATGTTACCAAGACAAAATGAAGTAATAAAGCAGCAATATGCATCAAATATATGACAATCAAATATGAATGTCAGAATATCATACTGTGTCTTCTTCCAGCTTCCTAAGCACCTATTCTCCTTGTGGTACTCACACCTTTAAATTTCAAACATGCCCTTGAGCATTCCTGCAAGGAATCCACTTTGTGTGGGAGAAGACTGTAGACTGGTAAGAGTAGCCAGTGCCTACTGGTTATGCAGATGCATTGTATATCTTGGCCTACATTTCTGTGACAAATGTAAGTAAGATGTACTTGTGTAAAACCAAAGTGTAGAACTTTTCTGAAATTTCAGTTATACACAGTAAACTGGCAGTCCTACGGCACTGGGCTACAAGAAATAGTGAAAGCAAAGTATGCTTGAAAACCAGGCTAGGAAATTACTAATTTTAATGGCACATTTAATCATTTCCACACCAGATGTAAATGTGGTATTGATAATGTTCTGATATTTAACTATATGCTTATTGGGAAGAAAAGCAAATCAGAAATAAAAGATTTTTATCTGTGATGGAAAGACTTCATTTTCCTAAAACTGGTTCAGGCAAGGGAGCACACAGCAAGGATTATCTAGCTAGATACTGAAGAATCAACTATGTAGTTCAGTGAAAACAGAAATTTGATGAGAATTAATTAGGTAAACAGAAGTTAAAATCTTATTATACATACAAAATCCTTATTTGAATGCAAATACATTTTCCTATGCAAGTAATGTATGGGGATATGATTTTGTATCCTTTGAGTACATCAGAGACAGATTACTTCCTAGATCTGTCATACATAAAAAATAGAAGAACCTAAAAAAGTCTAAAAGAGAAACCAGTCAATGTACAAATGGAGTCTTAAGTTAACTGTTAAATGGTCAGGTTCTGACTGAACCCAAAAATTGACACTTTAAAACTTAAGCAGTTATACTTCTTGTAATTGCATCAGTTCACCTTAATAGGGGATGAAGGTGGGGTGCAGAGAGGAAGGGAAGAAGAGGCAGTTGAGAAATAAGTGCTTTGGACAGTTACAATGCTCTCACAGAGCAGCATCTATCTGCAGTTCCTTATGAAAAAACTTTCCTGAATTGGGCTCACAGACAACAATGAATGTGGGTCTCTTCCAAACTGGCTCGAAAAGAGTTTTAACCTGTACGTCCAAAAGGTGACATTAATGTTACCCCTATGGCTATGAATCTCAGAGGGATTTCTGCTTCTTGTTGTGGAGATGCATATAACACATGTGGCCTCAGCAGTGCTGAGTAGAGGGGATGATACTCTCCCTTGACCTGCTGGCAACACTTCACTGTATGCAGCCCTGGACACTATTTGCCTTCTTTGCTGCAAGGTCCCGTGCAGCACATGTTCAACTTGGTGTCCATCAGGTCCTTTTCTGCCAAACTGCTTTTCAGCTGGGTGGCTCCCATTGTGTACTGATGCCTGGGATTGTTCCCAGGTGCAGGACTTTGCACTTCCCCTTCATGAGTTTTGGTTAGCCCATTTCTCCAGCCTGCCAAGGTCCCTCTGGATGATCTTCTGGCATATCAGTCACTCCTCACAAATTTGTGCCATATGCAATCTTGCTGAGAGTGCACTGCCCTATCATCCAGATCACTATTGAAGATGCTAAACAAGACTGGACCCAGTATTGACCCCTGGTGTACACAGGTAGTTCCTGGCCTCCAACTAGACTTGATGCCATGACTGTGGCCATTCAGCCAGTTTTCAATCTGTCTGTTTAATCAGCTCATACATCACAATATATCTGCCTTGTATGTCACGATCTTGTGTGAGATCAGTGAGACAGTGTCAAAGGCCTTACTGAAGTCCATGTCAAAAATATTCACTGCTCTCCCCTTATCTACCAGGCATGTCATTTCATTGTAGATGTTTATCAGATTGGCCAAGTATGACTCCCACTTTGGTGAAGCCATGCTGACTACTCATAATGATTTCTATTTCTGGCTATGGAGGTGGTGTGTGTCATAAGCAGGGAACAAATTGAGATCCCCTAGGGTTGATGGTTAGATTTCAGTTTTGAGAAGGTAACTCACAGAGAGGATGAGCAAAAGTTCTGGAGGCTGTGTCCTCAGCTGGCTGTGATATCCCTGGTTCCTGGTCTTCCAGAGAAACAATGCACAAAATCTGTAAGCAGATGACAAAATTCTGTACTGATCAACAGTGAGGCAATTGCAGTGATGCTACTGCATTCATCCCCAAAGTACATCACAACTTCTTTAAGGGAAAAGTAATAGTCTTTCCATGTACACAGATAAATGGAAATTCACAAAAATAATAAACAGATGCCTTAATGAGGACATCCAGTTTAAAAATGAGTTTTTCTTTTTCTTTCCTAGGTGTTTGAAGTTTCCGTTAAGGTTTTCCAAAAAAATGACATGACAACATGCAACAGATGACAAGGTGCAATTTCCCTGGTGATGCACAGAAGAAATGATCATCAGAAGACATTTTTTTAAGGAAAAGCCTTTTCAAACTTTGGTACTGCCAAAGCAACTGGATGGCTTAAGAACTAAAGCTTCAGCTTAAACTTCAAACTCATTACAGGATCACAGAATGGTAGCTGTTGAAAGGGACCTTCAGAAATCATCTAGTCATGCCAAAGCAGGTTCACCTAGAGAAGCTTGCGGAGGATTGTCTCCAGGAGGATTGTGAATATCTCCAGAGAAGAAGACTCCACAGCCTCTCTGGCTGCTCTGTACTCTCAAAGTAAAGAAGTTTTTCTTATGTTGAGATGGAATTTTCTGTGTTCCGGTTTGTGCCCATTACCCCTTGTCCTGTCATCAGGTACCATTGAAAATTTTGGCCCCATCCTCTTTGGCCCTCCCACCAGGGAGGAACACTGTAAGGACACTAGATGTTTCGGATATGGTGTCACTGCAAGTGACACTGTCTCTCGCTGGCAGAGGGACTGGCTTTCCAGGCTCTCGGCGGTGACTTTCTTGCTGCATGTCATTTAAGGCAGATGGACTTGCTGTGCACATTCAGATCACCAGCAAAACTGCAGGGTCAAACAAATGATGTACATGGCAGGCCTGTACTTTGAGACAGTGCTTTAAGATTGAACTTGAACAAGACTTTCACTTGAACTGAAGCATTAGCACATTTTTATTATTCTTCCTCGTGTCAAACATGCCTCCAGCTGAAGGAGTATTCCCAACAGGCAAGAAAAAATGGTAATTGGTGAAATGAGAAGTGGTTACAGGAGGCTCATCCCTCAGATTAACCTTTGTGTCTAAATCTGGTTTAAGAGACTGAGATATGAATCCAGCTTGAATTTGTATCAAAGATCACAAATGCAAGCTGTAAGAAACCTGTTTTCGTGAGAAGAACAGCTTAGCAGCTTCTGAAGATACAATGCTTCACTTGATTCTGGTTTAATGCATATTCAAAACAGCTCAAGACTATTCTAGGGACAAATTTGGCTCAGCTTGCAGAATGTGCCTCTACTGGGTAACATTTGACATCAAAAAATAGTCCCAAAATTTCCTTGTAAGTTCTCTGGAGAACAGAGAAGAAAAGCAATCTCTGAGACTTTTGGATGATGTTTTTCCCTCCTACAAAGAAAAGAGTCTCCAAACTGCAAGTGCTTCCTTGCACTGTTGCTTTTTTTACTTTTTCTTTTACTTTGCTGCTGTTTTACAATTTTCTTGGGGAGAAGTGAATTGTCTTTCCCAAGGAAAATCAAGGCAGCACTGGCAATACAGCTTTCATAAAATCAGAAGATGGAGAGCGCAACGGTCTGTTTGCTTTCCACTGGAACTATGTGTCCACCCATGTGGACAGGTCTTCTAGGAAGAACATAAACACTCTCTGGTCCATCAACATGCTCCAGTAGGCAGCTCACTTTGGATCTTAGGTCTTTTCTTTGTCCAGAGAGTTAAATATAAATACTGAGGTTCATAGATGCCTCACATGGAGGTTACAAGCATATTAGTAAACTAAATAGCATCCCTGGAACTGGTGTCAACTAGTATTTATGACCATATCCATTGTCCACACTATTAAATTCATTTAGCTCATGAAATTATTTTTAATGTCCAGAATATGGTCATTATAATACCTGTCTTTTGGAAATAGTGCCTGGTCTCTTCAACTACTGAACAGTCTTTGAGTTGCTTGGAACAGTGCTGGTCAGCCTGGGCTAGAGCATACCCGGATCCATCTGGGCAGTTCAGCAGTAATATATAAATAATTATATTCCATTGAGTGAACATTTTCCCTGGCATTGTTCAGCTTATTAGGACAGACATGGCTTGGTAGTCTAACCTGAAATTAAGAACGAAATTTTAAGATAAACTGAAAGTTTTGATAATGTATTTGTATATCTCATAACGAGCCCTTATTCTGTATATGTGGTTAGCTTGGAGAAGATAAATGCAAGTTCTGTGAAAGGTGTGATTTCTGAAACAGAATTAAGTGTTAATGAAATGAAGAAGGAATCACCCATTCCTATGTACAACCTTATTACCTGTCCCCTCCCACCCCCCCAAAAAAAACAACAACAACAAAAAAAAAACCTCCAGGATTTTTAGAAATTTCAGCATTTTGATGTTTTTTCTACTGGGGAGGCAAACAGCAAACATTTACTTAAAACAAGCCCTAAGAAAATTTTGCCTACTGCTCCTGTGAAATATGTTAACTTACCATTCAAAACTTGAAGCTCCCAATTTCTTTAGGTTATGCCATGTTTCTCTGTTAGTTCACCTAAACGTTTTCTTCTGTGTGGTTAGTATAAGCTTAAACAATCTATAAAACAAATAGGTCAGATGCTAAAACATTTATCATAATTAAAATCCACACATTCTTGGTCTTCCTTTTTTGAAACATAACCTGTGTGCCTAGATTATCTGTTGTTTCTGTTGTTGCTTTCTCTTTCATTATCTGTTAGCTGAAGTAATTATCTGTAACTTAGAAGCAATTAATTTTTATTAAAGTATAGTTACGGAAATAATTTTCTTCCTTCTAATGCAATCTTTGTTAAACTAAACCCAATAAAGAAATACGTACAAAATAAACAAACTAATGAAGACTAATATTTGTTTTACCAAACATGATAGCATCCAAAGACACGAGCAGAGACACTTGCTGCCACTACGAAGCTGGATACCTGCACCCCTGCTGATAAAGAGAATCATCTCACTCTCTATTTGCTTTTTTTCTTAAAAATATAATAAAATCCCTTCTTTGATCTTGGAATGTTTCCCTGCTGAGCTGGGATTGATGTTTAAGAAGCACTGATTTTAACTCTTTGCCGGCTTGTGCCTGTATATGTGCTGAAGAAAGGGAATGGACAGGCCATTTATAGCACTTCGGTAGATATCTCTGGGCAGACTTAGCTTGGAGGTCGTGTTTTCCAGATCAAAGCAAATCAACACAAAAGCTTACATTCCCTCTACCTCCTTCTGCATTTCTTGCATTGCTATACTACTTGGTGATCACAATTTCCAAAACAGGAACACTCTGCTGGAATGGGATCTCTCTTGACACTGAATACGGTTTCTGTTTTGTAGTCAACCACATGACAGAATATCCTTCACAGATTTAACAGCCTCTGCTCTTAAACTACTTAGACTATCCTTGTGACGCATTAGAACTGAATTCTTCTGATTGATAGTCTGTTTCCTTTTAATTTCTTGCCTGCATTTACTCACGACTGGTTTATACCTAATTGCTTTTGTGCCAACTGTGGTCTTTAGCTTAGGTACGTCTTCCTTCTCCACATTGTCTTCCTTTTCTGAACCTCCATCTTCAGCTACAATGTCACATAATTTTCAGTGAGGTTTTCGAGGCTTGGTTGAATAATACCACAGCAGAAAAATATAGGGTCAGTACTTTGAGGAGGAGGTTGGAGTAGGTGACATCCAGAGGTTCAATTCCAGTCCACATTTTTGCCTAGGAAAAAAAGGTTAAATTTATGTCACACTTGGGAATATGTTAATTTCCATCTCACCTGATAAAATTAAATGAAAGGCTGCATCCACACAGGGAGAAAGGACAAATTTCTTCTAAGTTTAGCTATTATAGATTAATTGTACAAATCTCCTTTGTTATTTGACCTCTCATTAATCAATAGAGGGTACAAAAGCTAACAATGATGGTAAATTAAATGAAGTTTTTTTCTTTAAGCATCTTTGAAAACCAGAATGATGTAATCAAAAAACCCTCAAACCTATTATTCCTGGATAAAAATAAAATAAAAGAGAATCCTTTATTTTGAGATTTCAGCATATGTTAGCAATTTAGCTAGTTAAAGCTGTAGGCTAAAGACCAACAAAAAAATTACTGTAAAGGTAATTTCCTTGAAAAATATTTAAAAGCTGGGGAAACACTTATGCAAATATCCTCCTTCATACTAAGTGAATAAAAGCATAACACAGCTGGGCCACCTGGACCAGAGAAAATGTTGGATTGGTGGATTCCCACACTTATGAATGTCACTGGTGACACATATGCCTGCCAGTAAAACTTACCTTTTTCAGTGTTGGTGAAAAATAAACAAGTCTTGCCCAAGCAGGTTCATTTAAACACCCAGGTCTCTGTATTATTCAGAAAGCTGTAGTCATTACAAAACTTTTCTTGATTTTTTCAAGAAGCACGTCTCAAGATTATAAATATGTCATTGGCAAATGTTAAAATTATGATTAAAGCCTAATTGTACCCTGGGTTTATAGAACAATTTAAGAAATAATTTGGAATTGTACTTGGAATAGATATGCAGCTGATTTTGTGTGCTAGCAAATTTATAGTAGCATTCTACAGTTCAGAAGGGGTTGGAGGTGGAATTGCTTTACTTTTCCTCCTGGAAGTTTACTTTTTTTCAGAATCATAGGCAGAATACTGTCTGCTGAATCGTACCAACTCCATTGAGCAGGAGCTGCTGTGGTTGACACTGCTTGGCTCCTTCAGACACCACTTTGAAGTTAACAGGGGTATGATTAAGAGTTGCCATTAATTCTGTAGACCTGCCACAATGTAAGGTTTCTCTTGACATTTTTGTCTACTATTTCTACTCATCTGTTCTACTCATCTGTCCTAGTTCACATCATCATCTTTGATTTGGCTCTTTTTTTACTGAATGACCTTTAATATGGCTCAGAATAGTCTGAGTAAAGTGCCAAAGAAACAGCAATTTCTGAAACATCAAAGCATATTCCATGCTTCTCCGATGTAAATTCAGCATAATCTTTGTCATAATGCATTCCTGCTATTTTATAAATAGGTTTCTTTGAATCCTTTGTTATCTTTTAACATGCTTGCAGAATTCCTTCTTATCCAAGTAACTGTTTTCATCCAGATATAATTTGCTTTCCATCTTGTGCTTGCCTTTATTAGAATACTGTATCTGAATTTTACTCCTCAGGCATTATGCTTAAAGTCTGCAGGATCACTTTTATGAAATTTTTAAAAATAGGTCTCTGTATTTTACTTTACATTGTTATTTTGAGTGTTTGTGAAATGCCTATAAATCTTGTATGAGATTCAGAAATTTGTATGTACTGTTATGAAGCATAAATCTAGGATTTGGAGGGAAATGTAAACAAAACCTGAGTGGTATTCTTGGCACAATTATAAACCTTGGTCTTGGAAAGTTTGTGAAACTACTCACATGCCTAAAGATAAAGGTGTATTTAGCTCTTTGCAAAGTCAGGGCTGAAATGAGTAAATAACCACAACAGAAAACAACCAAATTATAAGAACACTACAGATGTGTCATATAATAATGGTATAAAAAATAGTAATAAAAGCGATAAATGTTATCCATAATAAGATTTCTTGCACCTGAAATCAAATATATCAAAGTGCCCTAAGGCTTTCATACTAATTTATATATAAAGATGTTCTTACATATTTCCATATTAAAAAGTTCTGTTTGCCTAGACAGATACACTCATAAGTCATCACTTTCTTTTCAAAGGAATGACTGCTGGTTTGGGAACTGCAAGCTCGCACCCATTTTTGTAAGTTAATCACATGATATATTGTAAGTTCCATTTTTCAGGGCCTTGCTGAGAATGTATTGTGTCTCCCAAAAGACACCGTCTGAAGTCCCTTCACAAAACATAGCGACAGGCATTTTGAACACCTCCCAAAATGGTTGACACTGTTGCAATAATGTATGAAATGAACAATATCACATTTGTTTGTGAAATAAACAGAGATCCAGAAGCATTCAGGTTTAAACAAGCTCTTGCTATCAAATACAAATCAACCCCAAATATAGTAATCTTGTTTTAACAAGATTGTAAACAACAGGAGGCAGGAGGACTAATGTAGAACACTGAAAAAGGAAGCTTTCTGGGTGATTTTGTCTATTGTTTTGTGTATCTAATAGCTTCACAAAATGGTGTGCAGCCACACCATAATTTCATTTTGTGTATGTAGCTTGCTTTAATGTCAGTAGGAGTATCCAGTCTGAGAGCACAACGTGTTAGTGAAGCAGCTCCCTGTGGTCCTGAAGATAGTTGGGATGCTGCTGTTAGTCTCAAGGGGATTTGGGATTTAGACCAAGGCACTTGAACAAAAATAACATACCTCCCAAACTGATTTATATGTATTTACATATTCTGCAGTTTTTGA
Source organism: Pedionomus torquatus (assembly GCA_013398155.1). Classification (NCBI taxonomy): domain Eukaryota; kingdom Metazoa; phylum Chordata; class Aves; order Charadriiformes; family Pedionomidae; genus Pedionomus; species Pedionomus torquatus. The sequence goes on from VZRU01008037.1 coordinate 407,273, forward strand.
AGGTCACAGATATTTGTTTATGAAAGGAACTGCAAAGTTGTCAACATACATGCATCTGGAGACTTTGTCATTACCATTTTTTTCTGTGTTAAATCAACGCTCAATTAAAATATACTAGCTTTGTTTAAAGAAAACACACTAAGCTTTAATCCTGCAATGTCTGGAGCACAGATTTTCCACAACTGATGGAAAAGGACTCTTCCAGAGGCTGTAGTTCTGTCCCGATGGGGTGCCTGCAAAAGATAGGGTGACCTGCACTTCAAGGGTGACCAGTATCAGAGGGTGGTGGATGGTAAGTTTAGTTTAACTGTAAAATTGTTACCTAGATAATGCAACAGAATTTTGAAATCCATATACTTCACTGAATAATGATGGAGAGAGACTATAGATCAGGTATATGTTAGCATGCTTTATTTAATTTCAATACTATTTCTTTAGATCATGAGAGGTCTAGTCACAAACCAATGTCTTCTTTCTGGAATGGCCTGATATTAATTAAACTTCATGTCCTGACTGCAGGTTCAAGAAAATCCAACGTTCATCCAATATACTTTATCACTGGACTGTATGTGATATGAAAAGTCCCATGCAAAATCAATGTGCAAGGAAGAAATGGCTTAGCAAGAGGGCTTAAGTAGTGCTTGAATCACTTATGAGTGGATTTCACCTCATTACCTTTTCTAAGCAGAAGTGTTTTAGTTCTTATTCATAAATGATGGATTAAGACCCAGAAAAAGCAAATGTTTTCATAAATGTTAGGTGGCAGAAATCTGTGGCAGAAGAATGGACCCCCAACTTTCAAAGGGTTAGTTCTGTGCCAGTTTTACTTGTACTTGTAGCAGTTGTTGGTAGAATGAGGCAAATCTCATGAACTTCAACTTATTGTGAGAAAGTCTGTGGTATAATCTAGTTGTTGAACATAAAAATTGTGTTCTTCCCTGTGTACAGGCTTAAATTTGACATCCCTGCTGCTATGCTTTTCCATTCTCTGTGCTCTCCGCATATATACAGAGACTCTTAGCTTATTTTTCATTCTGCCCAGTCTCTGCTCCAATTTCACCCTATTTTTCATTATTAATTTTACTCTCCATCATCCTATCTCTTCCTGCAGGTGAAATGAATGAATACATAAAGTAAAAGCTCTATAGCACTCAATTCTGAACCAATAACATCTCAGTGACTTTTGAATTATCACAGGCAAAATGAAGACACCTGTCCTCAGTTGTAATTCATTATTCTCCCAGGCATTTGGTGCACCATATTAAATGTGATCATTTCAATGAATCAACCTGTTTCCTTTTGTGCATGGTAAATCATTCATAGAATAAGAAGGAAGGACTAATACCAGTCACTAATTAACGATCAGCTCATTGATGCTTTCATTGATGTGAATTAGTATAATAAATGTGAAAAACAGCAGTCACCAAGTCTGAGGTAAAAGTCAATACTATTGCTAATTGTGAAACATAAGCTGCAGAAAACAGTACGACAGTATTAACAGTGCAAAAATGTCTTGCGTAGCATTTTGTCTATTACACATCATGTATTTTATCACCTTATGCTGTTTATAAATTGTGGGTCGGAACCTTCCACTTTAACAGCGATATACAGAGATTAATTCCCTTAAGTATATGCTGGAGAGTCTAAACTTACTGGTAACCTTACTTCAGACCTGGCTTCCCCTGTTAGGTAGGTAAGAGTAGAAAACACGTCTTAATATAGACTTCTGACTCACTCCAGGTCTATATCCTAGTATTCTCCAAAGGCAAAATTGAAATTTCTGTGTTTCTCATTGAAGTGCTGTGGAGGCACAGAGCTGCTTAGTTTTTCAGAGCAGTCAAGATCAAGCTGCTTTGATGATCTTATCAGCTTCCAGGCAAAAAAGTAAGTCCTGTGTGAGAGTGTTAATGAAATTTGCAAATGAAGACTAAAAAAGGACCAGCTCTTGTGGTGAGTTCTCCTTCACAGAAATACGTATGCATTAAATAAGACATCTGAAGTAGATTTCCGAAAGACTGTACAAATTTTAATACCAGTATTTATAGTTATATTCATATACTATGCACTATATATACTCTAACCATATTCAAATTTAGTATAGCTATGAGGGTAGTTAGTATATGCAGTAGCCATTGGTAATTGGACTAGATGATCATTGTAGGTCCCTTCCAGCTGAAATAGTTAATTTCTATTCTATTCTATTCTATTCTATTCCAAGATTTTTGGAATGCAAATACTGTGATCCGTATGGAGGGTTATACATCCCATCTGTGAGGGCCAGATCCCACCCTGAGGTACTGTAAACTATAGGAGATGGAAATATGGCATATTTGTTCTAACAGAAAGTAGCTGAGTGATTGAGAAGAAGCTGCTGAGAACACTGAGCCTACCAGGGAAGGGCTCATCCTCTTGGGCTAAGTTTTATGCTCACAAAGTGGTGGCGGCTCCTCTGCAATTGCAGAGGTCTGTCAGCATCTCTATGACAAGCAAGGATTCTGGTATTAGGCTGAAGTAACTTTTGGCTTTTTAAAAGCTTCCTGACTGATGAAGGAAAAAAAGGCCCACAACTCAAACAAAATGCATTTCCAGTAAAATATATATTAACTCACATGATATTGCTGTTGTTTCCTTCATTAAATATGCTGAACAGACTACCATGCTCCTATGCTTTCTGTTTTACCCCACTTCTGAATGAAAACAAGTTGCTTTAAATAGTATTTTTCTAGCTTACTAATGCTAGCAGTTCTAGAAATTCCTCTGTTCTCTTTTCTAATAGCATGAACAGGTCTAGATGGAATGGACACATAAACATCAGTGACTACATCAGGAAAAGCTAAGTCAGTGTTTCCATTTAGCTTGTACAAGTGTTAGTAATGTCAGGACATGTCAAGGAAGAGTCAGTAAACATAAGCATAAATAGAAGCTTAAACGTACATAAACATAAGCATAAACATTAAAAATTGCAGTAATGAGGCAGAAGCACTATCATAGGGATCCCCGATGTTCAGTTAAATGTAATGTGGGAATAAGGCAATTTTGGATTCTCATCTTCAAACTGCCTGCCTATATTGCTTTTGTGCTATATGTAGATACTGCACCAAACTTGTAGCAAGGTAATCACTGTAAACCGCAGGTATTTGCGTAGTCATACCACTGAATTCTCAAAAAATGGTAGGCAATCTGATTTCTGAAATTGGGAATCAATAATTAAAGTACGGTATTGGAATATATCTGTAATATAGTATCCTACAGTGCTATAATATGAGAGGAACAATGGACAATTAAACCGGAAGAAATAGTAAGAGAACGTTATTTCCTCTTACCCTAAAAAGAAAGCTATTATCTGGCACAGCTCTTCCATTAACTCAAACTCACAAAGTAGCTAGACATTGGAACAGCTGAGAAAGAGCTTCATATATTCTTGTGTTCTATTTATTTTTTGCATTTATTAACCTTGTTTCATTATTTATAAATAAATGTTTCAATTAATCACTTTCTTTAGCTGTTTCTTCTGTCAGTGATAAAGATAACTTGGGGATCTCACACTTGGCCCTTCTTTGAGCTGGAAACAGGATCAAAAGACCTCCTGATGTCCTATTCAGCCCAAATTATTTTATGATTCTGTGATCTTGCACATCAAGGCACTCAAATTTTTGTGCATGTGTCAATCCCTATTCTGGAGAATTAAACAATTTACAGAAAGCAAGACCTAATTCTTTCTCCAAAGATGCCTTTCTTTACTAGCAACATGGACAGGTTTGAGAAATACTATTCAAGACAGAGAAGAAATGTCTGCAGTTTGCCTGGTTTAAGCTACAAAGTTCTGTCATCTTGAGTTGGACTGGTCTCCAAAAAAACCTGGTAACAAGCCCTTTGTAATAAAAAAATGAGGACGTAAATGAAGACGTGTTTTTTAGAGTTTCATGTAATTAAATTCTGAAAATACCTCACAACAATTTTATTGGTTTTGTTTTTTTCGTTTGTTTGTTGTATGTTTGTTTCTTTGTTTTTCCCAAAGAATATGTTTCTTTATGCCTGTATCAGAAAAGACCAAAGCCAGGACCCCTAGTTTCAAAATTCAGTGTTCAGTGGTGCTAATATTTAGCTGACCAGGCTAAAAGATTGTAGATTCGGGGTTGTGTGGGCAGCTGAACACCTGGCAGGTGACACACACGGAATGACACTTCTGCACAGTGTTGCATCACCAGCAGAGCAAGGGCTGCCCAGCAACAGTTTTCACATTGTTGAATTAGAGAGCTTTGAGAAGACATTGTTTGAAATCTTTCTGTTCATAGAGTAAAGCCAGTCTGAAATAGCTTACTGAAAGTTGCAGAGCTGTTTGTCTTCTCTGAAGGTCCTGAAAGCGCAGAAGGAAGTAATGAATTTTGCTATTTGTGTGAAATAAAATTTAAATATTTTGAATTTTTACTGTTATTTCATGTGTGTTCTATATCTTGTAGTTTATTGTATGTTCTGTGTCCCCTGAGGCAGAAGTGTCACTTTTTTTTTCCCCATGCTGTTTTACATTTGAAACTTTGAGAAATTACCTTCTTAATGGTATGGCAACATGTAAACACACATTGAATGCATTAAGCACTTAAACATTGCACATGATCGGCCATGTAAGTTGACAGAAGTAATTGACCTAAGACAAATCTCTTATGTCTGAATTTTATTCCTTCATCATCCTTTATTTTTGTATCCTTTATTCCTAATTCCTTGCAAAATTTGTACTTATAATTTAAAGTTACATTAGATGAGCTGTCAAAATTTTCTTCAACTAGGCAACTATTTTCATCCAAACAAAATTACTATTCTCACAATACTTGCTTTTATCAGCAAATTACAGATATTTTTTAAAGACAAATTATTATAACTTGAAAACTGCCAAATTTATATACACAGTAACTCCTTTTTATATCATTTATAACTGTGTGCGCATACTCATATTAACATTATAACATATTACAAACTCATAAATGTGGTGCTGTTATGAGACACCACATAAAAATATATTTAATGACTTTTCCATACGGCAGACATATTTTAGTCCATTGCATTTAGGAGAACCTAGGTATATTCAGTGTGGCTATTATGGTCTGTAATACCTTACATTGCAAGTTTTAAAGTCTATCAGAATTCCCTGTACACAATAAACCCCCTACCCTATGTCAGGTAAATAAAATGTGTTTTGAAACTCTCTAAACCCCTACTTTTCAGCAGTTGTTATTAAGGTTATTTATGGCTATATCTATTCTCAGCATGTGGAATTCATAGCCACAAGAAGTCATAGAATAAAATATCAGAGCTGGATTTGAAGAGTAGCTGGCTCAGTTTATGACTAGAGTAATGTTTGTGGGTGGTATATCCCTTAACATGGCAAGTCTGTGCAGGTACAAGAGTAAGAGCAGATTCATTGCTTGAAGAAGAAAGGAACTTAAAATCCAGCTTGTCGTCCTTTGCTAAATGTTGTGGTATTTTTCATCACTCTTTTTGAAATGTGACTACCATTGCTAGAGAGAGTAATCCATGAACGCATTTTTAGTACTTGTTAGGGCTCTTCTCTGAATTTATTCCAGATCCATGCTCATGTTCAGATAGCCACAATTTAGTTACACCCCAGCTGTGTTAGCCCTCCTCGATGCTGAGAGTGTATGTTCTATGTTCACCTAAGAAATTTTTCAGAGAAGTGGGTGTGTGTGACTCAGTTGCCATCATGATTTTATTTCCTAATATGCATTTATCATCTTAGATCCATATAAATGACTTACTGTAATGGTCTAATCAATTATTTTTGGTCATATTTTATTAGCAGTAGTTTTATTACAGATCATTTCTAAAGCTACCAAACATCGTTAAACCAAAACTGAAGCCTACAAGAAACATGGCTTCCCAGTTCCAGTTACTTTGGAAAGTCTATTTGTCATCCAGATTCTCCTCCATTAGTATGGGGCTTACTGATTTTATACAGCGTTATATACAGTGGTTAATTAAATAAAAAAATCTCTCAGAAAATCAAATAGTTCAGATATTATTCTACTACCCTTTTCCAACTGGATTTGCAGTCCCATAAAACTGATAACAAGTTTTACATCAGTACAGAATATTAAACACGGCTGACCAGATGTAATGTGTTTACACAGTAAGTTTTCACTTACACACTCACCCGCCCACCTACCCTCAATGCCTACACATTGAACGTGTATTTTTTCAAAAGTTTGTCATGTATGGAGGTAAAATATTAGTCCTGGTAGGCTATTTATCTGATACACTACAGTGATGTGACAATACTAAAAAAGAGACTGCTTATTCTACTTTTCCTTTAGGTTTGCTGTGAAATAAAAGGTCTAACATGCCCGTGTCCTGTCAATTATTTGAAACTGCAAACCCCCAAATACAATTAGATCAACCTGTCATTCCTCCAAGCTGCAGCACATACTGAAACGCTAACCAGCCTATACTTCACATCACTAACCTCCCTTCAAAGGTTAGCTGAAGCAGATGGATCTTCCTACATATAGCTAGAAATATACATTTTTAATGATATCTCTCCAAAGCTCATGTTATGAGAATGAATCCTGATATTGAAAAAAAATATTATTTTCTGCAAATCCATAGTATAATAAAATCTCAAAGGCAACAAAATACAAAATTAAGTGAATGTATGAGCAAAGATCACAAAAGATAAGAAGTTAATTGTTACCTTAGACGTGTTTTCCTTGTTGTGGTAACAACCTATATGAGAAAACGTAGGCTTCTAACATGAGAGTGTCTCCTTGGGAGCCTCCTGTGTAGGCAGCTGGCCCCAGAAGAATGATGCAGGAGACATCAGCAAGGCATGCTGCATGCTGTAGAAGCCCAGTGCTCCAACCAGCACTGGCCAGATGACACCTCCACGCTCTTTGTGACAAAGCTGGAAAATATTTGTTTCCTCGGGGACATGAAGGACAGAAAACTGTTACTGATGTCCAGCTTACAGCTGACCTGTTCCCTGCAGTAGAAACTCATTTTTCTGCTGCTATCTGAACAAATTTGTATCTACTATGGATACCTATGCTCTTCTGACAGGGATCTTTCTTGCTAAAGCATCAGTGGTTAGAATATTTAGCCAGAAAATTGGGCAGAAGGCCTAACAAATGTGTATCTTCTAGATCCCAGAAGAACTATCTAACCAATTGCTTGGGAAACACTTGGGGGACAACTGCATATTCATACTGTTGGGGTTGTGTCAGAACAACAAATAAGAAAGTGCATCACTGTCATGGAGACAGATGAAGAATGGTTCCTGCCATTTTGTTCTAGCACCCGTGGTTGTTTCTGGTGACCAGGATCCAGGTAATGAGACACAGGGTGGAATACAGATACCCCCTTCCCTGTCAAATACTGTCATGACTAAGATATCAGCCAGTAAGGCAGTGCTTTCTGCTGGGCTTACTGCTTTTGATGTGTTTTAGGAAGGCTTGAAAATGCTCAGTGAGTAGAATTATATACAGAAGTGGATAGAGTTTAGGTATCACTATATTAACATATAGTATTTACACTGTTACAGTCTTTGACTACTTGTGCAAGGTGCATAGGGAATTTCTGTGATTCAAAATGTAGGTGACGAATAATATAGATGCTGTAAGACTGGCTGGCTGCAGCTGGAGATTGCTGGCTTTCTGAATAGGCTTCCAGAAAACACGACTCACTCTTTTAAGCACCTAAGTGTACTCTCTGGATCTCATTCATAGGCATAATTTGCAAACCTGAATGATTAAATACAACTCCTTCCAGTTGTAAATTAGTGTTTAGACAGGTTAATTAGAACTGGAATAGTTCCATCCAGTATCTCTGCAGCTTTTCTTTGGAGTGGAACAGCAGTTTTGCCTACTCAAAAGGCTGGAGAAGTAATTACAGGAGGTATAAGATGGTGCTCTAGTATGGCATCTACTCTGACTATGAAGCCCAGATGACAATGTTCTATTTTAGGCTATAAGATTCTGCCCAAAACCACTCTAAGATATGTGCAAATCTGTGAGTGATCTTTCCAGATGCGCTTAGCTCTCTTGTAGTCATACATGCTTGCAGCACTGAACTCAAGTTCTGGTTTGCGAGGGGAAGTAATTTTGTAATGGGGTTTATTGTTTGGTTTATTAGTTACCGGTGATGAAGATTTATTGATTACCAGCATCTGTATTTCTCCATCAATATGTTTAGAAAGAGGCAAAATGAAGCATCTGACCCTGCTTCATTTCAAAAGATGGGAAAAGATAGCGCTGTCTAAATTTATGTTTGAAATTAAGGTAGCTGAAGAAACTGGACATTATTTATTTAATGTATTTGCTTAAAATTGTTAGCATAAGAAAAACAGTATCTTTTAAAATTAATTGTCCAGTTCATAAGTATCCTAAAGTATGAAGAAGTCATAAATTTTCTGTATAGAATAGTAACATTTTATTAAAAACACTATCCATAGTCTGTACTTGCAGTCAGAGGAGAAAGTATGGAAGATGAAACATGATATCAATTTATCTTATTGCTATAAAAAATACATCTGAGAAGAAAGTTCCATTACCGATAGAAAAATCATACTACCCTCTGTATGTTTAAAAGAAAATGCCAGTTTATTTTTCACATATTTCTCATGAATGAAAGTTATACAAATTTCTTGTTGAGCAGACCTGCTGAGTACAATACTAAATAAAAGCAAACCAGGACTTGTTCACTAGTCCGAGTTCCCTTACCTTCCAGGCTCTAAAGCATTTAAGCAAAATCAAAGGTCTGTGTTTCTTATGCTGCAAAGGGGCATGTTGTCAAGAAACCATTGCAAGCTATTGGGCTGCCATGGAATAATTCTCCCCCGGCTGTTTTCATGGCAGTAAAAGAACATGATGTATTCATGAGTTCAATAGGAACAAGCAAGGGACACAAAATATATCCTCAGAGCCTTTGTTTTCACTTGTAATAGCCCTCAGGAATGCAAATTTCAGTGACTGCAGGTGTGGTTCCTTTCTTTAAACAGATTAATCCAAGGTCAGTGGTTAATAATGTTAATAACATTTACGATTTTGTCAAGGATGGATGGAACCCCTGACTTGCATGAATAATGAAGGCCCTGAAGGATTTGGGCTGGATTAAGCAAAAAAAGAAGGGAACTTGAATCTACCATTATACAGTGAGAGCTGTATCCTCATTCTCAGAGATGGATTTCTTTGTAAGCTGTTGTACAAGATCATGGCTCATGGTAATGTCTAGATTCCTCTTCCCAAAAGCTAGGTGGTATTGGTGACTTGGGCTGGGTAACTAACTGTCAGTAGACTACTCAATGTTATGACTGGTTTATGGCTATTTTTACAAGTAGTTGAAGATTTTTGCTCCTAGTGTGGCACATACTGCATGTGATACTCAGACTGTAAGTGATATTCTGGGAGCGTGATGTGTCTTTCACATAATGGATCTAGCTGTCTTCAATTTTTAGATTCTGCATAGCTAAAGAATACATAGTCAAACCGATAGTCTGACAAATACATAGATGAATACATGTTATATGTTTAAAAATGCATGTATAAAACTCTTTTCACTGAAACCACTCAGAATTTAGCCACCTTCACAGCTGGAGGTGTATATTTACATTCTGAAGGTCATATGTGAACTACCCTCAACTACAGGAAGAAAAATTCCTTCCCTTTCTTGCTTAAACATCTAGTATACCCTTATATGCCCTTATGCAAGGGTACAGTAAGTAGGTGCTTTTGGTTTTGTCAGTATCATCATGAGAACAAATCCATCCAAACCACAAGCAAGACTCTTTGCCAATATTAAAGTGTCTAAAATCTTGCATAATAAATTGATCATTACTGCTTGAGAGCATTTCTAGCTATATGTAATATTTCACCGCTGTGGATCATGCTATTTAAAAGTCACTATTTGGCTTGATGGGGCTCATCCAGATGGGTTAGGCTAGCATTACTGGATTATTGGAACAGACATTTTTCATATTAGATATATTTCTTTCCCCATCCAAAACACCACTATACCAGCAATAGAGCTACCTCTGAGTTGCAGAGCAGCAAAGAGCTTGGCTCACAGAAACGATATACTTGCATCAGGATTATGCTGACTGCCAATAAATACGGTTGTGAGTAGTCCCTGGAGAGGAGGATGATTAGCTCCATAGCTACATCACCTCCAGTTTTGAATCCACCTCATTCAGAGCCAGCCTGGAGGCCTCCATACAGGCATATTCAAGGTGTACCACTGCAACATATGCTTTTGTCTGAAACAGAGCCAACAGCCATGATGGACAAGGAGAGCATAACATTTTTGCTTCATGGTATCCTTTGCCACAGTGATCTGTGTCTCTGTGAGTTTGAGATAAAATTGCTTGAACATATTTTATGTGGGTCTATAGGATGAAATGGAAATAGAAATGACAACAGAATACAGTTGCCCTATGTAGGTAGTAGTTTGTGTTTATGCAGCATTGGTGACTGCCGATTTGTTCCTGGATGGAGGTCAACTGTAAAGCTTGGGCTGTGTGAGATCCAAGTGCTCCTCTGTGTCATTGTAACATGATGAACAGTTACTATCAGCTAATGCTCTCATTACCGAGAGACCAGAGCTGCCAGACGCTCCTGGCCTCACGTCATTCATGCTGGATCCTGGGATTTAAAATTAGTATTTTCTGCCAGGACTCTGCTCTATTGGCTTTTCAGATTGGAAAGCTAATCTTTTCACCCCCACATTCAGGTCACAGAAACACTGAAGTATGTAAAAATCATGTTGTTTGATGTATGAAATGTTTTAACTTTTAGATATATTTTGAATTGGGTAGGACAGTATTTGAAATGAATGATGACAGTCGTTACATCCAGGTGGCTTAGGCTTGTTATGGATACTTATTTACATTTTCAAAATGGAAAAACTAAAATAATAATCAAATGCAAATCTTGTGGAAGGGGACTTCACTAGCCTAAGTATGTCCATTTTTCTACATTAAATGGACCCACTGATCAAATTTTCATAATGTTCTATGGTCATAATTAGTATATAAGATGGTGCCTATAATAAAATTATGCTACATTTTGGGGCATGATTATCTGCATGTACACAGGCCCATGTTCACTAAGTTTTGTGGATTTCCACCTTGGTATATTTATGCAGTGTTTCTCAAGCTTCTTCCAGTCAGTCGTCCTAGTTCCTTTGTCAAGGGTTTATATTTCTTTGCAAAATTCTGGGGCCATGATGATTTTGTTAGTAAGAAGCTGCTATCACCAGATGTATGGGAACATTTCATTATTCAATAATATTCTATGTTTTAAAATTATAAAATATAGGTCCCCTAACATTCTGTTGAGCCAACCCAGTTTTACAAGCTTTTGAAGAAGCATGTATGTACATACATGCAATGGGAGAGTTAATTCAAAAGTAAGAAATTAAAATCTTTTTCCATATGTAGATCATCATGCCATAGAACTGAAGCTTTGCAATGTCAGATAATACACTAATCTATGTTCATTAGTCATTTAAAATAAGCATTATATAAGCCACCTTTCACTGGGTCTTAGACTATTGATGCAGGGATGATCTTAGAGAGAAAAGGAGATTGTTTTACAAAATCTGTGATTCTGCATTGTTGTTCTAAAATTTTTTATAATTCTCTTATTTGGCAATGTGTCATATCAGGAAAAAAATAGTGAAACAGATCAGAAATGGTACAATTTAACATGTTTGTCTCTCTGTTTTACAAGAAGGTGCAACTGGACAATATTTTATTCCGTTTATTTACTATCCAAAAATTAAAAGAACAATCTACTTTGTTTAATAACTTCTTCCTTCTATATCCTTTGCATATAATTGTATAAAAATATATATGGAAACATTGTGATATTGTAGGGCAGTTTATGTCCACTTTGTCAGACCTAAATATAAATACAACCCCAATTTTCGATCAATAAATAAATATGCTGTGCCTGTCAGGATTTTAATTTGAAACACCTGACTTGGAAAAAAGTCTAACTGAAATGGTAATAGAAGACAAGGAATTACTCTAATTCTCTGAATCTTTTCTCGGATCTTTACTTTTCCTATTTGAACTAGGGAAAAATCAAACTTCGAATGGTAAGTTGGGCTCATCTGAACACTCCCAAACATTTCTGAATATTTCTGAGCATTCTTGCCTATCTAGTGCTCTGTACAGTAAATTGCCAAAGGCCACCACCAGCACGTCACAGAAGCACTGAAGTTAATACTAATTGTGAGTCTCACAATCAATCCACTATCATTTTTAATGTCTTTCCCATATGAGGGGAAATTTGGGGTTCCAGGTAAGAGTGCAGATAACTCATAGTACATTATAGATAAATTATAGAAGTCTTTCAGTACTTGGGGATTCCTACAAGGACAGATCTTTGCTGAGAGGTGACAGTTTGGTTTCCTTATGGATAATAGAGCTGGGCCCCAAACTTCTTGATGTATTGTGTTATAGCAGGATCCAAGTAAGAAATTACTTTAATATATATTAGAAGATATTATATAGGTATATCATTCGATTACCTTTGAATGTATAATTTGATATATTAGGATCTTTGAATATTTCCTGATTTCAATAAAGGGTTTATTTCTTCACTAACATCAAAAGTAAATAAGTATTTCTGTTGACTTGCACCTTGCCACTGAGTCAGTGCTGAGTAAATTGTTAGTGGAGCTACTTAATTGCACATGACAAGTATGTGAAACTAACTTGAATGATAAAGAACATTCCTGGACAACTTCAAATTCTTAGGCCAAATATGTGAAGTATTAAAGCTTACTAATTGGAAACTCTATTTACTTAATTAAAATACAGTGCCTGTGTGCTAATACAAATGAGAACAGTCAATATGTAGCTAGCAGGCATAAACAAAAGGGGATTACCTACCTGAAAAACACATTTACCTTAATTACAGCGCTCAAATTTTGTAAGTCTGTTCCTAATGAAAATGAAAGGGCATTATAAAAAGAATTGAGGTTAGCATATTATTTATGAGATTTATTTAAAAACTGTACTTTTAGTACAATGACTGTATATTTTCTTTGCCATATTCTCAACATAAGAAACATTGTTCAGTAAGTGCTATTAGTATTTTATATTATTTAAGTTTTAACTTTGATTTAATTTGCTCATATAATTCCCTTAGTGACTCTCAGGGGACAAGATAGATTGTCCTGTAATTTGTACCAACAATGCCGGTAACAGAAAGATCAGCGTTCTAAAAAAGACACACTGATCCCAATATAGCCATCTGCAGCTTGGCAATCAGCAGGAAGCACCGTGACGTGAGCACCAAAAGAAAGTGAAAGTGAGATCTGTTAAGCTAAATGTCACTTTCAGGAGCACCTCCTTAGGAAGTAAAGTGTCTTGGCAGCAGTATATAGGTGTTTTTGACAATGAAATGTTTTTCCAAAGTTGTTTTTTATGAAAAGCTGTTTCTTATGAAAATGGCCATGAACTCTGTCACAGATATGATACCTCTCCTGCTGTGAACAAATATTGGAGCTGGGAACAAGCTGCCCTGCAGTATTTTGTGATTCAGCCTGTCTTCTTATCTAGTTGAAAGAGCATGTCAAATCTTAGGACTACATGTGTTGTCATTCTCTGCTCCTTCAAAATAAACACATTTAACAGCAGTCTTGGTACCAATGAATTACCATGATATGAAAGAAGAAATAAGTGATACACCTGCTGCTTGAATTTTGAATGAGAACATCATTCCAACACCAGGCAAAGCAAGGGCATGCAGTTTCACCTTTCACTGAGGCCATCTGATTTTCAGAAATGCTGCACAAACTCCATGAATGTCACAAGCAAATGGCAGCAGCTGCAGCTTGCCTCTGGCCACTAAACACTGTGGTTCTACTATGGGAATGTAAGAGCTCAATATTGAGTGCCTTTGATTGAAAATTGCAGACTGAGTTAATTTCTAAACTAAGTATACCCTAGTCTTTTAAGAATCATCTCTAATGATGCCTTTCTGATGCCTTTCTGAAAATTAGCTAAGGTGAACTTGAATACATGGTCTTTACAAATGCGTGCATCCAGGCTGAGCCAATGTCTTTCTCCACGCTGGCAGTACAAAGTAACTGATATTGCCTTATGTCTGAATAGCAGTAAATACCTTTCCTCTGGTCACTGTTGGTCTTTCACAGGCAGCAGAGTTATTCCATTCCCTTCTTGTTTCCCCTGTGTCGGCAATTCCATAGCCTCTAATCACTGCGCTGACACAAGGGTTTGCTGACCCCTTTGCAAATCTGCTCACTGGAATCACTCAGGTAAAAATAAAACAAAGAAATTCAGTGGATGAAGGAAGAAAAAACAAGAGTGTGCAAACACCCTTTCTCTCCTCTCCTCTCCTCTCCTCTCCTCTCCTCTCCTCTCCTCTCCTCTC
>VZRU01008037.1:421883-507626 GCA_013398155.1 Pedionomus torquatus
TCTCCCTCTCCCTCTCCTCCTTGCCTTGCCTTCCCCGGATGCTGTGTAGAGGGTAAAGCTTTTCCATCTTTGTGGAAGATGGGGTGCACCTGGGGTGTCCATTGTAGGTCATTGCCAGCTGAGCGCCACTGGCATTAGTATGTAATACCCTCTGTAACTGCATCAGCAAGACCAGGAGAAGGTTTTAATCCTAGCAGCTGCTGTCAGCCACGGTACACATGTACACTTGAAACTTCTTTCCAGTGGCAAGGACTTACTCAAGTGGCAGCTACAGAACTGCAGAGCTATGTTTTTTGCAAAGCTTTTAACTGCTCTCTGGTGCTCAGAAGACATGCAATGGCATCAACCTCTATTTAAAACAAATCACTGATGGCATTGTGTCACGAGGTCTTTAAATGTACATTAGTCCGTAATTGGTTCACCCATCAGTGCGAACTTCTCACTCACTTGATAAGATAATTACCTCTGGCTTATATTAGTTTATTGCTGCTTTCTCAGAAAACAGCCTGATTATTGCATGCAGGCATTCATTAAACAAGCAGCTGCACACAAGGTTTAATTTATTTGCATTTTGGTGCCTAATCCCCAAAAGCCACCTCCCAGGGACCGCATGAGGATTTTACTACCCTTTGTGTTTCATCTGTACTAGTGGCCTGTTGCCGGCTTCCAGCTGATGACTCTGACCACCCAGCCCTGCCAGCAGGAAGTATAATGTGAATTCTCCTGAATCTGCGTTTGGCAAAGTTAGTCAGTTTAGCTTAAACCACTTCCACTGACAGGTTAAGTTAACCTGACTGACTTTGCCTGAAGAGGATGAGGCAGGGTTTGTGTGATCCTTCCCATGGAAGAGTGGTGGGAAGAGTGACCTCTGGCAGAATGACTTAGAGCTGCAAAGTCTTCATGGGCTATGGCAGTTTGCAAAATGAGTGAATTTGGGACCTAGGTATAGGCACCATTGACCTAAGTTGCATGATGTACAAAAATAATGACTGTACCTAGAAGCATGATATGAGGAAGAGCCTCATGATATAAGGAACATGACTATACCTAATAATAGTAAATTAAACAGTGAGACATGGTATGAAGACTACCAATGTCATCATTGTGCTGTTTGCTTGTTAACGTATCCCTGGCAGTTTTGGCCTGGACCAACCAACCAGAAGAGCACAGCTTGGAGAGAGTGCTTGTCAATAAGCAGTATGGACAAGACCAGCTTTGGAGGATGGAGAGAAGGGTTTAATATTGCAGGTGTCTTGGGCTGAGCGACACAGGAATAACTTTTCTTCTAACGCTGGGGTAAACTGCACTTTTAGAAGACTCTGGTGTCTGAATTTGTGAAAATAATTACTTTATATCCAACTAGGCTATATGGAATTCAAGGTTTCAGTGGTTTTGAGCCTTGCCAGGTGCAGGGACAAGGAGGAGCAAGGTCTGGGCATTTGACTCTGGCTGGCCAACAAGGTCATTTCATATCATGAACATCAAATTCAATATAAATTAGAAAAGTGTGTTGCATAGTTCTCTCCAGAGAACTCCTTGTCCGGGTTCTCTCTCCCTTGATAGCAGTGGTCCAGAGAGTTCCTTACCCCAGTGCTGTATCCCTGAGGCCTTCCCGTCCACCTGAAACCGTTGCACTTGCAGTGTCTGACATTTGTTGTCCACTGCTGGGAGTGCACAGCTTCCTGCTGATATAATTGGCTGTGTGTAATTATTGTATATCTTATATTAGTATCAGGATTAATACCAGTTCTTTAGTATTATGGTAGTATTATGGTTGTTTATCTCATCTCATCCTACTAAATCTATTTATATTTCAATCCTCGTGTTTTATAACAATAAATTGTTATGAGTTTTCTCAAAGCATAACAATAAGCATGAGCTGTGCCATGCCACTTGCCTTCAGGACAATGGGGAGGATTTACACTGCATAAAAGAGAAACTGTATGCAGTGCATAAGTGGCCAAGTTCCCTAGGATGCCCGGCATCCTCCTTGGAAATCTGAGCTACTCTGAGCATCTGGGTTACATGCCATGTTTTTTCACTTGACCAAATGGGAAGTCTAAAGAAATTACCCAGTTTAAGTCACTTCTGTGTGTAAAATTATGCCTTGTGAGAGTTTTTTCCTGTCTACATCTCACCCACATTTCTGTATGAACAAGCTACAGATTACTTGAATATCTACAGGTTACTTGAATATCTCCAGCTTCAAAAGCCACCTGGCCATGGTCCTGGGCAACTGGGTCAAGGTGGCCCTCCTTGAACAGGGAGGTTGAACCAGATGACCTCTAGAGGTCCCTTCCAATCTCAAGCATTCTGTGATTCTGTAACAATTAGCCTAGTAATGTAAGGGTGTGTGGTGGGACAGGGTGTTGGTCATTTGTTCAAGGACCTCATCAAATCAGATGACAAGGGGAAACCCAAAAACCAGCTACGGGGAGGGACTGGCAGGGATGAGATGAGTGAGGGGCTCCGTGTCAGTGGCTGGAGTGTGACTATGGGTCAGAGTTGGTGTGCCAGCTGCTGGGGGTGGTGACTGTCTTTATCTGCCCTAATCCTGCTGTGTGAGGTTTGTATGTGTGTCATTCATGAGTAAACTCCATTCTGGAGTCACTGACAAGTAGGAGCCCCTTGGTCCATATCAGAGGATCAGGTGGGTGGAGGGTCTCCATGGGTGTTTGGAGAGACCTGTGGGTGTGGGGTGCCTATGTGTGTCTGCTTGCAGTGAGCACAGAGCTGGACCAGCTGGTGAGCCAGGGACGCATGGGTGGGAGAGTGTAATGTGTGCACCCTTGTCAGTGATCTCCTGTATCTGCCAGCCCAAGAGGAGGAGGGGATAGGGCTCTCTGTGCTTACCTCTTATGTCAGCCCTATATGTCAATGCAGTTGAAGACAATGCGCTCTTGTGCTGCTGTCTGTGTCCATGTCTTGTGTGCATCTGTGTGTGTGTGTCTCTGGGATAGGTGCTCATCTATGGAACTAATTGCAGCCTTTCAGTAGCTAAAGGGGGCCTACAGGAAGGCTGGGGAGGGCTGTTCACAGACACCTGCTATGATAGGATGAGGGGCAATGGATTTAAGTTAGAGAAGAGTAGATTTAGGTTGGATATTAGGAAAAATTTTGTTACTCTAAGGGTGATGGAACACTGGAACAGGTTTCCCAGGGAGGAGGTTGAGGCCTCTTCCCTGGAGATACTCAAGGTGAGGCTGGATGAGGCCCTGGGCAACCTGGTCTAGTTAGGGGTGTACCTGCAACTGGGGGGAAGTCGGACTAGATGACCTTTGAAGGTCCTTTCTGTCCTGGATGATTCTATGATTCTATGATCTTCGTTACTGGACAAACCTGCAAGTAGAAAAGTGGCAGGTGTGTCCCTCAGCTCAAATATAGATCCCAGGTTCCCAGGGCAGCCACCTGGACTCTAACAGCTGACCAAGAGTGAGACCTAGGCAAGGGCTTCTGGAGGTGGTGGCTGCTCCTAACATCCCTTAACAAATAATTTATAATATAACTTCTTGCTTAAACATGGAATTTGGAGCCTATGTATGTGATTTACATTGGAAAAAAATGGGAATAATATTAAACAATATATTCTGATATTTTGTCTGTTTTTTAGAACTATGTAAGAAGTACATTAATCCCTATTTCTAGGGGAAAAGAATAAAAGCATCATACTCAATCCTGTTTTTCAGTCCATGATAAACATGGAGCTGATAAAAACCTGGGACTTTTCTGTATGATTCTAAATGAGAATGATTAGCTACCAAAATTTTCCTGCAGAGTTTGAAAATTGGCATTCCCTGTTGTATTTGAGAGATATATTGAAAATCATTACAAGTTCTCTGCAATTGCTCAATAGTTTTCTCAAGTTGCTAAAATATACTTCACCCTTGAGCTGCTTCCTGCTCATTGCCTTCTGCTTCCAATGCTATCAAAACCCATACACCTTCACTAATATTCCTGACAGTGTTCTGCCTTTCTGGGGTTTGTGGATATCGTGATAAATTATATTCTTATAATCCTCTGCCCTCAGTCTTATATTAAATCAGTTTAGCTAGCCTATTTTACTTTTAAATATTTTAGTCCCCTGATAACTGAGGCTGGGGCTTATCAGATGATCTTGGTAATTAGAAACGAAGCCCATAATAGAAAGGACATTACTGTCTTATTTGGATTTGTGATGTCAGATGATGAGTTAAAATTACAGCAAAATGGCTAATTTGCAATGCATAAACATGATACCCGGAACCTAAATTTGATGCATTTTAAGTTCTTTTTGTT
The DNA here is from genome assembly GCA_013398155.1 of Pedionomus torquatus. Classification (NCBI taxonomy): domain Eukaryota; kingdom Metazoa; phylum Chordata; class Aves; order Charadriiformes; family Pedionomidae; genus Pedionomus; species Pedionomus torquatus. The sequence continues at coordinate 426,159 of VZRU01008037.1, forward strand.
TACAGAAATAAAGCCTCTGCTAGAGGGATTGAGTTGGCTCTTGGCATAAACTCTCAATTTTCTTGGTAGTAGCGAATCCCCTTAATCCCTTGCATTCTTTGTAAATGATTTAGCATCACACATTCAATTTCTTTCCATTAGATGAGCTGTTTACACAAGTGGATGATATGAATATGCTTTTAAATTTATTTTTAAGTAAGTTATTTTTGGTTTTGATCATTCAGAGCCAGGCCAGAACTTCATAACTTCTACAAATCAAATTTGGATTCATTTAATATAGATTACAGTTCTTCCCTGTAAATCCTTAGGCATATTCAGTACTTCTTAATGTATGGAAAGTCCTTTAAGAGAAAAATTCACTGTTTTCTCTTGAACAGGTAGAGGGGAATAGAAAAAATTTCAGTGTAGAAATCTTATCTCATTAGATACCCAAATAAGTTGTAATTGTGCAGTTAGGTGACTCTGCCTTCATGTCATATAACTACATTTGACAATCAAATTACAAAAGTACAAATATCTCCACAGCTTGCAATAGGTTTAAGAAACAGCTTGTATAGAAGTGAACAACACTCCGACCCCATTCACCTTCGTGATGCCAGTGTTTACCTGTTGTCAAGCCACATTTTTGGACTCATGCAGGATGTGGACAGTCTGTTGGTGGCAATATCTGAAGCAAGGCTTGGAAAGATTGCTGCAGAGTTGGTGATCAAAAGATAAATTTGGGAGTTTACAGACAACTGCCGAGTTGTGGAGATAAGACATAATCTGCTACTTTCCTCCCAATAGATAGGATCTGGACACTGGGAATAGTATCAGGGGCACAAAAGGGAGGATGGAACACTCCATCCACTGTCTCACAGCAGGTGGAAACTCCCTTATGATAGGGCAGATAGTCAAACTCCATGTAATTATGGGCCAAATGGAAAGTCCCTGGTAACTAGAGTGTTGCTGGTAGCTCACTGTACAACTTGAAAATGGAGCAGCTACTCAACAAGTGGATTGTGTTTCAGGTTTGATCTTAAAGGCCCAGCTCACTTTTGACAGACAGCAAAGACAAAGGCAACCTTGGCTCACTTGCTACAAAGAACATACTTCAAAGACATAGCCAGGAAGTGCCATTACAAAATGTCCTTGACAGCTGGCAAACATCTTCTCCTTTTGTTTATCTTAGTTTTTACTGCCTCTACTTATCTTTCACAAACTGACTGCAGCATTTACAGATGACTAGGAATGGGCTTGAGGCTCTGTCATCTCTTAAGTTCTGAAATATAATAATTTTATCCTACAAAAGGTGTTCTCCACACTATCCTGCTAGCGCAATGCTTGCTGAGGAATGACTTTAGTCTATGATGTTCCAAAGTTTTGCCTTGGGTTACTGACACATTGGGAAACTGCATATGGAGAATACCGCAATGCACTGCATTTGTAAAGCCTTACATGTGTGCTCTATTTTTCTTTAAAGGAATTTCTCACAGGAGGACCCTGATGTTTAGATGCTGTTCTCAGAAAGCCAACAGGATATTTGGAGCTGACATGAAACATGTCAGGTGAAACAGACCCAAGAATTCAGGGTCTGTTTGAAATCCTTGTGTTTTGAGGATAAGGTTACTAAACTCCTATGGCAGGAAACAAGCAGTGTCTGTCAAAAACCTTACTGGCTCTGTGATGGCCCCCATGGGGGCCTGCACATGGTTGATGAAGCACAAATTAAGGAAAACAAAACTACCTTGGCCATTGTCAACCAGAATGCTCTAAATTGTCATACAAATTGGTTGGAGGTAGCATAAAAAAGTTCTCAGATAACTGTTATGCAACGTTGCATTTCTGCCACTATGCAGTAGGTCATAAACTATACAAATGTGAACCAGCCTGTACCTAGTGGCATAGAAAGCATAAAATGTATGGCTTTATTTTAAAAGTACACCCTTTTACACAAACAAATGGATGCACATGCCCTGCAAATAAAAAGATAAAATAAGTGTAAGCTGTGGGCACTTGTACCTTTACAGCACCCTGGGACTCCTGGTTAAAGGCACAGGAAGAAGTAGATTCAACAGAAGTTAAATCTGTGTGACATCCATAGAATACTCATCTTGGTAAACAGCTAAGAGATTTGAAGGAGAATCTGAAGAAGTTAAATTATTTGTAGTCATCAAATACTATTTTGGACAGTACATTTCTGGGTTTATATTGCCTGTAAATAGTGTGTAGAGAGCAACCTTGAATCTGAAATGGGCTTGAAGGGAAGTGAGATTGGATAGTTGTGCGGAAGTCTGTACCAATGCAATTTTGGTTACTTCAGCACAAGCACCAAATGAAGCAGATCTCCCACTCTTGATTCTTAGGGATTGCTGCACAACAAATGGGTTGTCTGCTCTGAATGTTCAAGATTGCTTTTGATATGATGAGGCATTAGAAGACCAAAAAAAGAGAAAAAAAATAGTAAATTCAGGATGGCTATTGTTTAGTGTGAAATGGGGTTATCACAGAACAACGGCATAGGTTGGGAAAGCTCAGAGAATATAATTCTGAGGCAGAGGTTGTTACAGTGACATGTTATCATACAAAAGGTTGTCAAGTATGCTAGTGGCTTGGAGGTGGTCTTTAAATGACAGAATGTCAGATTTTTTGTGTTCTCTTCTTATATTCCATGTTTTTTCTTCTTACATTGTTTTAAGAGACTGTTTCTTTGGGGAAAAAAAAAAAAATTCTATGACCCTCATGGGAACAACATCAATGTTCTTTTCTTTTTTAACCAGGTCACACTGTTGTTTCCTCAAGATCATTTTAAATCTTGATTTTTCAAAAATGCTATTTTATGTTTATTTTCACATGCTTGTTTTCTTCTGTCCAACTCAATTTTTTTTATAACGTATCATTCAATATGCATAATAGGACTAAATATGAGAAGAAAACCAGCAACATTACCACACTAAGCACATTTAGAAACATTCATTTTGCTTACTGATTCTTTGAAGCCAGCCATTTCCTGATTTGTAAGGCTGGCAGAGTCCACAGTTTTAGGTATTTATCAGTCATAGCACTCCCTCTTATGCCAATAGGCTGTTTCTTTGATCATTTGCTAGAAGTTTCAAAATATCAAGGAAAACAGCCCAGAGGTATTTTGGTTGAATCACAATGCAGACTTAAAAATATCTTAGCTTCTTGCTTATTGGTGGCACTTCAAGCAAGATGTTCAAAATACGCTTATGCTGGCAGAGACAGCCAGCTAAGTTATGCCTATTTTACTTACAGTGAAATTAAGAGAACATTTCTATAATTTTGCATAATTTAATGTTATCAGGCAGGCTTTTAGCACAGAGGCTGAAGAAGTTCAAGGGTGACATCCAAAGACCTATGTTTCTAAAAAAATATCTTAGAGATTTTATCAGTGAGTAACACAGTCTCTTAATTAACTGGTTTCTGCTAATGGTACAAATGCTGTCTTTCCTGCTGTTCTATTGCTATAAATGTACAACGTGCTTTATATAGCATTACTAGGGGTAAGTTGCCAGCCCTTCCTAGGAGAGCTATAGTGCAGACCAGCTGTGAAAGGAACACATCCAAGTGTTGAAAAGACCACTGAAAGGAGAAAAGCCTTTTCAGTGGAAGTCTGAGCAGCCAAAAGGGCAAACTGCATCCTAGGGTGCATCAAACACAGTGTAAGCAGTCAGTCAAAAGAGGTGATTATCCCGCTGTATTCAGGGTTGGTATAGCCTCACCTTGAACACTGTGCACTGTTCTGGGCCCCACAATTTAAGAAGGATGTAAGATTCTTGAACGCATCCAGAGGAAGGTAAAAAATTCTGATGACAGGGCTGGAAGGCATGTCCCATGAGGAGCGACTAGGGATTTTGAGTTTGTCTAGTTTGGAGAAAAGGAGGCTGAGTGGTGACATCATCCTGAGGAGAGGAAATAGAGAGAGAGGTGATGATCTCTTCTGCCTGGCATCCAGTGACAGGACGTGTGGGAATGGTTCAAAGCTACACCAAGGCAGGTTTAGACTGTACTATAGGAAGCATTTCTTTATCTAGAGGGTGGTCTAACATTGAGACAGGCTTCCTAGGGAGGTGGTTGATGTCCCAAGCCTGCAGTGTTTGAGAGGCATTTGGAAAATGCCCTTAATAATATGCTTGAACTTTTGGTCAGCCTTGAATTAGTCAGGCAGTTGAACTAGATGATTTCTGTAGGTCCTTCAGACCTAAATATTCTCTCTTCTCTCCCCTCCCCTCCCCTCCCCTTCTCTCTTCTCTCTTCTCTCTTCTCAAGTTTAGTACATAATCTGAAATATAAACATCCAGCAAATCTCTCTGTACAGAAACTTATTTTCCCAAATTATTTCTCACTGTTAAAATGTAATGTATAATTAATAACACTAATGTTAATAATTGCTCTATGTAGTGACTTTATCCACATTCAAGCATAGCCACAAAAATAGCCCATCCATAGAAACAATATCCAAGATCTCAATGGGAAAAAAAAAAAAAACATGCTACAGATGCAACTATATTATAAATTGTAGACTTAAAATACAGTATATAATATGACTGTAATGTAATTATCCCTGACTGTCTAAAATGATGTGAACAGTGCTTACACAGAATTTGTCTCTGAACTCCTTTCTTAAAGTATGAATGCTTTATGTCAATCATGTAACAGGAAAGCAACTTGTGTCCTGTACAGCTGGAAAACCATTCTTTCCATACTGCTTTTAGAGGCTGCATCAAACAAGACTTTCACAAGCAGTTCCTACATAGAAGTTTTCCCTTTCTCCATGGGTAATATTTGGAAAAAGCAACTGGGATCTTTGATAATGCTACTTACTTAATAGAGACTATCTTCTGTCATATATATTTAAAATCCTCCCATCAAATACATATGTATTCTTCAATGTGCTTATACTGATCTTTTTGTTGCTTGTACTTCTTTTTAAAAGGAACAATTGCTGATTGAAATTAGAAGCGTCAGTAAAGTAAATCTAACTTGAGATATTACAGTGTCATAATAACGATTGCTCTTCCTCTACCCATTAAAAAAAAAAAAAATCCTTTTATTCCAGTTAGGCTTCTAACTTATCTTCAGATACATTTTACAGACTACTCAGGAAGGAACTCAGTTACAGACCTGCAAACAAATGTTGTTTTGTCTAAACAGCTATAAATTGCAGATTATCTACTTTAACTTTCCCAAAGATATTTTATCTATTTTCATGGAAAGCCTGAGCTTTCAGGAAAGCCAATATAACAAGATTCTGTGGAGACTGTTTTCCATGATTCATTTAATTCCATGAGATTTTTACACATTATAATGATGCTTATGATACTTCATTTTAGTCTTATTTTACAATATGTAAAAGTGCTGTGAGAAAATATCTCTTTCTTTTAGATGCTTTGTCTTTAATAGCAGCTAAAGGAAGCATCAGTTTGGGGAAAGGATCTTTTATTAGACACTGAACTACCTGTTTCATTGTCATTTTTGCTCCCAAAGGACCGAGCTTGAAAGCAGTGAGTGTTCCCAAATACAAAATGATGGCTTCCACTCTAAATATTTGCTTTATTAATTCAATTTAATTCCTCATCAGGGCAAAAATTCTAAATCTGCTGCAGATGAAAGCTGGGTGTTTGGATTGTGATGGAATAAATATTTTTTTCTCTTAGTAGAGAATAATCTAATTTTGTTTTTCCCAAAGGCTGATAAGACTAGTGAAGATAAAGATAGTGCCTGTCATGCTCTAAGGGTCATTTCCTCTTTTATACCTCCTTTTCCCCAGAGCAAAACAGAAAAGTCCTGGTGTCCTTGCAATGTTTGACCCTACACCGAGTAGGAGAATGGCAACATAAAGTGATTTTATATAGAGAAATATTTTAGTGTAATCCTGAGAAAGAATACCAGGCCCACTACAGTATAGTGCTGTATTTTAATAGATGAGGCATTTTCCAACTGGGGCAACTCCAGTTAGTTCACTGAGATTGTCTAAAAGGCCCAGTGTGCCCCATTACCTTCAGATGTCCCTTAGCCCTAGAATTTAAAAACTCTTTGATCAATCTTCCTACATGTTTGTGTTGTTTGTATTCTGCTTTGGGCATTATGAAGTCAGTTGCGCTGGTAAGACAACTCCAAGGAACTGGCTACACAGAGACAGACTTCCAAGGGCCAGAAGAAGGAGAGCTGGATTATGAAGGATTATGCTTCAGGAAGCACGATATCCCTAGCTGACACACAGAAGGATGCTCCCAGTATCCTATGGTTCATGATAACTCTATTTGTCAATAAAATTCAGGTAAGATACAGTAAAAGTACATTTTCAACAAATAAAGACCTTTGTAACAGGACACATAAAAATAAGGAACCAGAATAAGACAAGATGTCTAGATAAATTCCAGAAGCCTCAAAATAAGGTGAGGCTAAAATGGTATGAGCATAAGGAAAATCAGAAATTTGAGGGGAGAAACACACTGAAGAGAAGACCCTAGAAGCAAGGCAAAATTGGGTAACAAATGGCAGAGGAGGAAAGACTGATGCAAAGGTGAAAGTAAATTTGGTTAAACAAGTGCTGTTAAGCAAATTGTCTTTGCAAGATCCTTTCTAAGAGCCACTGTGATGGTGTCAACCATGACTTCAAATGTAACTTCTTCCTAGGAGCTTCTGCAAGAATTGAAGTTTCACAAAGAGGAATTATAATTCTGAGGGAGCCTGTTAAAAGGAAATTAAAGAAGCAGCTGGGGTGGGGAGTTACCAGTGAAATACAATGGTGTACTATGCTGGGAGCTCTGCCATTTAGTGTACTCATTTGTCTGGAAAGAAGATACACAATGAGGTGACATACTTCCTGATATCTTTACATTTTTCTGGGTATTAAAATTCAAAGCCAGCTGAAGAAAGTTAGGGAAGAATCTCATGATACTGAGTGGCTGGGTGATAAAGTGGTGGATGAAATCCGGTGTTGATAAATGCAAAGTAATGCACCTGGAGAAAAACAAGCTTAAGTATGTATACACAGTGATAGCTTCTAAATTAGCTATTACCACTCAGAGGAGAAATTGTTGTTATGGATAATTCTATGAAAACATCTCACAACAACATAGTGTTCTGTACCAGACAAATAGGCAAGCTAGGAATTATTAATAGAGAACAAATTAGGAAACATCATTTTGTTGCTGTGTACATTTATGGTGCATCCAAATCCTGAATATTGTGTGTGGTTCTGGTTGTCCTCATCACCACCTTTTCAAAAAAGGTTGTCTTGGTCTGAGGTAAAGCAGAAGCAATTTTCTGTTCAGTAATTTTACTTTTTAGCTGAGCCTCTTCTAACTCTTTGAAACTCTCTGAAATTAACAGCATATTGTGCAGAAATTGTCCATTCTGAGAGTGATAAAACCTGATTATAATTTATGCCAAGGAACTGGTATGCAAAGAGGCTCTTGCTTATACTTATTGCTATAACAGCCAAGGTCTGCTAATTTTATTATTTGCCTCATTGGAGGGTTGGAAGCAGAAAAGCATAGAGGGGTTGCACCTGTGGGGAGGAGCAGACAGGACAGGTGACCCTAAACTGACCAACAGGGATATTCCATGCTGTCTACCTCATGGTCAGTATAAAAGCTGAGAAATCAAAGGGTCACCTCCTCTTCCTTCAATGGCTGGCATGTGAAGGAGACTCTATGTTCATCTGCCTTTGATGCTGACCATTACATTCCTGAATCCAGTTTCAGAATAGAGTTCCCATCTGTCACTGAGTCTAATCTGGGATTTTTCCTGTGCCTTCTGGTGGTGTGATTGTCATTCCAGGAGGTTGATATTTATTTTGTATGTATTTCATTACTTTCTTTTTATTTTATTATTAATATTTCATATAAGTAGTTTAGTTTCCTTCTAAGCTCATAAATCTCTTTCTCTTTCTCCCTCCTGGGTGAGCTGAAGTCAAGTCTCCTAAAACCCAGGGTCTGTGCTTGGGTACTTGCCTTCCTCACTCTCCACAGTTTTCAGCTTCATTATTTCACGATTGCTATGGCCAAAGCTGCCATTGAGACTCACATCCTCAAACCCTTTTTCCTCATATCTAAATAAAAAATCCAGCTGTGCATAATCCTGAAGCTATCCTTGACACCCTTAGAAATTCCCCAAATTGCTTGCATGATGTCATTTTGTCCTTCAGCAGGTGTCAGGCAGGTTAAAGGAAGAGTCTCTATGGCTGAGAGACTTCCTTGAATTGTTTAAAGATGTTTTTACCTTTTCTTTCTTTATTTTTTTTTTAATGAGATGCTGTCCACTTTCTCACCTGGATTGTGTGATTTGTATCACAGTTCCACCGTGAAGTCACCTTCACCAACCTCTTCTCTGATTCTGACCCACAAACTTTTTCCCATCCTGTTGCCTATCCTGTGTAAAAGCTCCCCACATCTGAGCTGCTGCTTCATATAGAGATATACTCCCCTTTTCCCCAAAGTGATATCCCATCACATCTCAGTTAGTCCTGCAATGCCATAGTTTTGTAACCAAAAGTTTGCTTCAGATCCCCCTTCTTGTTTCACCATGCTGTATGCATTTGTGTACATACACCTGAGCTAGCTATCTCTTCACCTTATTTAATCATTCTCTTGATCCCTTCACTCTGCACCCTTTGCTTTCCAAACAAATAACAATTCCACTGATTTATCCACTGTCTCAGCCAGAATAAGAACTAGAGGGACATTTCATGTGTTCCAGGAAGTCAGTTCCTGCATTTTTACATTACTCAGTATAACTAACTACTTCTTTCTTTATTTTCTGAGCTCATATCTCCTGCTGCAGACCCCTTCTCCCTGATTGTTGGGGATTATAAGGGTGAAAATGATCCTTATTCAGATATGGACCAAATGCTGTCTAACCCTCTTTTTACTCCTTAGAGAACATATGTTAGATTTTATAAATGATTAATATTTAATCATAGATCCCCTTACATTTTATGGCCACAGCAAGTAAAACATCTTTCTACAGAATTGTACATATGATATTATAGACCAGACTAAATATGTAATTATTATATTAAATAAAACAACAATTCTCCTGAAATAATAATCAGTCTCTGGATGAGGTTTGGGAGGAGATTGGTTTGTCTATAATGCACTGAAGCATAGATTAGCTGGCAGATAGAATTACAATTACCTCATAGAGTAGTTGTACAGAAAAACTGTACTCTATTCTAGTGAAGAGAAACAGAAACATATGATCTTTTATGGTATGCACAGATGTTATGGAAAATGTGCTTCTTTTCCCTTACTACACAGCAAATGCACTATGGTCAAAATGTCATACAAAAAAGATAAGTCTCACGAAAATATATTTTATTTCCCTCTTCTGTGAATACTGCTAACAATGCACACTATCTCATGGTAAGTCTGTTGGTTCAAATAATTTGTCACGATCTGACTTCTTACAAGAGGAAAATAGATTATGGTGATTAATGAAAGAAACTCAGTATTGGTGCATGAAGTTCTATTCTGCACTTCAGAGAGCTCATTTTGTATGGTATTTTAAAGTGAGCTTAATGGTGGTGCAAGTTGCTGTCTTAGAAAAGGAATGGAGCACAGGTGTTGTATGGCTAACTGCTGGGCCCATGTCACAGCTTTAGCTGTGTCTAAAGATGACAGCTCCATTAATGAACAGCTAAGTTAGCCATGTACTCATGCAATCTTTGTTTCCCATTGGGCAAAGTTGTCTTTTGTCTTAAACACACTTATAAGGGAGAATTTCATGCCTTTATGCTGTCCAAAGTCATGTCCTCTCTGTACTCCATGACCTGATGTCACAGCAAGGTGACCTGGATCTTTTCACCCTTAGCCAGTTATGTGAGGAGCAGGGAGTATGGCAAAGGCTGGGTGACCACGTTTCAGTGAGATGCTCTGCCACCTTGTAGAATCTTACAGCCTGGAATAAGATTTCTTCTTATCACAATACTCAAGACGCTCTGGGCTTATTTTTAGCTACTGTACCCATCATGAACCGAAGCAGTAAAACCTGAAAGGTGCTGCTAATGATCTGGTAAAATTAGTAACAGGTTTTACATTAGCTGTGGTTACAAAAGTGAGCAACTATACCCCAGAGAATAACAAAGACCTCTTGTAGCTCTGGATACACTCTCAACAAATTTCTTGCCCGCGACCGTTTCTGCTAGTACAGATACAGGATTCACAGTCTTTAAGAAAAGCCAAGCGAGATTTGAATAGACAAGGTGACTAACACCACATGTAGATATTTATCCCCTGCTGTATTGGATCTGGCTGGCATGGAATTAACTTTTCCTATAGCAGCCTGCATAGTGCTGTGCTTTGTATTGGTGTATAGAAAGGTAAAAACACTAGTGTTTTGGCTCCCCCTGAGCAGTGCTTGTACAGCATCAAGGCTGTCTCTCCAAATCTACTGCACACCCAAAGGCAAGTAGGTTGGGGGTGGGCAAGAGATTGGGAGGGAAAATAGCCAGGACAGCTGACCCAAGCTGATCAAAGGGATATTCCATACCATATTGTGTCAGGTTCAGCAATAAAAGCTAAGAGAAAGGAGGACAGGGAAGAACATTCATTCTTAAGGCATTTGTCTTCTGCAGCAACTGCTATGCATACTGAATTCCTGCTTTCCAGGAACTGGCTGGACATCACCTGCTGATGGGAAGTTGAGAATAAATCTTTTTGCTTGCCTTTTCTTCCATGCATAGTCTTTACTTTTCCTTCATGAAACTGCCTTTATCTCGACCCATGAGTTCTTTTTCATCAATTCTTTTTCTCCCCACCCCTTGTCCTGCTGAGGAGGGGAGAGAGAGCAGCTTGGTGGGTACCTGACGACCAGCCAAGATCAACCCACCACAAAGACCATAGACAGCAGGGGGACAGGACATTTCATATAAGGCCATACTGTCCTCTGTTAACTGCTCAAGGCCAGGACATACAAGGCTGCATTAACACACCCCTGGCCCTTGGCAGACTGTCTCTGCTTCTGTGTGATGAAGGCAGGCAGCTGCTGCAATGGAGTAAGGAGGCTGCTGCCCTTTGCAGACCCAATGAACACACCTGTTGGTGATTGTTCACAGCAGCATTCAGTGGCCAACATCCTGTTCCCCATCCTGTGAGCTGTGACATGGGAGCGGGCTGGGGGCCTGTGGCACACAGCTACTGCTTGCATCGGTTGCAAGAGTTGGACCAGCAGCAGTGGGCACTAAAGACCCACCAGCTGCTGTGACAGAGGAAGGCTGAGCTCCACGAGCTGCAGTGGCAGCTGGCTGAGGAGATGGTGAGACCCAGACGGAGTTGCAGGGTAGCCTGCAGCAAGCTCTAGGATGTCCTCAACAAGCCCGGCTGGGAGACAAATTGCTATCAGGCCACCTGCCTCTGCCACCTCCAAAGTAATCTGTAGCTGGAGAGAAGACTCTTCATAAGTGGTGCAGCTTGAGGGTGAACTGCCCACCTCCCCCTGAAGGGCCTAGCCCAAAGGTCCTCCTGGGCACCAGGGCCATCAAGCCATCAAGAGACACAGAGCCCCTGCTCCCCTGATACAAATAGGCCTTGGGGTCTGGCAGTGGCCAGTGGACAGGTTGTGCCTTGCTTTTTCCAGCTGGCACTACAGGAGAGACCCTGCAAAGCCACAGGGCTAGGCAGCAGACAACATGAGAAGCTGTGGCTGATGCTCTGCTCCAGGTGCCAGAGTCCGCAGGCAAAGTACACGCGGCTGGTTGCTGGAGCAGAACACCCACCTGCTGTGTGACCTGGAAGACCTGAAGGGGCAAAGCAGAGCCCTTAAGATGGATGCCTCCTGAGAAAGTGTATTTGTCCAGAAGCATGCAAGGAGGCAGAGAAGCTCAAGCAGAAAAATTATAAACCAGCTGCCCTCACCAAGCAGCTGAAAGAAAGATGCAGGCATCTGCAGGAGGTCATTGAGCACCTAATGAATACTCCAGTGCTGCTCCCAATCCAAAACCCCACTGAGGAATTGTGCCTGAAAGGTGTTTCCTCATCAGAGGGCAGAAGAAAAGATAGCGCTCACTGGAGACTTGACATCCTATAGAGAAATTAAAATTTGGAAATGTTCAGAAAGTGCAATTTTCAATGTTGTGGGATACACTGGCATTTCAGAATTCAGGACTGTTCCTAAACAGGACAAAAAGGATCCACAGTTTTGAGGGGGAATGGAAATTCTGACCACTTTGATTTTGGAATTAAACCTGCTATTGCTGAAGCATTTTTCTTCAATGTTGAAAATCTATTTAATGGTATTTTAAAAGGAATATTATTAAATATAATGTATAATGTAAAGACAAAACCTGGAATTTTTAAGTAGATTATTAATTTTAACTTTACTTTGATTTAATTATGTCTATTAAATTTGAGTGAAGCCAATTACATCCCATGAGCTTTCCAATCACTTACAAGGTACTCTCCTGTGGAAATGACTCTATTTAAAGTTTTTAACCAGCTCTAATCACTGAAACTTACCTCTCTTTCTGCATTACAGTCTAGGGAAATGACCTTATTTTTCTTTTTCTCTTGAAAGTCCTGAAACAGCTGACAGCAGAAATGACAAAGGTACTGACAGAAAAGTTATTTTTTTCCTCTTCATTTTGATGTTATGGATCAATGTCCATTCCACTAGCAGCCTCCAAACCATAGATCACGTAGCGCGTGACTTCCAAGTCAACAAGAGACATTTACAGGTTAGCAAATGTGTTTATTTTCCCCTTTGGCAATTCAATGGGGATTCTAGCCATCTGATTCAGAGAAGCACATATGGTAAATACTTAATGGAATATAAATCTTGAGAGTGCACCTTGAAATTAAATGAGATTTTCAATGGGACTTACAATCCTGTTTTATAAAAGTCCTTTTGAGAATTTTATCTATTGTAAGCCCCTGACAGTTATTTATGGTCTTGGCCATACATATACTCAAACATTTAACCTATCCCATCTGTGTTAAATCTAGTTTTATATCAGGATGCCAGTGTTATCTGCTTAATGACCTACAGAAATAATTATATTGCCTTTATTCTTCCTAGATTTTGTTTCCTGACCTTTTGACAGACCTTAGGATATGTGTGAAGATGTATTTTTATTTTTTCTGCAGCATTATGTATGTTTTTAAAATATTTTGAAAGATACTATGCTATATTTACATTCTTGTTATTACTGCTAAGCCACAAGATGAATTCTGGAAAATAAATTTTATGGGTTTACTTTAACTATGCAACATGTCTCAGGCTTTACATTTCCTTAATACATTCTAAAAATACATTTGTCTCCAGAGTGTCTAAAAGTTTTAGAGACTGGAAACTATCAAAAGGCCCTTTGATCTTACAGGTTTGAATTACTTCAGTCAGTGGAGCTCCTCAGAATGAAATGGTTAAAAAAAAGATTCCAGACCAGTGGAGACTAATAGCAGAGTGAAGATGGGTTTCCTTTCTTATATTGGAGTTGTGTGAAATAGGAGCAAAACCTCATTCGGTTGCAATCTCTTTTAGCTAGCATACCTTCTGAGACTTGTCAGAACTCAGGAGGGCACAAAGTCCAACCTTTCAGGCAGCAGTTCTCTCCTCAGATGTCAGTGCTGGATGAAGTAATTGCTGCTCCCCATGCTGTTTGTTACTGTCGTTTTCCTGGAAGCTGCTGCCCCAACAATTTTGCAGCAAAATGGTTAACGTGAATGTCCTAATGTGACTCTAGAAAAAAGAAAAACCTGGGTTAGCTAAACTCATTGTTCTCATTTTGTGTATTTTTTGTTGTTATTGTCTTGTTTCAAATTATACCAGAGCTGTGTGCTTCCTTAATAGACACCTGTAATGGAAAATATCTGTTTCTTGACTGCACTTTGTTTCATACAATGTGAAAGATAAAGCATCAAGGTATCTTTAGACAATACAAAATCACCCTATTGTATGTAATTGGTGTGCATTAGAAACTATGTCCTTGTAGGTCATCAAATGAGTACAACACTGCATGTGGCATGTGCATGTCTGGGGATAACCCAGTATGTATCTGGAAGAAAGAGTTAATGTTAGCAACTTTTGAAGGCTATTTTTAGAAAAGACTGAGACAAAACCAAAAAAGATATGCTACGATTCAGGACACTGACATTTCTACAGGTATGTGTGAAGGTAAAGATCTAAATTCAGGTGTCTTCTCTGATTAGAACCAAAGAATTTTCTTTTTAATCACTCTGCATTTAGGTGAGCAGGATCTTAGAACATATGTTGCTGACATCACCAGTTCAGCATCTCATATTAGTAAGTACTGCAGGCTCAACTAGCAAATGACTGGAATTCCATTTTCTTTTTACCAGCTGCATTAGAGGAATTACACCTGGCAAAATCTGTGAGGATAACATGTAACCTTAATGTTTTTCCAGGAAAAATCCAGGGAAGTCATCATGAAGAATTAAGGAGAATCCACAATTTTCCACTTCTTTGTTTATTCCTGTTTTGCACCCTCAGCAGGCTACTAGCTACTGTTAAATAAGCATCCTTAAATCTTTCTGGTACCTTTCTTATTCTTGGCATAAACAATTAAGTTCTCTTTCTGAAATAAATATAAGCTTCCACTGTAAATTAAACATAAAATATATAAGCTCATTCAGAATTTTTCTCTCATTTTTTTTTTTTTCCCTTGATGCTTAAAATAAGTATAATGTAACACATGTTCTCTGGTGTGGAGAAAGCAGAGTCTTAGCATGGCTGCTGGACATTCCCATGGGATGCTGAAATACAGATTCAAAACAGAGAAAGCGAAACAATAAGGATGTATGCTAATACCTAAGTGATATTACTAGTTGGCTGCTGTTTTGGAGGATATATCTGTCCTTATAGCACTTCTTTTCACACAGTTACATTTTGAAGTAAACTCCCTAGTTAAATATTTCTTGAATATTGGAATTGTTCACTTTCCTCCAGAAAGAGTCAAATTGGATAAATCAATATTTTGCATTAAAAACAATAGCACTGGACAATTCTCAGCAAAATATATCCCTAATTAATTCAGTTGCAAATCAGGACAAATAAGCATTCCACATTTGTAATAGCAGTGTTATTTCAGGGCCTGAATTAGAAATTTTTATGAGACGTAACTTTCCCCCATCTTAACTGAAAGATTTTTAAATTCCACTGTTTTATTTCTTCTTTCTGTATCTTTGTCAATTGTGCAAATGCATGTCTGTTCCAATTATACTGCCTTTAACTCCTTCTTGACTCCTATAGGAGGGTCACTTTTTAACACAGTAGTAGGATCATATCAGAACCACAGAAGTAACATGTTGTCTACAAACCTGTATTGGCTGCCTCTGTTTACCTTTTGATGTTCCATTTGTTTTACTAAAAATGGTAGTATAAACCTTCTGAAGTGGTAGTATAAACCTTCTGATCATAGTTAAGCTGGTGTTTGCAGTTAATCTGAGGCTTTGTGTTTCTTTCAGTGCCCAACTTCAAAAAGTCCACAAAATTACCTTTAACTCTGTTGTTTTATTTAAAAAGTTGCTTTGATTAGTTTCCAAGACCTTTCTTAATCTTTCTCCCCAGAAATTCTCCTTGTAATTTTCTTGAAGAATAATTTTACAATTAAATTTAAAAATTATTTATTTTTAAAAAATATTTTAGATCTTTTGTTAACTTCCTTGCAGTTTGTGTCTGGTTTAGTGTGGATTGATTTTTAATAAAACAAAACTTAATTTTCGAATAGAGGTCTAAGAATGATAACCACAGTACTTCTTTGGATTCATGTGATCTAATATTATGTGAGAATATATCCTTACCTTCACTGTCACATTTTTCACACTAAATTTCAGGAGGAAGAAATTCTTAAAAATGAAATGTCTAGTATGACAATTTTTCCACACTACCCCTATTGTTTTTAATTTAATAACTATTTGTAACATATCAAATTTTTTACAGATTCATAGATTCTGAAAAGCCACTTACTGTGTCAGATTTTTCTTGATCAATTCTGGGTGTTTTCAGAGTACAGTTTGTAAATACATACTGACTCATTCTTATCTTTGGATAACTTCCATGTATTTCTTGACAGTACTAATTATAATCTTGCAGGAACTTTTTCTTATTTACAGGTTTTGTACTTTAGCAGTACTGATTTACATTTTATCAAGTAAATATGCATCAAAAATTTCTTCACTTCACATACACCACAATTTCCCCTTTGTGGGTTTCAAAAAGTTAAGAAAGAAATGTTACAGTTTTGGAGTTTTTTAACATGGTGGTTTAATTTTTTAACAATTAAACCCACAGTTTCAACTTTTTCATATGATTTTTCTTTTCAATTTATACTTTACTTTTACATAATATATACAGATGAAACTTACAGGAAAATTTGAAAGAAGATAGGAAAATAATTAACAAATATGACTCAAGCATTAATTCAACTTTAACAATAAGGAAATAGATAGGAAACATATGGTTGCTCTATGCATTTTAAAATATGGATACCAACATGTCTGTATAAATTGAAGTGATGATAACATCACCTCTCAAAGCTTTAGAGAGAGAAAAGATAGCATTTAATATTGCAAGACTGTAGCCATACCACATATACAAGGACTGGCAATTTATTTCCATATAATCCTCTACTACAATACAATCTCTAAAATAGAGATCTATTAGAAAGTCAGACATGGTAAGTCTGTGATTAATTACCCAATTAAATAAAGTTAAGCAACTTTGCTTTGCTCATGTTTATGCCCCTTTATATTTGCATTTTGAAGTAAGAAACAGAAAGAGAATCTGTTAAACTCTTGTGCAAGTGGTTTTCTTTTTTGAAAGAAATTTAGTTTTAAAGGAGTATCTGTGCTAGAAATACTATTAGAGGAGTACATCATGAGATTTCTGACTAATCATAAATAATTAACACAGCTGAAAAAGTGAAGATCGAGTAATTGATGTGTGAAGAAAACTGCACCCAGTTGATTCAGAATCAAGAGTCTGCAAAAGTCAATTTGAAGAAATTATGATCTATTCATGGATGTTCAGGGACAAAGAAAAGGGATAAACTTCCTCAGATAAATTATTCATGATCAATTATTTGCTCAGCTTCAGTCCGAGTACATCTTGTGACAAAATTAGATTTTAATCACATATTTCTTTAAATCCCAAATGAGGCATTCAGAGATAGTAAAATCTGTCGGCTTCTTAGTGGTTAGGGGCTGATTCTGCAGCACTGGAGTCACTGGGACTATTTTTAGCTGATTTCAATTAGAGTAGGGTCAAATCACTGGGACTTTATGATTCTCTACGTTCCACTACATTTGGGCCAGGAAAACTTTTCTTTGCCCTCCAATTGAGTTTCTCATAATTTAAAGGAGAGAGTGCACAAGCAATTAGAGCACTGAAACCATAGTGGGGGAAACTTTTTATTTTTGTTAATGAACATGGACAAGGGCATTTTTGGCTGCACTACTTACTAGTCAACCGGTTTACAATGGGAACAGTAGGGTCTGGTTCTTCACCTTTCATAAGTTTATGTCACACCCTTCACTACTATGAGGCAATGGTAATTTTTGTGCATTCATTTTCTGACATTAACTGGCTTTTTCTTTTTCTTTATTTCTTACTTTTTTTTTTTATTATTATTATTATTCCACTTAAGTGTAATATCATTATATTATCTCTCTTCCTAATTCAGAGAATAGTAGCCAATTGCAATAGCTATGATGAGCTTTAGTTCAAATGTCTCTTTCAGGAACTTGATGATGAACAGTTAAGCTGGGAGGGGTAATCCAAGCACTCAATATGCATATGCCATGTACTCAATTGCTCTTTTCCAACACAGGCAGTTATTTTGTCTGTTTCAAGTTTTCCAACAGCTGTAGAGAAGAGAGCGTGCTTTTCTCATGGCAGAAACACATCAATTTTAACTAGCCATTTGGCAACAAGTTGTTTTGCAGTTATAGATTGCTCTTTAAATAGGTATATGTCCAGCTCCTCTGCAATTATTTTTGGAAAAGACTGCTGTCTTTTGAAGATAATATTGCCTTTTTGGAGAATATTACACATTGAAGCTTCTGGTATGACTATTCTTTTTTACCATGAGTCTTTGCTGAATGGATCTTAATGTGTTATTCATTGGCTACATACTTAAGCACTACAAGAGAGAGAACAATATAAATATCTATATAGATATAAACTGTATGAACATTAACAACAGGAATATCAAATTCTAAATCTCCTACAGTTCTAAAATTGCATTGAATTGTGGGGTTTTTAGGAAACATATCAACTACTACTACAACAATCCATCCTATGCTTATACTTTAATCATGGATGTTTGGAATTTTTTATATACTTTGAAAAATGGTACATTAAACCAGATTTTTATTTAGATATTCTAGCTGCCAGGAAGTTATAGCTAATGCCAGACATGATTTATCATTCACCTTTGCCATGTCACCTTTCAGCTGTACACTAAATCATCTCCATTGACTTAAGCTGACCTTCCAAACCTTAGCACAACTTCATATATGAATGTATATGTATATCAATTTATAAACATCCACATATAAAAATGTGTACATATACATGCATTTATGTGCAAATATATATATATGCATACATAAATACATACCTTTTGAATATCTATGTGCAAAAGTCTAATATAATACACACCAAAGTAATTTTTAACTTTTATTAAGATCACTAAATGAAGCAAGTAAAGGAAAGGAAATTTAGGTAGATCTGCAACTGAAATTTTGTCTTAAAGCAATTTCCTTGAAGAGTTGGATTGTTCAGTTTTTTGCCCAAGGGAAAACTATCTCATCTGGTATGCTCCATGCTCTCAGTGAATGGCTGTTTCAGATTTTGTGTTTCTCTCAGGGCTTGTTTACTACATGATATTAAAATATTGCTCTAACAATAGTTACTAATTTGTTGAGGAGCCATTCTGTGACATGTTATTAGATCATTCAGAAGACATCACTTGATCACTTGCTTTATTTCTACAAAATATCTTCAGTGAAAGGGTGATATTATCCCATTTTAGAAGTACTGAACTGAAGCATGGTGATATTGATCCTAATGGTTATTGACTAATTTTAGCAGATCCACTTTGTGTTATCTCTTTGCTCACTTTTCAGAGTTCTGAGTACACTGTGGCCCTTATGCTCAGAGCATGCTGTGCCTCCTGCTGATTGAATGTGCAGCTATTAGCCCTAGAAACTTCAGCAAATGATGATCCAAACCTCAAGCTGAAAAAATAAACATGAGGGCTGAAATTAATTTCAATTTAGCTATTTAATATTAAGACATCTAATCTGAACTAGCTGCCTTACCTTCTTCTTTTTTTTTTAGTTAATGGAGTGAAAGGCAGCTCAAGAAAACCATTCCCTCCATCAGTTAGAAAAGAGCTTTAGAACAGAATGAACTGCCTTCTGGAGGTGCCTCTGTTCACTTGCAGAGAAAGCCTGCCTTGCTTGTAGACCAAGGGTAGATAAAATGAATCTTGCTTTTTGGGAGGGCAAAGCCAGATATCTAAAATTTAGGTGTTCATTGTAGTCAGAAATTATAAGAACTTCATGCCATTCAAAGTCCTCCTAAAAGTTTTGAAGTATCACTCCTAGAAATGCATATTTCTCTCCATTGACTACAAATATTTTAGACATCTAAATTTAAGGAAGATGAATCAAATATTTACTGATTTCCACTGATAACTGTGGCCGTAGTGATTTTTTCTGTCATGCAGAAATTCTTACAAAGAAATAAAATGCATTTCTTCCTAGCACTTTACAGCTTGGAAAACAACTTTGCCCCTTAATCTGCTTTCTTATTGAGGCAGCCTTCACTGGAGTAGTTACTAAATTCACAATGCTTATGCCTCTAATCACAAGTTAAGGGTTTGCATGTGTGTGTAGAATTTTCTGGGCTTTTTAAAAATAGGGTTTTTTTGAAGGAGTGTGTGTTTGTTTTTTTAAAAATGTTCAGTTGCTGGGCATTGTAACGCTTGTGATGAGTATGACCTGAAAAGTAACACCTTACAGACAGGTATCAGAGAAGATTATGACTGAAAAAAGCCCAGAAGCCTTTTCTGTTTAATCCTAGCAGAAATTAAGTAAATTCCTCTTTAATTTCCACTTTGGTATTTCATAAATATTTGCAACTCTATGGCCTATTTTGTATATTCTAACAACTTCTTCTTGCCTTTAACATGGCTTACGTTAAGTATGATTTCAAAGTATTTGGACAAAAGCAAGAGACAGACCCTCTCGATCGGTGATAATCTATGAACCTACAAATTTATTACTTCAAGGTAATCTAGGCATATTCTGCAGGGTATTAAATGTATAACAGAAAGTGCAGCAGGAGAAATTTCAGAGACCATACAAAGAGCTGGTATCACAAAAGTCAGAAGAAAAAGTTGCTGGCAGTTCTCTTTGATACATGGAGGAAGATATTCAGGAGAATTCTTGAATCAAAATGAATCCTCCAGAGAATTCATTGCATTGGCATAACTGTGAGTACAACTATGGCTCCACAATGTGTTGCATTTGCCCTATCCATCATGAGGGGAATTTAAGCATTTGTATCACTGAAGTAAAGTGTTACTCATTTTTCTGTAGTATCTATATATGAAAACCTGTTTTGGTTCACTGACTGCTTCATTGATTTCAGTCACAAATGTATTAAACATCACACTTTTAATAAATTGTCTACAGAAGACTCCCATGTTAACAGTTTCCAGGCAACAGTCAATGTAAAATGTAGCATTTTACTGAAACACGTAGAATCATAGATTGGTAAGAGTTGGAAGGAACCTTGAAGATCATTGATTTCCAACCCACCTTCCATGAGCAGGAACTTCCAGTAGACCAGGCTGCTCAAAGCCTCTTCCAACATGACCTTAAATACCTCCAGGTGTGGGGCATCCACAAGTTCTTTGGGTAACCTATTCCAGTGTTTCACTACTCACAGAATAAATAATTTTTTCCTAACTTCTAAACTAGATCTACATAATAGGGGCTGATGCCTAAGGCTGTCCTGCTTCAGTACTCAGAGAGACATTTTCTATAATTATGTTACTTCAGTTACTGCTGACTCCCTTCTCTGTCCTTAGTTCCTTGATCCTGGCCTGCCCAGTCCCATACTCTGTTTGAGAACCTCAAATCCATCCAGCTTCATCTCTCACCACTCCGGGTGTCCTCACTGTGCCTCAATCTTCTGTCACCCAGGTTCCTTTCCCACCACCACCACCTTCTCATTTGATCATTTCTTCCCTGCTACCTTCTCTATTCCTTCCAGACTGCTTCAAAATGACCAAAAGCTTTGCCAGAGGTAAAAACACTGTCTTTGAGGTAGACACCTGTCATGTGAAATTTCACTCTAACTTTACTCAAGTGGAAGAAAGGGGGAGACCTGTGAAACTCACATGTAAGTAGTATTATTCCATATGGTCTTGTCTATCCTACAGATCCTGTATAATTATGTTATACTAGCCACACCTTAGCAAAGAGTTCATAAAAGGACTGGCATTTCTGAAATGGTTTCTTATTGACTTCTGGGCCCAGAAATTACCGAACACTGATATTCAGATACCTGATGAACTAAAACTGATCAATCTTCACTGATGTATATGCTAGTGTGAAAAGGGTGGGTTTTAATGCTTTTTTCCTAAATCATTCCATTGTGCACATCATTGGACTCCTTTTGTTTCTGGTCATATTATCACTATTCTCAGTTCCTTGTAGTTCTGTTGCTTAAATAGCATGGGTTTTTCTTACTGTCTATGTAATGGTTATGCCTAATAGCAATAAATAACTCAATTTTTTTCTTCTTCTCTGCCTGCTAGAGATTGCCCTTCAAAGGTAAAATTGTGAAAAATACAGGATCTATCAGGATTCTACCCTCAGTAAATGCTTTCCGATACATAAAACTCATCACAACAATAATGTATATTCTCTTGAAATTTTGCATTAAGAACTCCCCAGCACCACAAAAGGGATCTTCTTCATTTCCCAGAAAGATAAGCTTGTCTTTCAGAAAGGCTTAAAACATCAGACTTTAAAAATATGGTATTTTAAGTATAGGAAAGCATTTAGGTAATTTTAGAGCTTTATTTGGCTCCCTCCACCCTGTGCAGTGTGTTCATTTAGATACATGATAAACAAAGGTTTAAAAGTAGAGAGATGGAAAAACTAGAACCAATGGCACTTTTAAAAGTTCTTTAAACTGATCCTAATTTAATTTAATTTTTTTTTTTTTTTTTTTTTTTTACCACTGCAGAATGTGGCATTTTGGAATGCAGAATGATAAACAATTTTATCAGGCCTCAGTCAGCATGGCCTTCTTCACCTACAGGGTGGAATGAAGCCAGCTAAACCCATGTCGGCAGAACTTTTAGACTATGTTTCCCCATTTAACATGTACATATATAATTTTATTACTAATAGAATTAAAAATAAAGAAGAGATAAGCTTTAACAGCTGGTTCCATATCAAGCAAAATATAGCCCCCGTATACTGAAATGGCTTTCTCCTAGCTACTCAAAATAAATCAGATGATTTCTATGATCTCTAGTGCTTAAACTGAACTGTCCAGTGTGCTTTGAATGCTCATATCTCTGAAAAACACGTGGCAGCTGAAGAAACATTCACAAAGATTTTGAAAAATAATGCCTGAGAAAACAGTTTCACAAATCTTCTTGAACTTTACAGACGTTATAGCATTATAACATGAAATGAATAAATACTCTGAGGCAGCAAAAGCAAATTTTACTTTCCTGAATCCCCCTTCACAGTGGGTAAGCAGTAGTAGCTGTGACGGGTTCATTCCCTTGTGAGTGCTGGGTGCTCTGCACCTTTGCTTGCACATGGGTGGAAGAAAGAAGGCATTTTATGTGAAGAAACTGATTAACAAATGTACACATAGAAATCTCTAGGAACAGAGACAAAGGGAAATGGCTTTCAAAAGTTTGAGACTTTGAAAATGATAAGGAAAGCTGGTTTTCTTCAATTTATTTTAGAAGTATGGGCAATCTTCTGGCATAATCCCCTTCTGATCCTTGTCATTAGATGTTGCTTTTCTTAAGAATAGTCAGATGTGGTCAGAAAAAAAATGGACCCTCGCAAGATAGTGATGAAGTCATGTTGACTCTTGAGAGATTCCACTTTGTGTTGATTAGCACAATTAGAGAGAAGTAGTAACCCTGTCTTGAGACTGTTTTTCTCTGAGTCATAGAAATGCCTGGAGTTTTCCAGCAGTCTCTCTCTTCAGGGTGGAAATAAACTTATTTTAGACTACTGAAATTCAATGATCAAGGAAGAAGGTGTAGAGTAAGAAAACAATAACATGCTTTAAACATTTGCCGTCTCCAACGTGAAATGTCCAATGATACTCTGATTTGGCTTCACAACGGTATCTGTATGGCCTCCATTCAGCAATTTTTTTCAGAGGTTTATAAGACCCTGCCAATAACTACTCGAATTGTACAACCAAGGACAGAAATATTGTACTAAACTGTGGTATGGTCAGGGGAAGAAGAGAAAGCCCATCTTGAGCCAAGGCTTCAGCCAAAGAAAAGCTTCTGTCTTTTCAAATCCTCTCAACTGTAAGTAAACCCATAAAAATCTGAGGATTCTAAGAACAAGCAAGAAATAAACCAAACGAATTAAATGAGAAGTCAAAAAAGTATTTTTTCCAAAGCCAGAAATAATTTAGAGGAAAAAAAACACCAACACCAGAGAGATCAAAGAAGCCACTTCTCTACATCACCAAAGATTCTTTCTACTGAATCACAAGATATTCTGGTGCATTTTCTTTGTACAGCTTTAATGCTTATTTTTTGTCCAAAGTGAGTTCCCAAGTCAAGGCTGCTTTATTGAGAAAATCCTTGCATCAACCTTCAGACAAACAAATCAGAAAAACGTTATTTTAAGTGTGTCAGTAAAATTTCTGATTGTAAAAGCAGAGCCTACAAGCAAGCTTGTAGATCCCTAGGCATCTGGGAAACAAGCACGAAGATTATTCTCTCATTTTTTTTCATTCTGTGCCAGCAAACCTCATGATTTTATCCTGTGTTTCATAACTGTCATGAATTTTCAAAAGCCCCAACCTCAAGAGTCTTGATGCTCGCAAACCCATGGCTATTTTAAAGTGCATTTTTACGAACAAGTTCTAGTTATCAGAACTGCAGAGAAAAAAAACCAACCATAAACCATGAAAATGCTATGGAAAATTTCAGTATTTGAAAAACTACATGGTAAATAGCATGTTCACAAAGTACATCTTTTCATTATTTTACGTTCATAATAATACTTTGAAAAGACAGTGTTGGCAATATCAAAGATTTGTTTACTGAGAATAAAGATGGAGAGATTTTAAATGTTTGTGTGATTTAGAGAAATCTTGGTATAAGACCATCACGTACACATTGGTTATGGGACTACTGGGAGGAGAATTTTTTTCATTTATCTTCAATTTTTTTCTCTGTAGGGAAAGATTAGGAGAATTAATTAGTTTGTAGTGTCATTCTTTTCCTAAAACTGGGATCTAAGAATAGGGGGCATCGCTTCCACATAGAATCATAGACTGGTTAGAGTTGGAAGGGATCTTAAAGATCATTGAGTTCCAACTCCCCTGCCATGGGCAGGGACACCTCCCACTAGACCACATTGCTCATCCAGCCTGGTCTTCAACACTTCCAGGGATGGGACTTACATGACTGCTTTGGGCAATCTGTTCCAGTGCCTCACCACTTTCACAGTAAATTTCTTCTTAATATCCAATCTAAATCACCCCTCTTCATATTTAAAACCATTACCGCTTGTTCTGTCACTGCACTTCCTGACAGAGTCCTTCTCCAGCTCTCCTGCAGGCTCCCTTCAGATATTAGAAGGCCATTATAAGGTCTCCCAGAGCCTTCTCTTCTCCAGGCTGAACAGCTCCAACTCTCTCAGTCTGTCTTCATAGGAGAGGTGCTCTGGCCCTCTGATTTTCTTCATTTGCCCTCCATTGGACCCATTCCAACAGTTCTACGTCACTTAAGGCTCTGCTCCTTGAGGTTGAGAGATTCCTTGCTGCAACAGATTCTTGGTAGTGACTAATAGCATGCTAAAACTTTGAAGTGACAGAAGGGATTGATTGCACATATATAATCCTTTAGATATAAACCGTTGACCAAGTCTGGGACTAGGATTGGATCGAGCCACACCCAAACTCCTCTCTGAGAAGGAATTTAGAAAACAACGGGGTCCTTTTTGAACCTCATGACTCAACAGGAGGGTCTCCCTGACAGCTTGTCTGACCCTGTCCTCTATGCAGTAAATGAACAAGTGTATGTTGGCATTGAATCTCATAAAATACTGTTGCATTTACTGCTAATTTTGTTAAATCTGTTTCACCTTAATAAATATTTCATTATTTCTCTCTTACAAGTGAAGTCAATCACTTCAACCACGACAACTGAGGGTACATTCTATCTGACTGTCCATGTTTCCAACAAAGGTGTCAAACAACACTGGTCCCAATACCAATTCCTGAGGAACACTACTTGTCACTGGCCACAACTTAGACATCGAGCCATTGACCACGACTCTTTGAGTGTGGCCATCAAGACAGGTTCTGATCCACTGAGTGGTCCATCCATCAAATCCATTACTTTCCAATTTTGAGACCAGGATGTTGTGCAAGACAGTGTCAAACGCTTTGCACAAATCCGGGTAGATGATGTCTGTTGCCCTGCCCTTGTCTACCAAGGCAGTGGCAATATCATAAAAGGCCACCAAATTTGTCAGGCATGACTTACCCTTGGTAAAGACATGTTGGCTGTCACCAATCACCTCCTTATTTACACATGTCTTAGCAGAGATTCTAGGAGGATCTGCTCCATGATCTTGCCAGGCCCAGAGGTAAGACTAACCAGCCTATATTTTCCTGGGTCTTCCTTTTTTCCCTTTTTGAATAGTGTGGTTATGTTTCCCCTCTTCCAGTCAGCAGGTTAGACCCTTTGCCACTGAAGACCAAGAGAAAAAAGTCATTCAGTAATTCAGCCTTTTCCATATTATCAGTGATCAGGTCCTGTGTTTCCTTCCGGAGTGGACCCACAACTTCCCTAGTCTTGCCTTTATCCCTGACATATTTTTCCTGTTGTCCTTGATATCCCTGTCCAGATTCAATTGTCTGGGCTTTAGCTTGTCTAATCTGGTTCCTGGCCACTTGGACAGTTTCTCTATATTCACTCAGAGACAGACATAAAGGCCATAAAGACAGACTTCAACAGTGTTCAAGCATCCCTTTTATTCCATCTCTCTATAAACTTCACTTTTCTGCTCTCTGTCTTTCATGATTTTGCCTGTATAGCTGTTAGCACCACATTCTCTCCTCCCCAGGGACTGTGCTTTAATTCGGTGATAGTAATCACTGTGTGTAGACATCGAGATTTTTTGTCACTTTCTAAACTTCATCACAAAATGATTTTCTATTAGAAAAGCAAGTCTCCGCTTCCCAGGCAATTGGAACCAGACTCAACATTGCTTGAGGCAGAAAGTAGGTATAAAACAGTTCCTGCTCTTTTGTCCTTGCAATGCTTAGGGGACAAAGTGACACAAAAACAATGAATGCCCTACCTGTTCATCTGTATGACAGGAGTTTGGCTTAGATAACAGATAAATGCTCTGGTCTCAGTCTCAAGTGAACATTGTCAAATTAACACGAGCCACTATATCAGTTGTCAGCTTAGTCTTTGTTCTAGCAAATGACAGATATGAGCAGCTACTCATATTTTTTTCACAGCCCAAGAGCATGTGATGACATGGTGTTCATACACAATGAGATGCAATGTACCGCTGGGAATAGTTTCCTCTGTGCAAAACCTGTCACAGCCATGAGAAGTCATTACTGATGTGGCTACACAGTTGTATGAACAGAATATGGGTGCCTTGGGAACTGAGCACAGCTTGAGAGAAACCCATGTGAGAAAAAGATACTGCTCTGTTTTCTCACTGTGACACTTAATACACCTCACAGTGGTGCAGAAAATGAAAGTCCTGACCACTTCAATCATTAAAGAAGCTGTGATACTTTATAAAATGATTTTACAAATACTAGGAATTTGTGGCCTTGTGTTCTGAGAAAATCCATTTGGAAAAATTACAGCATCTCTAGCAAAATTGCTCCTGTAGTTTTAATTGCCCATAACATTCTGCTTTATTTCTACCCTTAATTATTCTCTATTGTTCTTGAAAACTGCTAACTTCCATACTCTCATTCAGAAGTATATGTGTTTCACTGGTGACTAAAATGATTGCCAAATATATTAAGGGGATTTATTACATTTTTCTTTAGTAGATTAAAGAATCCATTAAAGCACAATATTTTCTCCCTGGAAAGATACATTTGAACTGCAATTAAGTCACCTTTCAATCTTTTCTTTTTTTTTTTTTAATAGATGACACTGTATTGGTAAGGCCTTTTATTCATCTCTTAAATAATTGTAATGGCTCTTTTCTGTATTTCAGATTTCCCAGCATCTTTTTTTTTTAAAGAAGTACAGCATAACCATGTCTATATTTTATAAAGTCAATCTCAGTAGTTACAACAGAACCTTATATATCGGTTTCTTAATTTAGCCCCAGCAATGCATCTTTCAGTGATAAAATAATTCCTCAAATCCCAGTCCAAACCTGAGCTTTTTCTGTCACTGTTGAATGGAGATTCATGAGCAGATACTAATTTGTAGTGACTCAATGTGTTTTAGAAGTCTTATCTTCCAGGTGACAATACCTTACTCTGTAGGCACTGCCAGCGTTCCTAGTTCTTTAGTACATATTTTGCATTCACCTTTAGCATGAGGTGGCCTAGCTTGTTGAGAAGCTCTGAGTCCTGTGTATAACTGATTTGTCCTTATTAATTTGTCACTCTGAAGTGATGTATGTTGTGAATCATACTGTTACAACTGCCTACAAGTGAAAGTGTTAGTTGCACATATCAATTCATGTGTACCTCCACTAGGACTATCTCTATTTAATAATGATTGCTCATCCTCAAATACTCTTTGAAATATGTGAACTAGTACTTAATTCATTTAACAGGTGCCTGGATGATACTGTACATTGTTTATTTTTAATCAAAATTTCATGAAGTTCTGAAACAATACTTTAAACAAGTCTAAATATATCTAAAGAGTTCCTTTAGTATTCAGACTTGTCATTTAAGTAAAGAATTAAGTCATATTTGTCTGATAATAAAGCCTTATTAACAAAAACTAATGATAATACAAAAAAAGTTTTCAAAGTATATCACCCAAAGAATCTTAGGCAACAGCACAACTCTCAGTACCAGTTGTATGTCCTCAAACACCAAATAACTATTACCATCAAATATATACTGAGCACAAAGGTAAATCTATCTTTGAGGAAACCTCAGCTCTGACAGGATGAAATAAGATTAAAGATAGACAGAAGGAGCTAGATTGACAAGACTGAATTAAGCTCTTTACTTCAAACACCTAAGGGTTTCTAAAGTGCAGGTGCCAGTAGCATTTATAAGACCTTAGTCAGCCAGTGCCTAAGCCTCTAGAGTTCTGTAGCTACTAGAAAGCTGATCCCCAAAGGGATTTATCCTGCCAGCTTTTAATTAACTAAGAATAATAGAATTGGTGAGTGCTTCAGATTCAGGACCTTAAAAACTTCCATGAGTCTTGGTCTAAATGCTTAGATTTCAAGTGCTATACCTCTACATCGCTAAACAAACTGTTGAATATCTCAGGGTGTGTCTCACTCCTGTGTGTAAGCCAAACTTGTGTAATGCATAAGTGGGGCATTTCATCAAATCATAGAACGGTTTAGGTTGGAAGGGATCTTAAAGATCATTTAGTTCCAACCCTCTGTCATGGGCAGGGACACCTCCCACTAGACCAAGTTGCTCAAAGGTCCAATTTCCTAATCTGTGGGTGTGTTTCTAGTCACTTGCAAGGCATAATCCTCTGTTTTAGCCATATTTTTACTGTCTCCCTTATGAAACTAATCTTAGCCACAATAACAAATCATCATTCCTGGACAAAATATCCTAGGTAGGAACCTAAAAAAGTATTGTGTTAGGCTTTCAGTCACTTTGTTTTCCTGGAAGTAAGTGTTGACTGTTTTCAACATTAATAGGTCTAGTATATTGTCTGTCCCAACCTCTCACTTTTTATTAGAAGAAGAATGCTTTCAAACAAAGCACAGCTCTGAGCCTACAAGTTCCTACTCATTTCCAGAAATCTTGAGAAAAACCATCCAAAGTACAGATAGTTAGCAGTGGTAGTAGCAACAATGACATGACCATTAACACTGTTTATTGTTATTGTTAAATAATAACCGGGGTTTGCTTAGGTAGTGATTGTTGTCGTTGTTAGTGATGTCTTAAGTGCTTTGTAGTTGTGTCTTGTAGTTCCCAGGCAGGAGTCATTCTACTTGATGCTGTGTTCACGTGTCATAAAAAGACATCCCTTAAACAGCTAGAGCAAAACTAAAATGGGATAACAGGCATACACAACAACAAACATGAGAAAGCCCAAAGCGACAATAAGACAGTTCCGATTAGTACAATAAGTAGAACTCACTGCATACAGCCTGTTCTATTTTTGTCAACAATTCCACTAGTGCTGTAGCACAAGTAGGTTTTAAGAATCTATTAAATATAGGATAGTATTGTGATCTTGTAGAAGGAGAATATTTCCTTCTTCTTACCCCAGAGACAATTAGCTCAAGCACAGAGCTACAACTATGACATGGATCAACCCCTGGGTCACAGTAAGATATTCAGTTTGAAGAGCTCCTAGAGTCTCATGATTGTCTGAATAGCAGGAGCTGATAATGGTCAATTACATCAACTTGACATGTCATATCCAGTTAGTATCCTGCTAGTTTGTGCATATTTATTCAGGCTCATGGAAATTCTGCATCAAGAAATTTGATGTGTACTGAGAAAAATGTACAGACAAATTTCTCTAAGGCTAAGGCAAAGGTAAAGCTGGTGAAAGTCAAGAATGACTCAGATACAGTTCAAATAAGATTCCATGATAGTTTACAAAAAACTTTATGATGTAAGCGTATTTCCCTACAAAGAACTTTGGGCACAAAATTTCTCCTATACCATAAAATACCTGATTCCATTGCTTCTTTTGAATAGTAATAAATTCTTTTCCTTGTCTCTTTTCTTCCTGTGATGTTTAGATGATCCTGCTCAGTACCCTCTCTTGGGAGAAGAGCTTTACCTGCATCTCAAGTAAGGAAGCATGAGCATGAGGGTTCCAGCCTGCTCAGAAAATGAACTAAAGCAAAAAATTATCTGTTTTTTTTTTTTTTTTTTCCATAAAATGAAATTTATGCATTGTTTTTTGGGGAACCCCGAGGAAAGAGAAAGGAAAGGGAAAAAAATGCAATTAATAGCACTTATGGCCAGGATCTTACCCTGGGACAGGGAGGTCCTTGTGTGCCTAGGTTGAGAAATATTATATGTCTTGAAAATTTTGTTTGACTCTGGAAATGGACTTAGAAAATAACCTGTGAAAGACTAGACTTCATGGATTACAAATTTCATGATCTGGAACAAAATAAGTAGGATGTTGTTAAGGAAAATTTAAACAATTCATAAGTGCAGGCTAGAGGGTGTGTATAGAATGTTTAGTCTGACAGTTAGACTAGCATTAGACAGCAGAGAAAGAGAGATGCTGTGAAATATCAGACACTCTAAGCATTGTGTAAGCATGATAAATACTCCAGTGAATCCCCCAGATCCTAAACACTCATAAATCCAGATAATGTTTAGGGAAATGTGAACAACAGAGCATATATTACTTCGTTTCTATTTCTCACATTGTTAAATAAAGAGTCTTTTTGGGTTTTGCTTTAGTTGTTGGTTTGTTTTGGTGGTTTTTGTTTGTTTGTTTGTTTGTTTGTTTGTTTGTTTGTTTGTTTGTTTGTTTTGTAATACATTGTATTTGATATAATTTTACATACTTTTAAAGATCTGTGTGGAACGTGCTTCAGCTATCAATACAGTTCATAATAATTAACTACCAATTCCAAGCATCCACAGGATTTGATTCCCAGGAGGTTATGAACAAAATTGGTATGTGAATACTCTGGTTATTTTGGAGGCCAATATCTTTGGCTTGTAGGTATCTCATGAAATTCTGACAAAGAAAGTCTAATATACTGGTATAGGAAAATTAAAACAAAAGAAACCAAAACCAGCAATGCTATTGCCTTCTTAGGACAAATAAAAACATTGAAATTTGGGCCCAACACTACCCTGTCAAAGAGACTTCTATCAGGGCTGTAAACACAAAGGTTTTTCTCCCTGATGTTCCCTTTCCCACACCTCTAGATCAAGGCAGAAATTCCTTCTTATTTGAAAAGTCTTTCTTTTGCCATGAATACATACAAGAAAGACATTGACATATTGGAGTGAGTCCAGCAGAGGACCCCCAAGCCTAGGAGCATGAAGCACACATCACAAGGACAGGCGGAGACATATATTTGTTCAGCCTGGAGATGGGAAAGAGAAGGAACACCTTATTGCTGCCTACAGCTGGAGAACTGGAGGATACTTTCCATGATAATTGAAAAATTGTGGCAGTCAGGTGAAGTCCCTGTGGACTGGAAGAAAAGAAACATAACACCCATTTTTATAAAGGGTAGAAAAGAGGACCCTGGGAACTACCGATGTGTCAGTCTCATCTCTGTGCCTGGGAAGATCATGGAACAGATCCTTCTAGAAGCCATGCTTAGGCACATGGAGGACATGGAGATGTTTCAGGACAGCCAGGATGGCTTTACTAGGGGCAGGTCCTGCCTGACTAACCTAGTGGCCTTCTATGATAGAGCGACTGTATCAGTAGATAAGGGATGACCTGTGGATGTGATCTATCTGGATTTCTGTAAGGCCTTTGGCACAGTCCCCCACAACAACCTGCTTGACAAATTGGAGGGATATGGATTTGATGGGTGGACTGTTCAATGGATAAGAAACTGGCTGGAAGGTCACTTCCAGAGGGTGGTGCTCAATGACCTGAGGTCCAGTTGGAAAGCAGTCACAAGTGGTGTCCCTCGAGGGTCTGTGCTGGGACTGGTACTATTCAACATTTTTACCAGTGATAGACAGAGGGATCAAATGCACCATTAGCAAGTTTGCAGATGACACCAAGCTGTGTGATGTTGCTGATACACCAGAGGGACGGGATGTCATCCAGAGGGACCTGGATAGGCTGGAGAGGTGGGCTCAGATGAACCTCATGAGGTTCAACAAGAGCAAGTGTAGGGTTCTGCACCTGGGCTGGAACAATCCTCGTCATCAATACAAACTAGGGGATGAGGTATTAGAAAGCAGCACTGAAGAAAGGGACTTGGGAGTGCTCATGGACAAAAGGCTAGACAT
Organism: Pedionomus torquatus; assembly: GCA_013398155.1. Classification (NCBI taxonomy): domain Eukaryota; kingdom Metazoa; phylum Chordata; class Aves; order Charadriiformes; family Pedionomidae; genus Pedionomus; species Pedionomus torquatus. Next base: position 458,520 of record VZRU01008037.1, read on the forward strand.
GAGCAGGCAGTGCGCACTTGCAGCCCAGAAGGCCAGTCACATACTGGGTTGCATCACAACATGTGTTGCCAGCAGATCCAGAGAGGTGATTCTGCCGCTTTACTCTGTTCTGGTGAGACCCCACCTGGACTTACTGTGTGCAGGGCTGGAGCCCTCAATATAGGAAGGATATGGACCTGATGGAGTGGGTCCAGAGGAGGGCCACAAAGATGATCAGGGGGTTGGAGGACCTCTGCTACGAGGATAAGCTGAAGGAGCTGGGGTTGTTCAGCCTGGAGAAGAGAAGGCTCCAAGGAGACCTAATTGCAATGTTCCAGTAGCTGAAGGGGGCCTACAGAAAGACTGGGGAGAGTTTGTTTACAAAGGCCCGCAGTGATAAGATGAGGAGCAATGGCTTTAAGTTGGAGAAAAGCAGATTTAGATTAGATATTAGAAACAAATTCTTCACTATGAGGGTGGTGGAGCACTGGAACAGGTTGCCCAGGGAGGTGGTTGAGGCCCCTTCCCTGGAGCTATTCAAGGTGAGGCTCAATGAGACCCTGGGCAACCTGGTCTAGCTGGGGGTGTCCCCGCGACTGCAGGGAGGTCAGACTAGATGACCTTTGGAGGTCCCTTCCGGCCTGGATGATTCTACGATTCTATACAGAGGAGAGAGAGCCTTGCTCTTGGAGGTGTACAGCTACATGACAAGAGGCAATGGGTGCAAGCTGGAACATGTGAAGCTGTAATTAAATATTCAGATTTATTTTTTTTTTTAATTAAAGTGATAAAATATTGGAAAAAGTTTCCCATGTGGGTTGTGGAGCTTCCATCCTTGAAACTGATCAGGACTAGACAGAACAAAATCCTGATAAACCTGGTCTACTTTGAAGCTGAGGTTAGACTAGATGACCTCTGGAGATCTCTTTCAACGTATACTATTTTATCAGTCTACAGTTCTTTAATTCTATAGTTCTCTATCCTGTTTGTCTTGCCTATCTACCTAAAGTCCAAACATGGTCAATTGCAACTCAAAAATAGTAAAGGGCCATAGTTAGAGTCCAATACTCTGTGGAGACAAACTTTGCAAGAATGAACCTCACAAAGAGAAAAACTTTCTCCCAACCTTCCCCATTTCTACAGTTTTTATCCCCCCTTGGGGATGGGAGGGGATTACTTTGTTTTTTTCAGAGAAATACTATACTTACTGTCACTGTGGGGTTTTGGTTTGCTTGGGTTTTGTTTCTTTTTTTCAAGGGCTGTATCATCTAGGATACCTTTTTTAAATCTCTTAATTCCTGACGTACATGTAGGGTATATCAAAATCTTAACTCAAAGTTGAGTTATGAGTGGTGCCTCATCTCAAGAGTAGTAACAAGCATCTCCCAAACACATTCTTCTGATACACAGTTTCTTTGCTGTTCTCCTTTCATTCACTAAACAGAAACAACCTTCACCAGCTCCTCAGAAGATTCAACTCTGATGACTACAAGGTAAGGGAGGTTATGTCCATAGGTCTACTTAATTCCTACATCCTGCACTTTTTTAAAGCAGCAAAAAGTGTGCAGTCAACACTGTACCCAAATTCTACCTAGGTCATGTTAAGATCATACAAGGACAGAGATTTATTCCAGTTGACCAATAGGCACAAGTCTGCTTTAATGTGCAGACCAGCACAATTTTGAGCAAAAAGAAGATTGAAGTTTTGGACAGATTTCTTTCCTGGATCCATTCAAAACTATTTTCAGACTTCTTCAATTGAGGTATCTAATTATTTTTTTTTACAGGAGAACAAAACATCCAGCCTTTTGCCTCAGGAAAAAGACTAGCATCTGATGAGGTTGGGTAAGAAATATGTATCTTTTGCTCTGATAGATAACATGCCAAAAAACCCTACATAAATAGCTAATGGCTGACTGGATTGGTGCATTACCCTTTGGGGAAGTGCTTTTTCTGTCTACTGCAGGAGGTGAGCTACCCATGTAGATTGATTTGGTAAATCTCATTTTCCAGTCAGTCAACCCTTTGTAGGGTTGTGTCCTAACTTTTGAGAAAACCTCTGCCTTCAAAACACTGAAATGATTCCTCCAAAAACCTACCAAGATGGTAATTTTTATAAAATACTATGAATGTTACAAAATTACCTTGACTTTCTAGGAAAGATACTCCAAAATTCTTCCAAAAGAAGATAAACTAAGAGTGGATTTGATGCTACTTTACCCACAGGCACAGCATCCATACTGAAAGCACAACATATACACGAGCACAGCCGATGGCTGTGTTAAAACACACTTTTTTTTCCCAGTGTTTGTGGTGTGTTCATGTAATTTGGAAATGTCTCAAACCCAGGTGTAAGCTGGAAGGTAAGATCCAATTGTTGACATCTGTTGGGGAACAGAGAGAGGGGCAATCTATAGGTCCCAAGAACATCTGACCCTCTGAGGGAAGGGGTCTTCTGGCAGCGCGTGAGATCTCTACACACACACAGAGATCTCTACAGCATCATACATCATCTGCACGCATATGAGCTAACACTTCAGACCATGATGGCTTGTAAAAGGAAAATGCACTGCAAAGTTGAGGTGAATACAGTATTTGTAGTCCTGGTTCACAATGGACAGAGAAGAAAGCCATGGACAGTGTTAGGATGAGAGGTTTGTCAAGTCTCTGAGGCAGGAATCCGAAACAAAAGCTGACTCACTGCAGAGCATCTTGTGAAAGATAGCCAAAAGAGTTGAGAGAGGACAAAGAGCATGCCTCCATATGGCTCAGAACAGCAATCGAGAGCAATGGGCAAAACCAACAGCTGTTGAGGCTGAGGTCCTCAAAACAGCAGCCTTGGACAGGAAGTCTGGTGCTCCTTATTCATTAGTGCTTCAACTCATACTGCTAATAGAGTCCCAGGAAACTATATATCACTTAGGAACAACAGCAGATGATTGTGCCAAATAGTTGGAATTCTCTGAGGCCGGGCAGCAGACTGTGAGCAGTGAATAGCCCAGGAAGGAAAAGGGCACTCTGCCAACATAGTGACAGCTGTAGGAAGAAGACAGGCTGATAATGAACAAAGCGCAGGAGTGACAATTTTCCTTTCTTTCAATTATTTAGGTTTTCCAAATTGCCTTAATACGTTTCTCTTTTCCTCCACTCCACAAAACTTCAACACTTCAGCTCGTTTATCTACAGACATGGCCTCATGTGGGGAAGTCCTCATCATTTTGGAGTGCTCAGATGACATGATGTATTTTTCCAGGCTCCTGGGAGGCGGCATTTAACTGCTTTTTAGCAGGAGCACAGGGAGGTGACTCTTGTCCTTTTTCATGCCTGGCAGAAAGGTCATAACTTGTGTCATTTGAAATTCTCTTGGAAAATATATTGTGCAAAAAAACCCCTTAGTTAGCCTTTACCAAAATTCTGTGTGACACGATCTAGCCCAATGTCTGTGTTCTGATGAGCTTCAGTGTGCAGGACAAGAATTTCTTTTCATCCAAGCACTCAGGTTTCAGGGAATGCAAAGTCTGACTTTGTACGATCAGTGGTGAGCTTGCTAAAATTAAAAGTGTGGATTTATTAGTGAGATTAAACCAACGTCATATAATAGCAGAGACAGGTTCACAAGAATAAGATGAACATTAGCAGCAATCAATCAGTTGAGCTCCAAGCCATGTGCTGAGATCAAATGGTAGTGTTCAGTAAAGTTCTGCTCTATGCCAGGAAAAAAGTAGCAGCCCAATATGTTGCATTTAAAAAATATTTTTTTGTGTAGCACAGAATGACATCAAATTACACCTGTCAGGAGGCTGAGATTCTGATATAACTTAAATCATGATTTCCAAATGACCAAGTTCTGAGCTGCGAGGAACACCTGCCAACATAACTAATAGTGAGGACAAAAAGCCTTTGGTAGCAAGTCCCTTGAGAAGGAGATAATAATATATGTGCCCTGTTCAATAAGCTCTTAGCCTGAGGTATTTCCAGTATGCAAAGAAAAGAAAGCTTACTTTTAATTTTTTTATGCTGTTCCTCTTTATCTTGATACATTTGTTCCATTTTTCTCAAAGAGTTTCTCAATTAGTTTAACAGAAGTTTTCTTTTCTAAAACCAAATCCGGTTCTCTGTGGAAGCCTTTGATGGGAGTTTCCATATGAAGAGAGATTAAAGAAGTGAGGCCTAATTATTATGGAAAGAATAAGCACAAGACATGATATAACAAAAATGGCACGTATAATTGTTCCGACTGTGGAGAAGGTCAGTCAGTCAGTTTTGATTATTCTTTACAAAAGCAAAAGAAAACACTTCATAAATTAGAAAACAATAGATTTAATTATATATAAACACAAATTTTTACAAAAGAAATCTCACTACACAAAACATGGCTATAAGAATTTACTTGCACAATAAAGCAAGTTCATTGTGAAAAAAACCTGCACAGTCTTAGATGGACTTTCAATGTGACAATCTTGTAAACAGGAGGGCCAACGGGCAAAGGCGATCATGAGTTAGAACTTGCAGGATTATAAAGAGTAGCCAGATCAACAGCCATTATCTTCCTTCTTTGCGCCCTCTGCTCTAAGTATTACCCATTACTGATGTATTTTTAGTGACAGAAAAGAATAAATGACTGCAATGACAGAGCCACAGGAAGCTCCAGCTGGACTAACAGTCTTTCACAGAATGTTGCTGCTGCTTCAAATAAGAGGAGCCACCTCTAAATTTTAACTAAACCTGGCTACTTCTTTGAATATAGTTAAAGGATTTGTGCCATTACCACACAGTGAACAAAACAGACCAATGAACATCTATCACGACAACAAAATGCTGGCAGTCTTCTTGACATAGTGCCACAACTTCATATCATGTGATGAAAAGTGCATGAGCATTGAATGGTCACCTGTTTGCATACAGCAATGTAAGACATGAAGTGCCAGAGACCAACAAAACACAGGGGTCCCTCCATACCTGCTAGACTCATGTTCAAACAGCTGTACAAGCAAGTTACTTGGCACTCACAATCTCTTAAAGAGACTTGAAGTGTCACAAAAAGAATTTTTTTTTTTCCTCATTTTGAGAAGCATATACTGGGTCATAGGGAAGGAAGGTAGCAGAGAAAGTGGTTGCAAACAAGATGTCTTTTTCTGTCTAAGAGAAGGTTATGGAATAGCCACTAAAGGGTTTTCTAAAAACAGGCTAAGCAAACAAATTTTCTGGGGAATTACAACTGATATTTTTGTGCAGCAGGAGATTAGATAATATACTTTGCAGAGACTCTTTCTGTGAATTTAACCCAGAAAGCCACCTCTGCATTAGATTGTCCATCAATCTGAGGTAATTGATAATAGATATGTTGTGAATCTTCAGATCTTGGCCATTCTCTGTATTGATGATATGGGGATCAAGGTGACTTTCAGATAGGCAGGGCATGCTGTGCTTAATAAAAATGCAATGTACAAGTTCATTTGGTACAGCAAACACACACAGACTTGCCATCTCACTTCTAGGTGTGCCTTTCTGGGTTTGGCAAGACAGTGTAAGTTCAGGTGTGTCTGCATCTGTCAGTAATGACCTATTGTGCAGTACAAATGACACACAAAGAAATTGAAACATCGTATCCTCAGTTGCTTCCCATGTCGTCTCAAAGGCACTACTGCTTGTTGACAGCTGACAATCAGATATCCTGCCACCGAGTACGGGCTTTTTTCTTTTTTTTCCTGAACCCTGAGGACTCTTTGAGCTTGTCTACATAGACAAAGTGACTGGGACAGCATTTTTCATTCTGGGGGGGCAAAAAGCAGGGGAGGAAGCCATTGAGAATGGGGTTGCAGATATTCCATTCCAAAACGGGGTTGAGGAAGGATCATAGAATTTCACTGGTATAACAACAGTGGCAAAAATATAGGGCTGTAGACCTGCTATTATATCTTGCTTTGAAGACCCTATACCAGAAAAAAAAGGTTATACCTTTATACCTATAAGTCTGTTACACTATTATTACTCTACTGCAACTGTAGCTATGGGTATACCTTCTAACATCCCTTTGGTTCCTGGAGGTGGTTTTGCTGAAGAGCAAAAGCATCTCACTAAAAGTAACATGCTGACTGATGGCACAGGAGTTACACAATGAACTTGTTTGATGGATTTAAACTCAGTACTTTAATATAAGTTGCTATTGATTCATGCTGTGTAGCTTCACTTGTGTGGTTGCTCCTTAGTCAATGCTGTATTGGGATGGGGAAACTGCAGCACCATTCTCTGTTGCCTTCTCCCAAGCAAAATAAATCAGTCTATAATTTTCTAGCTACAGAGTTATCAAGGTAGTATTTGAGTTAAAAAAGTGTTAAACATTACTATGACTATTACTATGCATCAAAAGAATTATTACTATGCATCAAAAGAAGTGTGACTAACAGGTTGTGGGAGGTGATTCTCCCCTTCTACTCTGCACTTGTGAGATCCCACCTAGAGTACTGTGTCCAGCTCTGGAGTCCTCAAGACAGAAAAGACATAGAACTGTTGGAACAGGTCCAGCGGAGGGCTGCGAAGATGATTAGAGGGCTGGAGCACCTCTCATATGAAGACAGGCTGAGGGAGCTGGGGCTGTTCAGCCTGGAGAAGAGAAGGCTCTGGGGAGACCTTCTAGCAGCCTTCCAGTATCTGAAGCCTACAGGAGAGCAAGAGAGGGCCTCTTTGTCAGGAAGTGTAGTGACAGGACAAGGCGTAATGGTTATAAACTAGAAGAGGGAAAATTTACATTAAATATTAGGAAGAAATTCTTTCCTGTGAGGGTGGTGAGGCACTGGAACAGGTTGCCCAGAGAAGTTGTGGATGCCCCATCCCTGGAGGTGTTTAAGGCCAGGCTGGATGGGGCTTTGAGCAACCTGGTCTAGTGGGAGGTGTCCCTGCCCATAGCAGGGGGGTTGGAACTCTATTATCTTTGAGGTCCCTTCCAAGTCTAAACATTCTATGATTCTATAATTCTATGACACTAAACCAATGAACTATATGTATGATCCTTATGCTTCAGAGCTCATGCTGAAGAAATACTTACATCCCATTGGGTAAAGTTATCATTAAACATAGTCCCCTTGCTCTGTAATTGGTTCAGAGAATTCTAGATAGGCAGGCACAAATAACAGCCATCTCTTAGGGCAAACATATTATAACTGTGGATGTACATAGAGGAAAAACTGATAGGTGCAGGTAGACATCAACAATTTGTATCTATTTGTATGTATGTAGCTGCTGATGCAATGAGACTATGTGAGTAAGAGGATAAGGCTGTGTAGTGCTGTGTTCCAGAGATAAATTTACAAAACAAGAAAAATTGTAGAAGTAATAATAATACCATTAAATTTGGAGCTTACGTGAGAAGATTGCTGTGACTGTTGCTGAAATAAATCCTTGTTCTGCAATTTTAGCAGCCATCTTTGGCTATGTTTTAGACATCTGCAGTAGAAAAATAAGGATCCTTGGATCATAATGCCCAATCAAATATAACAGTTATGATCAGTCATGATTTCCTGATCATAATAAATGCTGTTAAATAAAAAAAAAATGGATTATTGGCGAATATTTTTGTTAGAATATTATTACAGAATCTTATTTTTCCAGTGTTTTGAAATCTTGTGAACTGTAGGCTAAACTGAGTCACAGCTATGCTTTACTCATTTGTTCTTGTGCCAGCACTGCTCTTTGCCATAAGATGTTATTTGCTTATTTTAGGTAATACCTTTTTTTGTTTGAACTGCCCTCTCTGCTGTTTGTTCACTTCACTCAGCCTTCTTTGTGCTGTTTTTTCCCTGCTATGCTGAAGAAATTATTATTTTTTCTCACACAAAGTAAGTTTTACATCATACTGGTATGGACCTTTTCCCATCTATTTTCCTTTTAATGGACCTTTTCCCATCTATTTTGAATCAACTTTATTGAGCTTTGGTGCTTATATGCAGGATTTCAGAGTAAGTATCACTAATATTAATAGCATTAATTCTTCCATACCTGACCACAGTTTGGGTCAGCAGGCAAGGGTCCAAGCGATGTGAATTGAACATTACTATTGTGAGAATGGTCCAGACTGGCAAAGCTGACAGCTTTAATCCTAACCAACAACAAAAAGGTACTGCAGTAATACAATCATTTTTTATTAATGTAGCTTTAATGAATTTCCGTGCATAACTGTGAACTTTAGATCTTTAATTAACCTTTTTTTCTCTTCATGTACATATATACAAATGAGTTTTGTGAGTGAGCAGTGCATGATTACTTGCCTGGATTTATCAGACAGAAAAGGTTGTTCCACTCATTCACTGCCTCTGAAGAAGACTTTTCTTTCTGTTTTCCCCCTGATCTTACCTGATCTTAGTGATAAAGGAGTTTGATCTTCTCCCCATCATCTACCAAGTACACTCATAGTGTATTTGCTTTTCCTTTGTCTTACTTTTCTACCAACTAAGTAAAAGTGAGACCAAAAGAAGAGATGAGAGAACTGGCAGGCAGACAATGTGCAGGGGTAGGGAATAAAAGTAGAGAACTTGGGTAAGAAAAAGTGATGAAAGCAAAAACTTTTTTTCCTTCTTTCTCCATATGAAACAAGACACTACATTCTTCTCAGACTTTTGCAGTGGATGTCTTTTATGAGAGCCCAAAGTACTTGTTCTAACACTTGAACAGAGTTGATGTAAGTATCCTGAAATGACAGATCAATGTGAAGTAGCAACAGAAGTCACCATAATTATTATTAGGGTTAGTTAATTAGGGATTTTTAATCAGTGTATTAGGGTTACAGTGCACTGATGATTATTTTTTTATTGCTTGCAACATGGCATAAGTCAAGTCTGTGGCTGCGCTTCACCATTTTGTATTTTCTCTCTTCTTTTCTTCTTGTATACAGTTAAGTTCTGCTGCACCACTGCACTCCAAGCAGCCTCTTGTTGCCAGGTGATCCATGTCAGATGATTCAGCTGACTTATTCATTAATGCAGTTTCTCCGTGTTCTTGCCCATTGCCTGTGTAGTGCAAGTTTTTTGTGGAGTACAAGCTCTTTTCAGCAGGCATCTTAAACTTGTCCAAGCTCTACAAAAGGTATTGTTCACAGAATCTTGCCAGCTTATCTAATGTTATATTGCACAGTGGATAAATATGACTTTTCTATCCTTTTTCTACCATGTTAGGAGTGCCTGTAAATAGGTTTAAGAGAACAACTCTGCACAGTGTTTTTGGTTTAGCTGAATCCGTGAGATTTAAAGCAGTCAAATCACATGCAGGCATTCAAGGTTTTTGTTCTTTTGCTGTGATCATCAGTAATCCAGGACTGCTAAGAGACAAAATTCTCTTGGGAATACCACTCCAATAATTTGCTTCCTCCTTTTCTGCCCTTCCCCTCCAGGAATCCCTTTGCAGTGGCAGTCAACCACTAGGAATAATTTTCCCTATAGGAAAAATGGAGGGAAGTACATTTTCAGGCATGACACTGCACTGTAGTGTTTTCAGAGGGAAAGAAGACTTAAAAAGAATTGCTAGTAATTAAACATGGGGCCTGGAGAAAAACAGAGTTGTGAAGAATGCTTCTATCTTTAATTGGTTTTGGAGAAGCTTTTTGGTTATAAGGGGTTTTTTCTTGATATTACACAATATCATGTATCATGCAATGGGCTTGGTTTTGAAAAGTACTTTTACTATCCTTCTAGTAAATTAATAGAGTTTCTCTAATTTAGAACTCCTCTTTTTCTTTCTTATTCCAGTCATACTCTCAAATGCATTGTTTCATGGAGAATGCAGCATTCTGAGCTAATTCTTGACCCCTAAATATAAAGGGAATGCATCCCTACCACACCTGACAGATATTATTTTCAGGGTACAGATACAGCTATAAGGCATATATCTATCAAGTGACTTATCAAAGGTCATGCAGACAGTCTGCAGCAGGGCCAGATCTCTTGAGCCCTGGTCCAGTAATTTTACCAGAAGAAACATACTTCCTCCTAGCAGTTGTGGCACAGGCTGACATTTTCAGGAAGATGAAGAACTGAGAAATGTTAACTGTGGACATCAAGAAATTAACTTTTCTTTTCATTATAAAAAATAATTTAGCTATGGCTCTTAACTTAGAAGTTCATTGGTGAAATAGGACATAGCAGGCTAACCAAGGTACAGAAGAACTATTTTTATTTCAGTTACATAACATTAAAAATTAATGAAAGCTATAGTTATTGGATATGGGAGGTTAGTCACATTTTCCTAAATAAATTCAATTTTAGCTGACACTGAGACTGACAAATTTAAATACAGGAGGATTTATTTCAAAAAAAAAAAAAAAGAAAAGGAAATATAGTTTAATACCTTTAATATAATAAAATAATAATAATACCTTTAAGAGTATAATACCAAATTGAATTGCAGTTGTTATTGGTGGCTTCAGTAATTGCATGCTATATCATTCTTGAATCTGCAGCAACAAGGCTGTTCACTTAACATCCTGATTTTCCTGTGGTTGTGGTTCTCAAATGATATAAAAGCTAATGTAATGCTTGCTTTTTAAGGGTAACATCTAAATGAAAAGGTCACTAGACAGTCTGAAGAGGTATGGGCTGACTGTTTCATTGTTTTCTTTATTTATAGCTCTCTTGCTTCAAACTAAATCAGATGTTTTCTTTGCCTGGTTATGTGATTAGATTTAAGAGGGGATTAATGGAGCTAACTGCTAAAACCCCCTATTCTGCTGAAAGCCACAAAGCATTTCTGCTTCTATTATTGCTTCCCAGTTTCTATTAAACAGAAAACTGAGATCTTTAAGGCATAGAACCTTGTGTACCCCACCTTCATTGTAGCTGAAAGAGTATAATGAAGTCTAAGACTTGTAGCTAGAAGGAACATATATGCTTTCTTTTCAATGAACCTACTTCTTCAACTGTACATAAGGCTCCACCAGTGTTTTGCCTCCCTTTTTACAACCTCTTGACCTTCTAACAGTTCATGTGAAAAGCAGAAAAGTTAACAGAAGCCAACATATATATTTCATTATGCAGCCAGAGCTTAGTGGGCCAGAAGGAGAACAGAGAAGAGAGAACAAGGTTTTTACCTTCATGTTATAATGACTTGATTCTTTTGAACTGAAATGGACAGAAAGGGACTGTAGAGATCCACTGAATGAGAAAAGTCATCATAAGCCTCAGAAGAACCCTGAGGTAGACTAATTCAAACTATGGAAAGGGCCCATTTTTTTCTAGGAATGAAGATGATTAACCACTAGAATGACTTTAAAACAGGTAAGTAACAGTAGGTTCTTAATTGTTAGAAGAATTTACATTGAGCCCGGCCCTCTTTCAAAAGGTACATTCTCCAGCACTGCCAGAGGTTGCTGACTTGGTGCAGAAACTAAAGAGTGGAATGATATGGTCTATTCACCCAGGGAGTAAGATGAAATATTCTGCCCTTAAAACTAAAAATCTATTGAATTTTAGGATTGGTCTAACGTGGAAGATATTCCTTATGGCATCTGTTGTAAACTATAGTGTGTATGTGGGAGATATTTTTTAAGCTTGTAAAATTATGGTATAACAAATGACATTTCAGTGTGGTAGAAGAAGTGTACTTACACCAGAAGAGAGCATCACTCAGAGCTATTGAATATCTGCAAACAAGGTTGTCCAGTCCTACTGTTGCTGCAGAGATATGCCCACTATTCATCCAGTATCCCAGAGCTGTTCTGAACTGAAGCAGAATGTCTTCTAGAGGGCATTATTTCTGGTTTGAAAATCTACCTCTTATGAAAAGATCCTTCATTAGGTAAGTACTGGACTGTAGAATTAAGTCCTCTTCATATAAAATAATAAACCACTTCTTTGCTAAGAATGATATAGAATGGCTTTAACGCCACAAAACTGAAAGGATGTGAGACCAAGGAACATCTGGGTTTATGTAATTCTTTGGATATTAACTTGTTTGTGGGGATAAACAAGGCAGCTTGTCATGACCCGTGTTGTTAGTTCACCTCGGTGAAACCTAAGTGTAGATGCCCCCTGTGGTTAACTGTGTCATCTTGCTCTACATCTGGAACTACTGCATTATGAATTAGTAGAAAAAGCTGGTCTACATCACTTCAAATGTTTAGTGACTAGTCAGAGCTTTGTCACGTGGGTAATCCCTGAGCTAATGTAATGTAATTATACAGATAGACATGGGGTCCCTGACAGATTAGTCAAACAGTAAATCTTTTCTTCAGCAAGGCCTACAGATTTGCATAGGGAATTTTATTTCCAATTACAAATAGCATCAGTAGAGGTGACATTATGGTCTTGGTGAGAAATATTCAGATTATATTTTTTTTCATATACCTGATTAAAATTTACTACACTGTAGAGTTGCAATGATATTTCCAAGAGAAGGCTCCAGAAAAAATAGCTAGTTGAGAATGTGTATCAGAGATCTTTCCCAGTGGCCCTTGTAGGTTTGACATTTCGCTTTTGGACACTTTTGGAGCACTGTGTCTACTACAATCTTTCCAATGCTTACTTGATACCAATTTCTGAAAATACTTCAGTGTGTAACCAGCAAAAAATGTCTCACCAAGATGTTTGACTCCACTGACACTACCATTTTTAACTTCTTCTTTCTAAAGCACATTTATTTTTCTTAAAATGCATCTCTTATGTAATCTGAAAATAATAAATATTAATAAAATAAATGGAATATTTAGCTGATGAGGTAATGTAAATATTCCTAACATGCTTGATTTACAGTCATTGTAGAAAAGCACAACTTGGAAAGAAGCAAAAATGACTGAGTTTCACTTTTTCTTCTTAGAGAATTAAATGAGTATAGACTCATGGCTAGTAACTGTGTCAATTTTATTCCTGGTTTCTTGGTCCCATTATTTAAGAATTAGACTCAGTTTCTCCCAGAAATTCAGGCATTGCAATACATATCTTTTAAGTGCCTGTGTTTGGGTGATACTGGCAAGGGTCCTGAGGGTTTAGGACATATGATATATGAGATCCTATTTGTACTAAGGGATAACAAGTCAGAAAACATTTCTGAAGTATGACAGAGGATGGTTGCTGCCATCTATTTAAATGAGGTTTAATAATAACTAAGGAAAATGAAAGAGTATATGAATGTAGTACAATGGCAGCCACAGAAACAGACCAGTGAATTGCTAATAGTGGTCTTTATTAGAAGTGGATGATTAATTACCTAAGGTATTTAAGGAAAAAAAAAAACCAAAACAATGTTATATGATTAGAAATTAAATTACATAAACAGATTTTTAAAATTTTACATGACTCAAGTTTTTCTGTCTTGATTAGACCATGAATGTCTAGATTTGAAAATTTAGACTAACCTATATTTTAGGTTAGTTAGGGAGAATGACAGGTTCAGCAGGCACTCTCAAAGACCAACACAAAGGTGAGTTTCAACAACAGTCTAATTAACTAAATAAATGCTTGATTTAGCCTTCTGTCCCAAAATACACAAAATACACATTGCATTACACATGAGTTGTCTATAACAGTACATTTTGTTACTAGTTATGGCTATTAATGCTCCTTTTGTGTTCAGTAACTTGCTAGTACATATGCACTGGCGGTTTCATCATCTAGAAGAAAAGAAAGGCTACATGGATTTGGATAAAACTTATTTTATGTTTATGTCGTGGTTTCAGCTAAATCCACCAAAACCCGATTGACAGATGTTCCCCCCTCCCCCCCTTTGGTCAGAGAGGAGAGGAAGGAGTTAAAGAGATTCAAGAGTTTAGAACAAACTAAACTACTTTAATGAAAATATAAGTAATATAATAAAAAGGAAATTTAGAAAAAAAGGAGTATACAGTATAGACAAAACCATATCAAGCTCCCAGGATGACGACCACGTCACCAGCAGGCTTCAGGAAAAGTCCCAAACTGGACTCAGTGATCGACAGAAGCCGGATTCCAGATCTGGAGTCAGGAACGCTCGGATCAGGATCAAAGGCAGACGAACAGGCAGAGTCCTCCTTGGATGTCAGCCATCGAGGAAGGGCGAAAAAGGGGCAAAAAGAGAGTTGACCTGTCGATCCTTCAGCTTTTATACAGGGCATGATGCGGATGGGATGGAATACCCCTGTTGGTCCGTTCTGGGTCACCTGTCCTGTCCGCTCCTCCTTGAAGGTGGGACCCTCCAACGGGCAAATGCTGAAAATTATCTGACCTTGGTTCTTCCAGCAATAAGTCTAAACAAGGGCCTCTCTGCATACCATCCCTTGGTATAATCAGGTCTTATCACTGTGAGACGGAACAGCTTTGAACAATGTGCTGTTAATTTCAGAGTTTAGCTAGTTAGAAGAGGCCCAGCTAAGAAATTAAAACTGTAAAACAGAAAATTGGTTCATTTTACCTCAAACCAGGACAGTTTAGAAAATATATGCAAGTTCTCATTTCTGTATAAATAGTAGAAATAAAACAACAGGATATGGCTTCCCTCCTGTATCTTCAAAGTACTTTCTCACCTAGACCTTTATCTGCAAAGCTTTTTCTCCATTTAAGTATCACACAGCAGGTGCTTCTCTGGCTCCAGACTGAATTCACTGTCTTTTCTGAAGAATTCTGGGCTGTTCATAGTAAACACAAACTCTGAAAGCTCCAAGAAAATAGTCAGAAAAGGCTCTCCATTCAGCAAGGTTTCTGATCAGCCATATATGCGGCAGGTATTTTGGGGATAGATCCAGTTTTTAAAGCACTGAACAGTAACATGTCCTGAATGAATGGCAGCCACCAGTCCCAAGGATAATATCATGTCTATTTCAGCTTGCCCCATCTTTTCAGGACAGTCCAATGACTGTCACTATAGACCATCTAGAAAAAAAAAAAAGAAAAAAAACAACAAAAAAACAAACAAACAAACAAAAAAACCCCAACAAACCACAAAAAAAGTAATTTATGGATTACATAGAGTACATACGGTACAAATCAAACTGTCATAACAACACCTTTTTCTGACAGAACATTTTCACATTTCCAACAAAATAGATTTGATGAACACCCTAATTTCCCTGGAGTTTTTTTTCCCTTTGCTGTTGATTTGCTTTCTCTCCTTTTACCCTGGGAGATTTTTTGTTTCTGTGAAATCTGAGTTAATCAGAGACTGTTTTTGTTCAACTGGAGAACTTTTTTACTGCTGCAGCCATTCCATTCTCAGCTCTCACAGCTAAATCCCTAATCTCTTCTCTCCCTGTTGTTTTCTTCAGTACTCTTCAGGAATTTGGCTTAATTTTGCACCTAGCTGTGTTCTACACACCATACATTTTGTTTGCATCAGTACCACATAAAGCCCTTCTGAATATTTTTCCAGCTCAGGATTCTGATTTATTTCTAGTATTGTGAAACATTTGAACATTTCCTACCTAACCGTATATATTTTTAATGCTCTCAACTTTCCTCTGAGAAAGGAATATGAGTTTTCAATTTTGGATTGCAATGTTTCTGCGAAGTCCTTTGTTCCTCTTCAACAACTCCATAGACGAGGTTTCCTGGGGTCCTAGTCTCATACTGACATATGAGGAGTGCCAGGATGACATTTTGTTCTCTCTCATTGGTTGCTTTTCCAGAAGCTGTCAAAAGGAATGTGATATGCTGATCCCAATGCCTTTGATACTGTTCTAAAACGATGGCCAGCTGAGCCCTTCAAATCTAATTGAATTTTGCATCCATCTCATTGTGCCATTGGTGCTCAGGGCAGGAGAAAATTATGTGGATTCCCAGATCTTCCAGGCCAGCAGAAATATTTTGGGTTAGAATTTTCCCCTACACTCATATAATGTCACAGGAGATGTCAAAAATTCATTCATTCTTTAGCAGAGCTGGATAGAAAATAGTAGGTGATTTTGGTGAAAAAAGCTATTTTGCTGAAGCCTGTTTGTTTTCCAGATGGGAATGAAAATCTAAAACAACAACAACAACAAAAGATTGATGGAATCTCAAGACCTAAAGCTTTCAAGGAGTGAGCCAGAAAGGAATTTTTTGGCTTTCTAGGTGCCTTTCTGGAAGGTGTTTTTTAACTGACAGAAATTAACATTGACTGCAGCTTGCCAGCACAGCTGTGGAAAGACAGGCCTCTGCCCAAACAGCAATCCATACTCTAGATCTGGGAACCATTCAGCCTTTCTAAACCCAGGAGAATAAAGACACAACTGCCACGTGAGCTCAATGCAGGGCTGTGTCTATAGCACCTATATTGCTATTGTCTATAGCAATGTTCAGCTGCATTATGGTATCCCAGTGCACACGGGAAAACTGTGCCATCTTCATCTCAGCATAAGGATTCATTCCTCATAAGCATGACCAACAAATCAAGGTACTGAGAGCTTAGAAAGTTTCTGTCTAGTTGACCAGAAGAAACTGGAGACGAAAAATTTACTGTTGCCAATAAAAGACAATGCTTGATGTGGATATGTGTGCATATAGTAATTTGGTTTTGAATGTACAACTGGTGTTTAGGATGTTTAGTTCTAAGAGGATAACAATTTCCTTAAATCACTGTCCCATTAATAGGCAAGCAAAAGCAGAATGATAAACCTGTTTTCATGGTTACATCAAAAGCAGCATCACAACCTCTATTCATTGCTAGTGTCATACAGGAATTTGAATTTATTTGCAAAGCTATACAATTAAATCTAATATAGAGATGTTAAAATGGATGATTTATCCAATGAAAACTTGAATTTTAACATTGACTTTTGGCAATTGGAGAAATAAAGAAGAAATACCATAATTTGCAATAGAGACAAAGTGTACTTTTTTTCTTAGTGTTTAGATAACAATGTCAGAAGCCAGAATATACCGAGTTATCACTCTGACTTTAGATTTTTCTGACTCATAACCCAATAAGAGTAACAGTTTAAAGTGTGGGTGTTTAAATATAACTAACATATTAAGCAAGGAATTCAGTGAGGAATGAATTCCCTCAGCTTCTGCGGGAAAAGTCCACTGATTAAGGAGGATAAATGTGAGTGCTTAGCTTGATAAAATTAGTCATGTTTGACAGTGCTGGACTGATTTGCATTGTATCTCATTTTATCTACCTATGGAACAAGACTACTTATGCGAACAAAAATTATTTAGTAGTATCTGTAAGTCACTTTCAGACCAGCTGTATATAATATTACACAAATGCAAAGTATTAGTAATATCTATGATCTGAAATCTAGTTGCTGGATAGACTCCTCATATATAATGTTTGCTTTAAGAATATAACCTCATCATGTGAGAGGCCTTTTTCTTACAGTACAATGATCATATTTTTGAAATATATTATTTAAATATACTAGTGCTAGCCGATATTAATTTGATGCAGAGGCAAATGTTGAGTATATTATTCA
This sequence comes from Pedionomus torquatus, assembly GCA_013398155.1. Classification (NCBI taxonomy): domain Eukaryota; kingdom Metazoa; phylum Chordata; class Aves; order Charadriiformes; family Pedionomidae; genus Pedionomus; species Pedionomus torquatus. Next base: position 475,846 of record VZRU01008037.1, read on the forward strand.
ATAGCCATTGACTCTGTACCAGAGACAATAATTAGTGGTACTATGGTGTGGAAATTTGCTGCAATGAAGAATTCACTAATATAATATGATGAACTCCCTCAGAAAGTTATTGTACTTTTTTAGAATCTCAAACGCTTTGTTACTAGCTGCCAAATAGTGATTTTGGCAGTGTAGTGTCAATGAATACTCTCAAAAGTACCCTTCAGTGGATAGTAAAAAAATGAAATAACAATTCTCTCATTGAGTAATGATTGTTCTAGATAGACCCTGTAGTATAGTATAATACAAACACTGAACTATATGTTTTATTTATAGACTCTCAGTTACAATGACTCACCATCTATTCCAAGGGTTTGGGGTTATTTGTCCTGTTTCTTAAATTGAAAATTACTACAAAAAAAAAGAAGTAAAAGCTACCTTTTAATACAAATCCTATGAGATTTTTACAAACTTATTAAGGCTTTCATTTAGAACCTTTAGTTCTCTATTTCTTCTCTCAAAATAAGTATCCTATGGAGAAGAGTGTGGAACAAAAGGTTGTTATCCAGGTCCCATTGAGAGATGAACAAGGTTGGGAAAGACAGTTTCGGTATTCTTGGTTCTTAGTTGCTCAGGGAAAGTATGTTACCCAATGGCATGAAAAAGAAACCACAGGGATTATCCGTAGCTTAAAGGAAAACAGGATCTCTGAGAAATTACAGATACAGTATATGATAACATTCATCAGACTCATCAGGGAACTGATAGGAACCAGGCTTTCTCAGCTGGCACAAACAAATAGCAAATTAAATTCTAGCTTTTCTATCTCCTATGGTGTGTGGTACATTTAAAAAATAAGAACTTAGATTTCCCCTGATACCAATTTATTCTTTGTATTATTTAGTGTAAAGCCAGACGTTGCATTGAGTCTGTATTGTGTGTCACAAATATACTCTGTGATGTACCCATCTGGCTCTGACAAACTTTACAAGAAAAAAGAGCTTTGCTATACATAGGAAAGAAAACTATGAATGACGAGAGACTTGCAGAAAGTAAGATAACCCTGAAATCAACTGTAGCTTTTCCTCTGGTTTTCAGTGACATGGAGGTTCCACTGTCAGTCTAGCAGTATAGATTCAGATTTACTGAAGCCGAAACAAATTCACAGGTTTTGAAGTACTTAACTCCTGTTTGAAATTCTAGTCATTGTGACTTCAGGTGAAGATTTATCTCTCCTAATCTCTGATACTCAACTGGGGTGCATAAATTAGGACCTCAGTCTCCTCATGTTTCTATTTACAAACAGCAGAAAAACAGTGATACCTCTAGAAGTGTTATGCATCCTAAATGACCAGCGTTCACTCTATTGACTAGGAAGGGTCAGGAGGATGAGGCTTTGAACCTGAGGACAACAGCATTTCTGAACTGCATGGAATCAGGTACCTAACAGAGTACCACTGCAGCAAAGACAGAATCACTTTTTTTTTCCCTTTCCAGAAATGGGCCTGAGGTTAGGTTAGGTGAATCATGTGTAGAAGCTGTAACACGTTGGATTTTCTGGGCCAAAAAAATGTTCTTGAGATTTTGAGTATTTTTATAAAGGTCTGAGCACCCTACCACAGCAGAAAGTTTCACAGGATTTGACCAGATGAATGATTAACAATGGAAAAAATGGTAAGTTTATGACTGTAAATTTTATTCAGAAGTCAAGCACACTAGAAGTTTGAATATATGATTTGTTATTTAATATGAATCACTTATGGGCAGAGAACTTCCTACAAGGTTGACTCAATCAAAAGCATTTTTTTAGTTTTCTGAAATGTAAGGCTGGATGGTTGTTTCTTAAATGACCTTTTTTTTTTTAAGAAGCCTTGATTTTAAATGTCTGCAATTTTTATAGGTAACTATTTAATACTGAACATGTAAATTGTTCAATTATCTTTCCTTCCTCAGAGGAATTTGGATTAATTATAAAAAATCTGTTTTGTTATACATTTTGAAGAGATATTTGATAATGGTCTTGATAAAATTTTGAAATATCACAAAAAGATTCATTTTGACCCTTGAAGGGAGAATGGTTTTTCCACTTAATTTTTTTTCCAAAATAGTTTTTTTATTTTTCAATCATCTTAACACATCAAAACATTGCGAAGTTTGGAAGTACTCAGAATTACAAAGGATCAGGCACATGACAGAACATTACCACAGCAACAGTCTACAAATACAAAATGAGAGCTTTTTTTTTCCTCCAGAAACACAGAAGGACCTGTTACTACACCTTCCTCCACAGTCTATTACAGAGAGTGCTTTTCATTAGAAGCAGATGTCTACATACACAAAGCAATTTGAATGCTTTTTATTTCTTATGCTGCAAGCTTCTCTTTACGATGTTGAAGCTTTTGAAGTTGCCTCAGTGTAAGGTAAAAACTGAAAGAGTTTTTCACTGGGATTTGTAGTGCATTTTGCATTTTTCTTCTTCTGTTACTGACTGCTTCCTCTTTTTTCTGACAGGAAACCACCATTTTTTGACTAATTGTGCTATCTCTATACGTGTATAATGATCAGGCTTTATACACATACCATCACTTTACCTCACTTCCCCATAAATCTATAACAACCCTCTCTATGCTGCCTGATAAAATGAAGACTTTTAATGTAAAAGCCTCATCACAGATATAAGGGAGAAGGAAGGAGCTGTAGGAGCAAAGCAGACAGTGTCAGTATAGCACTGGCACTGGCAAAAAATGTGTGCAAACTGTAAATTTTAATGAGGAGCATGTTTTACGGAAAGAAAAGTCTTTACTTTTTATTTGTAGAGGTTAGCTTGCATAGAGCCTTCATTCTGCAATGTAAAACTGACTAAAAGGACTCCTTCTGCAATGAGAAATCAAAATCTATTCTCTTTTAAGGAGTTTTCTTTTATGTACAGACCACCAAGAAAGAAACTTCCAAACAAGGCTTCTCTGCTCCTGTGGAGGTTTGAATTGAAATCTCTCCTCACATTTCCTGAACTGCAGGTGAGATATCAGCCTCTCACTCTGTCGGCCTTAGAGATCAGCATGGAACTGGCTTAAGGTGGCTTGACATAGATTTGCTATTTGCAAATTAAAATCCTTCATCTCTGAAAAGAATCCAAAATAGAATACATTTCTTTATTAACTGTGGTCCTAAATTTTTTTAATGGCTCTTACCTCAGAGAGTCTTTCAAGAGTTGCCTTTTCAGTCCTAATTCTTTTAGGTACTGAGCACTTATGTGAAACTACTGGTGTAGCTCATTCAAACTTAGGGCTTTTTTAGGCTAGGAAGTTTTATGATCAGAAATAACAGAGATGTAAGACATAGTTTTTTTTCCCATAGAAAATTGTTTAGAAGAAACAACTTGAGGACTTATAACTAATAAAGATATTTTGCCATTAATAGATTAAGACTTTCAGTTCTTAAGATATTTTATTTTACATTATTGGCATCCCCACTGCATTCATCTGCCCCTCACCTAAGCACATATTATACTCTGCAGAAGTCAAAACCTTTCCTGAAACTTTAAACATTTAGATAAAATACCTGAACCAGGACATAATTTTGCTACCAGCATTTCTTCAAAAATTTTACTCCTGATATTCCAAACCTATTTTTTTTACTCCTTTTATTATTTTTTTATTCAGCATTTACATTTGTCTCCTATGTGCTATTATAGCACATGAATTTGCCATGTCATATCTACATTGCACAAAAAGTTAAGTAAAATTCTTACGTTACCACGAAAGCCTAATCTCTTTGGGGCGGCTTTTTGGAATGCCTGCTTTTCCAGCTAATGTCTGGGGGTCAGTATCACTCATCTGTAGGCTTTGCACTTTAAAAAATGACAGACCGTGATTAGACAGGGGCTGCTCTCTGACTGTTTCCTGTGGGTGATTCTTTCTGACAGTGTGTTCCCTTGACATTGAAATCCTGCTAGAATGTTTCAGATCAAAATGACTTCTAATATCTTAAAATTTTCTGCAACTTAAAAACAGGTATGATAATTTGAAATGAGGTTCTGCCATTGTTTGTCATAATGAAGAGTACCTAGAGGACAATACTGCTAAGATACTAGTCCTTCATAGGGTAGTTTAACTGGAACTCAAACAAATTAAAGCAGGGATATGAAAGAGAATCAAGTTTTGCACTTCTTGCTGTAATTCTTGGTGCAATAATCAGGAAAGAATTTAGGTTCTGTGTATGGGCACTCTAAATACTCCAGATCCTTTCCAAAGCTGGGATAAGCCTATTAGGGTAGATGGACTGTACTTTGACCGGAGATAGTGCTTGAAAGTTTGTGTATTTTTCATAATATACATCAGTGAGCATGTCCTTTACAATTTAAACTTGTGAAACCTGAGTTCCCATTTTCTTACCCTGAGGATATAGAGTTGCATTATAGCCTGTGCTAAGCAGAGCAGATGTTCAGAGGGCCTTTCCAGACTTTCAGTTGTAACTGAAATGGCCTACTTTGCAGTCTTCTGTTTCTGTGAGACTGAAGGAGCAAGTCTCATTTAATCTCTGTGATGCAACATATCTTAGAGTGGATATGCACCGCCTGAGACATTGCTCTCCTACCAGCACATAAGCCAGGGAGTTTCATTAGACAGAGGAACAAAAGGGAAAATCCTTCTATTGGTCACAGACTGGAGAAGAAAGAATGATGGGAGGAGTCAGGGGGGGCTTGGAGGCATCTGCTGCTGTTCCTTATATTTTGATGGAAGCATTTCCATGAAAAAAAGGAGATATGTAATAAATTGCATGGTATTTCGTGTATTTAGAGTATTTGCTCTAAAAAGGAAAAGAGAAGAGGCTGCTTAAGAGGCTGTCAGTATGAGGTTAGCTCTATATATGATGCATGCTGTAGATAAGAAGGGTCAGAGACAGTCGAGGTTGTTAGCAAAGCAATGCATGTGGGGAGAAGCAGCTGCAGGACACCAGCACCACAGGATCAGCATCAGCCTAAACATAGGGCTCTTGGGAAGAAGGGTAGCAGAGCACTTCTCTTCATTGGGATCAGCACCTTATTGTCCCATCTGCCTTTACAGCAAGGAAGACCTGTGACTCTGCTTTTCTTGGGAACTGAGGTTTATTTTTGATTAGGATTGCTCCTGGAAAGATGTCTGTTTGTGGTCCTATAAATGGCACTATGTCTGCCATTCTCTAAGGTTTGTTCCTGGATATCTCTGAGAAGCACAGAAAAACTGCCTCTGTTAGCCTGTCATAGCTACAATTATAGAATCAAAAAATAATTTGGATTGGAAGGGATCTTTAAAGGTCATCTAGCCCAACCTCCCCTGCAATAAGCAGGGACATCTTCAACTAGATCAGGCTGCTCAGAGCCCCATCCAACCTGACCTTGAATGCTTCCAGGGATGGTGCATCTACAGCTTCTCTGGGGAACGTGTGCCACTCTCATTAAAAAAAAATTTCTCCCTTGTATCTAGTCTAAATCTCTTTTAGTTTAAAACCATTATCCCTTGTCCTGTTGCAACAGTCCTCGCTAAAATGTTTGTTCCCATCTTTCTCATTAAGCCCCCTTTTGGTAACAAAAGGCTGCAATAAGGTGTCCCCAGAGCCTTCTTTTCTTGAGGCTGAACAACCCCAACTCTCTCAGCCTGCCCTCACAGGAGAGGTGCTCGAGTCCTCTGATCTTTTTTGTGTCCCTCCTCTGTCCATATCTTTTCTGTGCTGAGGGCTCCAGAGCTGGATGCAGTATTCCAGGTAGGGTCTCACCAGAGGAGAGCAGAGTGGCAAAATCACTCTCTTATCCTGCTGGCCATGTTTCTTTTGATGCAGACCAGGATACATTTGGCTTTCTGGGCTCCTACAGCACGCTGTCAGCTCACATCCAGCTTTTCATCCACCAGTACCCGCAAGTCCCTCTCAGCAGGGCTGCTCTCAATCCCTTCAGCCCTCAGCCTGTATTGACACCAGGGGTTGTCCTGTCCCAGGTAGCTGTGCTACTTGGCCTTCTTGAACCTCATGAGGTTTGGTAGGGCCCACTTCTTGAGCCTATCCAGGTCCCTCTGGATAGCATCCCTTCCCTGGGCATGTCAACAGCACTACTCAGCTTGGTGTTGTCTGCAAACTTGGTGAGGGTTCACTTGATCTCACTGTCTATGTCACTGTAGATATTAAACCATACTATCAGTATAATAAACACCAAACTGCATTACCACCATGCTCCTCATATACTATGGACCTGCTATTAATTTCTGTGAATGTTTTCCCGCTTAATAATTTTTTGAAAATTATTATGGAAGCAAATATTGTATTAAAGTAACATGCTGGAAGCGAAGATTGTATTATAGTAACATGCAAAGGCTTCTGTCTACATTTCTAGATACTGTCTTATTCTTTCCACATTGCTGTTACTGCAACTGTGTGGGAGAAAATCCAATACTGCACGCTCCTTGGTTGTGTGCCAAAGCGGTAAAGCAGCAAAATCAGGCCCCACTGTTAGTGATGGCAGTCTGTAAAACAGGAATAATTTTCTATTGAATACCTGATTGAATTACTCATGAATTGCTGCTCTGCTGAGAAAATTATATTGGAGGTTGGCAGGTGGTCACCATTTTTATTTGCTAGAGGGTATTATCTGAATTTGCCTGTCAGGTGATTGCCTGGTTAGTCCCTTCGCAGTACAAATAACTGTGTGTTTCAGGATGTGATAAATAATAGCAATAAAGTTTATAGGGGAAAAAAATATATTCTTGCTGCTACAAGGAACAGCACTTAACTCAGCCATTTATCTACTGCTTACAAAAAAACTGCGATGATCGAATGATAATGTATTCCAGCGGTTTGCAAAAATATGAATGGGGGAGAATCACTGTTTGATCCCCCTACCTCTTCTTCTTGTAGGTAAAGTTTATAATAGCATTGCATTTAATTGATATTTTATTTCTTTATACTTATGAGGTTTGATAATTCAAACAGCCCTTGCAGTGGTATCATTTTGTTCAGTGAGCCAGACATTGTAATACTATGTAATTTACGTAATTGAGATGATTTTGCCTGGTAGCTTCTGGAAATTTTCATAAAAATTTGTATGTTTTGGTCAACTCATTTAATGTGGTACTTCACCTTTTGAGCCAATCAGCACTTTTTTCCTGGTATTCCATATGCTGCAAATAAACTTTTTTTTTTACTTTGTTTCTAATTGTAAAATAATGAACAACATAATACTTCCCAAAGCAGAAACACAATGTTCATTTTCATTTTGGCAAATGAGAATGTAGGCATTAGGAACAGTGCTTCCCCAGCTGCTGTTTGGAGGGACGGACCAGTACATTGCTAACATATATATGGATTTCATTCAGATCACTTCTGTCATGTAACACGTGACTGTGTGCCTCTCTGCCTGACTGTGAAGCTGAGGGGCAGATTCCTCTCATTTCACTGCTGCTGCTTGAAGTGGTGGATTACATCAGCTGGACTGAAAGAGTTAAGTAGATTCCTTGTGGGGATAACCATACTTGTGATAGATTCTTCTCAAAACGGGTAGCATGTCTTTCACCACCATCCTCTTTGTGCTTTTGGTTATAATGGAGCTTTTAACAACAAGTACTATATCTTTTTTCACAGACAGATACCAAGCACCAAAGTATAAAGTTCAGCAGCTGTAAGGAAGGGACTAACACCATGTCTTATATGTGATCTATTGTCAGGAACACTAAATACAAGGCACTCCTTCACAGAGGTTCAGTGACTTAGATCATTGGTTCAAATCCAGCTTAGATCTGAACTCAGAGAATTGAGAGACTTGCATGGCTGCTGCCAGCAGTGTACCTGTTCTGCCTGCAAAGAGGTCTTCAGCCTCCAGGAGTGTCAATACAGCAGGCTGATTCAGACAGGCGGTGAAACCTGCAGCTGCAGGGGTGTCTCATGGGTTTCTGAGTGTGATGTGCTATAACTCTTCCATATGCATGAAACTCCTCCATGGGGAGGCTGAGAGGAGGAAAGAAGTATTCACTTGCACTGAAAGTAGCAGAAAGACTCCCAGTGTGATAAACACCTGGCTGCTAAGCTGTTGCTCAACACTGCTGGAATATTTCAGGTAGGGGACTGACTTTTTCATGAATCTAGGGTATTAGACTAGATCAGACTGGCAATGCAAAGCACATGCCACAAAAGGCACTGCCAGCAATCTCAGACTGGAAGATATGGACTATTTCCTTGTTGGCAGCAACAAAAGATATGGTAGATCCTTAAACCCCTGCCCTTGGGGTGATAAGAAAAAGACTAAGGAAGCTCTCACTTTAGACATCAGGTGGCCAGAAGAGGCAAGTCCCTTCCAAACAGAAAATTCTTTCTCAAAACGACGGCCACCAGCTTTTAGACAGTGTCAGTCTATGTAGGAATGACCATGGAAAGAATGATAAACCACTCAAGACGATTTCTCTCAAAGTTTTTTTTTTTCTAGAGCAGTTGGTAAAGTTGTTGCAAATGAGCTCCAGCATTAGTCTTTCAACTTCATGTGACAGAGCTGACAAACTGTATTTGACTATACGTCTGGGACTGAAATGAAAACCACCACCCAAAAGCTGCTATCTTTGCAGACCATTAGCAAGAAACTGACATGAAAGAGAATCCTTTCACTGAGGTGTGGTATTCCATCTCCTGGCTTACATAAAACTGACTGAAGACAAAGTCTTTATCTAATTGAGAGAAGTACAGCTGAGTTCAAATCAAGTCTGTTTTTCAACAGAGAAGGTTTGCAGGAACTGTCTTTGCTGGGTGTGTATGCTTTTTGCATTGCTTTCAATGGAAAATTAGCCATTTTGTGAAGATATTCCTTAAAGTAACATTTAGAATATGTGGAAGTTGGTAAGATCATACTGCAAATGCATGGAATTCCACAGGGCATTAAATCTGAATTTCACAGAACTCTGATTTGAAGTTAGTTCTGATGCTCTCATTACTCTAATTCAGAATAAAATATCATAAACAATTTAATAGTGAATGTAGTAATAGTAGTTATGCTAAATATACTCTGTAGAGCCTTCCCATTGTGGGCTCCTTTCCTTTAACCTACACTCCAATTTCATAAAAAGGAATGTATTAAAACAATTTGTAATGACTCTTGTACATGGGATAATTTCTTGACACCCCCTGCCCAGACAATCTTCTGTGTTAACAGTGATCTGTTGGACAGGAAAAGCAAGCAAATATCTTACAACATGTGTTCCCAAATTGTGCTCCATGAGAATAATCTAAAGTAAGCAATCTCTGGTCCACAGAACTTTATTTTCTGCTTTAAAAGTTTATGATAAATGTACATGGTAGTTCTGATGAAAATTGGAACATTGATCTGTGTATCCAAGGAGTGTTGAGATTAAAATAACTTGTTTACTGAGAATATTACCATCAAGTTTAAACAAGAAGATAGATGCTTGACATCCATTCTAGTAGTTCATATTGTGGGCCAATAAGATTGGATTCTAACTCATATGGTGCTGAGTCCTGTTGCTACCACTTACTGCATTCGTTAGGATAGATTTTCATCAAAGAAGAGAGGGTGCTTATACATTCACTAGATCTAGCTTTTGATAAGCACTTTCTAGAGTTTTTGAATTCCTTGGTAAATCAAGCTCTGAGCATGTAGCTTTTGCATCACGATTCTTAATATCTGTTAAAGTTAAGTAATACATATTAATCCAAATACCAGGAAAGAAACTCCAACATTGCTGATGTACAGGTACATCAATCTATTTCAATATGGTATAAAAGAAGCTAATAATATTGAAAAATATTCCTGCTAAGAAGGTTTATAGGCTACTAGGTATTGCTATGCTTCTGAGGATACACTGAAAATGGTGACAGATGGCAAGGATGTGAAGTGCATAATAAAAACATAAAAATAGTAAAATACTTCATATTCTCACTACAAAAAGAGCACCATAGTCTGAGTTGATACAAATATCTGGGAGTGGGATCTAATCTGTCTAATTTAAGCACCCAGCTTTCAAATACGTGCCTCTAAATGCATCGAGAAGGCAGATCATGTTTACCTTAGATGCCTGAACTGACACAGACAGGTCTTCCAACTGCAAGTTTTCAGAAGCACCTTATCTCTCCATCATCTAAAAAGGACCTCAGAAACACATTAGAAATCCCATAAGATGTATCTGGCATATTCAAAGCTACATCGTACTGTAGCTCTAGCATCATCTTTTCTTATTCTTCCCCTAAAATGTAGCTCCTGAACAAGTATCAGTACAAAGGCAAGTTGTAAGTGGATCCTAAGAGTCAGTATGTTCATGAATGCAATCTGGGTAACTACGTACTGTATACTCTACCCTTATCCAGTCTTTAATGTATTAGGTTCCTTACTTACCTCTGTTTTACAGATGTGGATCTGGAGCCAGAGAAAAGACTAATACCTCTCTAATATTTGGTAGTCAGTAGATCAGATCCCCCTTCTTCCTTATGTTCTGCATTGTGCATTGTTGCAGTCTCCCACCAGAAACTGGCTTCCCTCAATTTCACCTGTTTGGGTGACCAGTCAATAAACCAGGTTTACATAAGTGTCCAAATTTTGGAACTGAAAACTCCAGTGTGGGAAAAGCAAAACATATTTTCATAAAACATTTGATAAGCACAGTTATATAAACAGCTGAGTTGGCATGACTGAGAGGGAAGTCTGACGAAGAAGAGGTGAAAGGGAAAAGGGTCTGGACAGAGGAGCTTAAACTAGGTCTGCTGCTGACAGAACTATTCATCTGGAGTGACAGCTTGGGAGTTTTGTCTAAAGCCAGGCAGAAGATCCGTGTCACGTCAACAAACCAACTATGCATTTCAAGCTCTAATGGGCTCCCTAAGCAGTGACCAAATCTCCTCTTAACTCAGATTAGCAGTCTGGTGTAGATTTCTGGCAGGTGTACCTGTTTATGAATGCAAATATACTTTTGGCTTTTCTTTATGTCAGTGGCGTGCTATGGAATGACAAAGCTGAAGACACTTTGATCATGGAGCTGTGCTACTGTCCTTGAGAACAAAGGTCCTACACTTAATTGCATGGCATTTCTCGGTATGGGAGATTAACAGTTTGGGAATAATGACTTCCGATACACAATTGATTGTTAGATGAACACAAATTTGCTGATTTGAGAGAGTGAAAAACATGTAAGTAATGGAAAATTTTACCTTCCTGGTGGTAAAGGCAAATGAATCTCTCTATCAGCCTTTACGCTGTCAATTCTTATTTATCCAAAGGAGCAGCTTATTATGATATGACACTTTTGAAAGACCCAGAGGGAAGGATTTAGACAGGCATTCAGAATTCAGCAGGATAAATAAGAAAGGAGCGGTTGTCATCTTCAGAAACAACCTACCGGTAGAACTTGCAGATAGGATCGCTACCTGCTTTAAATTGCATTTCGGTCCTTTCTAAAAGGGGAGCCTACAGATATAGATCTCTACAGAGATCCAGAAAAGGGTTGTGCTGTATGTTTATCCTTGAATCTCTATCATTTTGGACAGAGGATTTCTACATTCACCAATTAATTATTAATACAAAAGCTAGAGTACTTGTGGCCCCCTTTTAGCATTCTGGAGAATGCTAAAACATTATTTTTCTGGAGAATGACTTGCACTACAAAGCATGGTCATGTTCATAAAGTCTGAGAAATCATATTAAAAATCTGAGTTTCTGTACTGGTTTGTATCTAAAAAAAAAAAAAAAAAAAANAGAAAAGTTTCTGGTTTCTGCTTTACTAAAGGTTATGCTAAGGGAGAAGTGGAATGCCATGCAGTCATGCATAAATCTGCTTTGATTTCTATTCATCCAATTAAGTAATCGAGGAGATTCAGCTCCACACTACTCTTCCTTGACTCTAGGTCTGCTTGCACCTTGTAACACTGCTGCTTCCCTGCATCTGTTGCGTGTGTAGTCCAGTTTAAATCAATTTGAATATATGGATATTGCCCAGACACTATTATATACATTTCAGGAGACACACAGGCACGTTTTCTCTTCTTGACACTGCTCAAAGGAGTAGGGCTTCAGCTCCATTAAGCTCTTTTGGTTAACAACATGCTTGGATTCTGCATCTTTCTCTTGAGCATGTTACAAAGACAGCTTTACATTCTTGTCTGGATAGTCCACAAAGCCCATCTTCTTGGACACACATGTTTGTGACTATACATATACAGTATGTATATTATGTCTACTATGGCCATAGAAGTTTAAGAGCTTTACTAAAACAAGACCATAAGGAGTCCAGGTAATGGGAAATGTATCACGTTCGTTGATAAGCTGTCCTAGCAGTTTATGACTCTCATTTCTAAGAGTCATATTTTCAGTTTAAACTTTGCAGATTTCACTTTTGAAGTATTTGGTGACTTTTTCATGTCTGAGAGTTTTGCCATACATAATTAAATCCCATATAAGCTTGCAAAGTAAGGCTTACCTAGGATCTAAAGAGAATGTTTGGCTTAGGCAAGCCTACTGCTTAGGGGTATGTTTCGTCCTATAAACTCACTCATTTAGCTTTGCTGCTAGTCAACTAACCATCAAGGTGAATCAGTACTTCACTGCCTTCTGAAGTAAATTCTTAGCTAAAACATGGGGAGGACTCCTTTTCCAAGCTTTATCAGTCTTTATAAAGAAATTAGGTTTTCTCTCACCAGCTCAGTGGGAGAGACAGCTGACTTACTGTCAAAAAAATAATACTGCTGCCATTTATTTCTGTCATTAAAATGTATTAAATAAACATGTCTGAGGATGTTGAATGATTTAGAAAAAAAGCCACCAAACCCAGAATTACTTCTAGCTTGCCAATGATTTTTTTTAAAGATGAACTAATTAATTTTTTAATTTTAAAAATAGGTGAAAATCATGTTTTCACGATTTAGAATTAAGATGGGAAAAAAATAATGATTTGTAGTTAAGGGATCTCAAGTAAATATAAACATGTCCTTAACAGAGAAGCCTTTAAACAAGACACCGAGAGGAATTAAAAGTCTGAGAGCAAATTTATTTGCCATGCTCTTAGTAAAATATTTGCATCTAGATGTACCTGTGTGTATTTATGCAGGGTGCTCAATCAGATATTTCTTTGCAGAGGCAGTTTTTATTATCTCCTGTTTTCATTTTATTTTATCTTTTTTCTTTTTTGTCAGGCTACTTTTTCCTTCAAAACTGCTTAAAAAAAGAAAAGATGAAAAATAAAATAAATAATAGCATTGTTTTGAAGGTGAAAGAATAATCTCATTGTTGAGGTATCGTTGTATTATTGTATATTCTAATTCTGAATCATCACTAAGATAAATTTAGTACATATTTAGTCTTGTCCTTGAGCCTTTAGGCTGTATTGATCATCTGAATCTTTAAGCTTTAAAATTCTACTTATAGTTTCTAACTTAATTACAGTGATATGCTTCACGATTTATCCTCTGGTATGCATACAATGCTAAGCCTCCAGCACGCTGTATTAAATAACTTAAAAGGTATCTTTTCTGATATACACTTCTGCCTAGTAACATAAATCTGTACCTGAGTAAGCTGATGAGTTTGAAAAGCCAGGTTAATGGTACACGGCTTCTCTTGGAGACTTTCCAACACATAGGGAGTGTGATGTTGTAAAGCTGGTCAAACACCTAATCAATGATCACACCTAAATACCTGTTGGTTCATCATGAAAAACAGACCATACACATCCTTAGATGACAATTTAAAATACTTCATTTTAAAGAATTTAGTCCTGAAAGAAATCTACACAGCTGGGCTAGAGGTCTATATTGTAGATTTTTCCACTGAATCAGCCATCTTCCACTTCCCTTATTGTCAGTTGTGAATGAAAAAGGTACTTTGAGGTGTTGTCATGGTTTCAGCCAAATTTACCAAAACCTGAGTGACAGATGTCCCCCCCTCCCCCCTTTTGGTCAGAGAGGAGAGGAAGGAGTTAAAGAGATTCAAGAGTTTAGAACAAACTAAACTACTTTAATGAAAATATAAGTAATATAATAAAAAGGAAATTTAGGAAAAAAAAGGGAGTATACAGTATATACAAAACCGTATCAAGCTCCCAGGATGACGACCATGTCACCAGCAGNCGATCCTTCAGCTTTTATACAGGGCATGATGCGGATGGGATGGAATACCCCTGTTGGTCCGTTCTGGGTCACCTGTCCTGTCCGCTCCTCCTTGAAGGTGGGACCCTCCAACGGGCAAATGCTGAAAATTATCTGACCTTGGTTCTTCCAGCAATAAGTCTAAACAAGGGCCTCTCTGCATACCATCCCTTGGTATAATCAGGTCTTATCACTGTGAGACGGAACAGCTCTGAACAATGTGCTGTTAATTTCAGAGTTTAGCTAGTTAGAAGAGGCCTAGCAAAGAAAGTAAAACTGTAAAACAGAAAATTGGTTCGTTTTACCTCAAATCAGGACAGGTGTGTAATTTACACCATTATTTTGGGCCTCTGCTTTAGAATGTGATGAATTATGTCCTGGAATTGTCTATTTTTTCTGAGGAATTAGAGGTTGGTTAAGTGAGAGGTAGATGTTTATACCTGGTAAGGTAATTCCTACACATTTTGGTAGATAAGCTTGGGTTAGAGTTAAATAACTCCAAGGAAAAAGAGGTTAATTGGGAGTGGCAGGTAAAATTAGGAATGTCACAGGAAATGAATTGGGTCACTGAAGCAAATGGAGAGTCGTTAGTCCTACTTCAAAGTAACTTTCAGGAAAACTTCTGTACAGTAAAAGCAGAGCCCAATGGTAACCAAATTAAAATAGAAGTTTTTACGAGTAATAATAACGTAAGACAGTGCTCTGAGAAGTTGGTCTCAAATCTTCAAAACAGTGCACAACAATCATGGCAAATCTTCTCAAAGATTAGAACTTTATACATTAGGGAAAAAAAATAATCCATCACCATACTTATGGTTTTAAAAGGTTTTTCTTCTGATTTTCATTTTTAAAGACAATGCCTAAAACTGTCAATGTTATGTCATAGTTAGTGGTCTATTACATGCATATTTACAGACAATAGTTAGTAGTTTTTTCATTAGCTGTTTTCATTAGCTGTTGTTACATAGTGTTCTAAGAAAAGATTGTGGCACTGAATATTGCCTAAACTAAACATGTCTGTACCGGACTGTAATGAGACATTTTGGCATCTGGGGTGCTGCCTCTGGCCCTCTGTCTCCTGCCAGCTGCTGCAGCTACATCCTGTTTGCTCTGGACTGAGGAAGCTGCAGCAGCACCAGTGACCATACCAGACACTTGCTGCTTCTATGTGCTCTTTCTTGGGGCTCTGTAGCTATCCTGTTTGTTGTGAAAATGTCTTGAGCCCCATTTAAGAATGACACATTACAGCAGTTCTATTTGCTGTGGTCTGCTTCTTGTTCTGACTAAAAAAATTAAAGAATATTAATTTGAATAAGTACCTGCTGCATAGTTGTAGCTGTGTGAGATGTTTCACAGTATTACATAATGGGCAAAAGAAGCTGTGGATATATCCAGTGTATCTTGCCAGAGTTCCTTCATGATTCATGAGAGAAATGAGAAAGATGAGAGCTGCCAGGCTTAAAAGATCTAATATCACTAAGGCCCAGGAGACTCTTCTTAAAAGCACTGAGAAAGGCCCACAGAATGATTCCAAGGTCAGCCAGATGACTTGGAAGACTTGACCTTTGAGATTTGCTGTCTTAGCTTTCGAATTACTAATGAAATTTATACACAGAGTACATGAACTTCTCCTGCATTAATTTTTTGATGTAGCAATTTTATATTTGAAAATACAGTTTTTTATATTTGCTTCTCTAACTTTGAAACTTGGGTTTCACTTTTATCTCAGAAATGGCCAGTGGCTATGAAATATTAATGATAACACTAATATAAATAATGAATTCAACAATGAAAGCTTCAGCTTAAAAAGTCTAACTCCTACATGAGTACAGACTTAAAGGTGCACATGAAGACAGGAATGCATTACTATTTCTTCCAAGTAGAGTAAAGAATTGCCTGTTTGTAAATCAGACATAATCGTGTTACTTTATGTTTCTACTTGGGGCACAAATGGTAACCACTTAACAAGGTGAACTTCCTGTCTAGTCTCTCCCAATATTTGTTATTCTAATTTATCTTAGCAGAGAGAACATAAATTCCCTGAGCGGCTGAGCTAAGCCCTGGTTTTGCTGCAGGCTCCTGATCTTGCATTCTTTGTGTCACTCCTAATGCCTTCAGAGGGTGTGCAAAGGAAGCTATTCAGACCCCATAACTCTGTATCTGTAGAAAGGCAATTTAATATTTTTCAGTTTCACTTACCAGCTCCTGCTCTGATGACAGTCTTGCTGCACATCTTGCAGGTTTAACAATTTTTCCTTTCTTTTTGTTGTTGCTTAGGTATAAAATGATGATGTAGTTTTCCATAACGTGCTGTTTCCTTACAATATTCTCACTCAGTAGGGTAGCTCTCTATTGATTATTTATTTTTGGAAGAACCTTAGCACAGCTCTATACTGTGAGCCCTTGTCTCTTGAGAGATTGCTTTATAAAGTCTGTGAGTTTTCGTGAAAGACTACAACATCTGAAACTAGACTTACACATTGAATTGTGGTGTGCCTGTGCAGTACGTATTCAGCCTCACAATACAGAGTGGTGAAAAAGTCTTTTTCAATTGTGCTATTTTTTTCAGATTATATTTGCCTAAAAATGATTGTTTATCTTCTCAACCTTGCTGTTAAAGGACCATAAAACAGCTGGAAAATTGATATATTTATTTCTCCGGAAGCTTCTTGTGCTAAACAGCCATGATGGAAAGCTTAGGCAAATTTCTCACAGAGTCACAATGGATATGTCTGGACTTGGGAGCTCTGATTAGAGAGTTTATTTTTTCAGTTGACCGGTTAACTTAGTTGAGTTGAACAGGCAAAATTCCAATCCTGACTCTCATTCCCAAAGTTTTTCTTAGTTGTCCTAGTGAAATCTCTGTGCTTCATAGTCATTATGTAAGTCTGGATTTAAATGTTTGGGATTAATGTTAATGGGTCCTTCATTAAGAAGGACCATCTCAAGCCCTCATCAGCAAGTCTGCAAGGATAAATCTGAGCTGCCTGATGCTCAGTGAGTTAATTTTCTTCCCTTCTTGACAAAGATATCGTTGACTTCGGACACATTCCTTTACTGAAAGGAGAAAAGAGAATTATTAAATACATGACTGCCCCTTCTCCATAGTTGAGGCAACACAGTCCTCTCTAGCTCCCTCATAAGACAACTGTTAGGGCACCTGACTGTTTCCCAGCTTCTGCAGTCGTACCTTCTTTCTTATTTGAGACTGTCAAGTCCCATGCACTTTGGTGTTTACCCTGCAGGGCAGAGGTTTCACCCCAGGCAGAGCTGCACTGCATCAACTGCCTTGACAGCCCAACCCACTCAGCGCTCACAGGCCATCCCAGTGCTCAATGCACCTCTGCTAACAAGTTTGACTCCACAGTGACTTCTGCACTGTGAACAGCAGTGCAACAAGTACACAGGATTTTTCACCTTTAAAAAAAGCCCTATGCCAACTCTCTCACCTAGTTGTTTTTCTAACCTGTGGCATTTGCAGCCCAATGTAGCATGCAATTGACTTAATGGAGGGCAAAGTCAATACACAGTTAGACACAGTTAGCTGTCTCACATTTCTGCACCTTCATAAAATTATTAAATCTTCCTCAGCATTGTAAGAATTCTTCTTCTTAAC
Source organism: Pedionomus torquatus (assembly GCA_013398155.1). NCBI lineage: Eukaryota > Metazoa > Chordata > Aves > Charadriiformes > Pedionomidae > Pedionomus > Pedionomus torquatus. Next base: position 493,538 of record VZRU01008037.1, read on the forward strand.
AGAGATAACTCACTGACTGTAAACCAACATATATATATTGAACATGTCTCAAGCCTTATTTTCTTTTGACTCATTTTCTTTTTCTTTCTCACCATACGAAGCCAACAGATCAATGCTTCCCTTTTGGCTCTGTCCCACCTGGAGCTCTTGGGAGAAAGATGAGGGTGCATCCTCCTTCTGGCAACAGCAACCCTGCTGACACTAGTACACTTTGAATGACTCCTCTATGCAGAACACTGTTTTGTGGGAGGCAGAACACAAAGAGACATTCATACTAGCAATCCTGCTGGCATTTGTGAAAGAATGCAGACATTGTGTGCCAGCTACAATGTTTCTTAGCGGTCATTAAGGAGAACTTCTGAGTCACTGTATCTTGGATTAAAATGAGACTACGTAATTTTATTGCATATTATAAAGTAATTTATTACTTTATATTATTCATATATACGTAAGAAAATCAGAAGGAATCTAGGGTCCTTTTTTTTGTCTATTATTAGACTTACTGGGTTGGAAAATCAAGTGTCCCGCACCTCTTAAGAACACATTCTTCCATTAAGTAAGGTCTGATAGAGTCAGTTAGGTGAGAAGATGAATTTAGAAATAGCTAACATAGTAACCAGTGCATACTTCTATAACCTACATATCCAGCAGCAATAAAGTGAAAAAAATTAGCATCACAGAGCCATCCAGACTTACCCATTTGGTTTCCTGGTAGTACTGTATTCAGCAACAATGCAAATTCTGGAAGAGCATTTGCAAGTTAGAATGATGGTTTTTGTGTGATGCCATAAATCATTGGGAGAGATTAGAAAAGCTGTAACAGTTGCTGTATATATATTTCTTCTTGAAGATATATAACATATTTGTCTTTAATCCTATACTTGAGGCAGATCATGTGAGTGTCTAGATCTGGGTGGGAGCATTTATGAGCAACCTGTTATACTGTATTCACCCTACTGCTGAGTACCAAGTACTGGATGCCAAGTTACTGTGACAAATATTGTGGAGAGTGAAGATATTACTATCCTTTGGGAAAAGTAATGCACAAGATTTAGACATCTTGAGAAAACCATCTATTTTCTCTCAATATTTACATTCAGAGGAGCTGATATAAGACAATCAACACCAAGATGACATCTCAAATTGAGAAAAGGAAGAGAAAAGTTGTGCAACAGATGGTTTTTTGTACAAGCAGAGAATGCACTGAGTTACCAGAAGATGAGGGTCCTCTGGATCTTTACTCTTTTTCATATTGTTCATTTGAATGTGAACATTTAGCAACCCTGGATTTTTTTTTTTTTTATTATTGCTAGAATGAGAATGAACAGACTTTGGATAGATTTGAAATTATTTCACATTTGTCATCATGAATTGAACTCATATGGTTTTTCAAATAATAATATTTCGTGAATTTCTGTTCCCCTTTGAATTAGCTACAAAATTCTTACTGATTTATTAGGTTCAGGGCTTTAATCACAGATTTTTAAATGCACACTTTTGACTTTGCACATCATCTCTACAAAATTGCATTGAATATCTAGTAATGATTTTATTTGAATAATGAGATCTCTGTAGGATAATCTATTTGCATTTTGAGTTAAATTGTGACTGAGATATTTAAGATAATTGTGCTTGCTGAAACACTCAAGGAATATAGAGATCCATACAAATCTTGAATGAGACACAATTACAATTACCAGAAAATTTATAATTTGAAGCTTTTCAGTAGCTTTCAGGATAATATCCTTCAGTTCAATGCAAATATTAGGTCTACAGCAAGACGGACACTTTCTTTGATCATTCGTCAATCCTGATACTTGTAGGTAGCTTCTGCATCACCTGATACATAATTCATAATATATGGATTTTTCTTTGGGCCTTCATTTTTCTGCACCACAGGTTGGAGGAAGCCAAAGTGAAGCATATACATCTGGTTTTCTTTAAGAAATCTGTTGTAGGCTACGCAAAAGCTTCCATTTTCTGGCTACTTATTCACTTACAAACTTTGCCAAAACCAAGGTGTATCACACAGGCCAAGGCCTTTTCCTTTCCAAGGCACTGAACATCTCTCTCTTGAAGTCCTTGGCTAAAGGAGTGCATCTGCCCTGTTCAAGGCTACATAAACCATTGTCAGAGTCTGGGAAGAGGGTAAGGTATTCCAGGAAGCTGCCAGGAATGGAAGAAAAGATGGATACTGGAGGGGGCAGAAAAGCATGACACTAAACTGAGAACCCTCTGGTTTGATGGCTCTAATCATCTGTGGCTTCTTGTTTCCTTTCTGGTCACATTCCTGTCTATCATAGTCTCCAGCTAATTTTTTTTCTGTAGCAAGCTAGACAGAACTGATAATCTATAGCAACATGTCAGACTTCTACAGTGATATTTTTCACTACATGCAAATGCTAAGTAATTTTGCTTGATGTATTTGACAGTGATAGGTAGCTTCAATGCAACAACTTGAAATTATGTCTTTTCTAAGGTATTCTTATAATTTGCTAGCTTTTTATACACAAGTGGCTGCTATTCCTGATGGGAGAACTTGTCCCCACCTCCTCCACATCCACAGTCAGCTCTGCTCTTCTTAAACATAAATATACAGGGCATGAAGCTGGCTTTGCAGATGTGATCCTGAATCTCTTGTTGAATCTCCACTGCAGTACTGTGGAACTGCATGGATCTGGTTTTGTGTTTTAGTTTTTATGAGAAAATTTGCCTGCCCTGGAACTGAAAAAAAGCCAGGTACCTCAAAAGGAGTAAGGCAGTTTGATGCTGTTGTTGGGTTGACTGTTAGATCCAGGACAAGGGTTAGTGGGATTTGTTGAAGTACCGATTCAGTATCATATTTTGGAACTATAAAATTGTATACAATTTAGAAGCTATATATTGAACTGTCAAGCTGTGCACACTGCTAGCTACATAATGGTAGGATTACTTGTAATCTTGTCCTTTCTCTCTTATTGCCTCTCAGTGTCAGTAATGCACTTGTGTCTTGTCCTTAATTGTCCTCTGATTCTATATGAGCTGCGAAGCCCTGTGCCCCTGTTGAATGATACTGATTTCAGTTGAGCTCTTCAGAGTGCAAAGTTCTGCCTGCCAGGAGGAAGATGAAGGAAAATAACCCTTTAAATGGAAAGAACTAATTAATCTCTGCATCCTGTGAATACAAACCCCTTCCAAGATACTCTCTACTGGCCAGTTAACAGCAAGGTTTTAGAGTAAGCAGCCTCTCAGCTACAAGATGACTGCTATTTTTCTGCGATGATCGCTGCCGATCAAACTGTGTTTGGGACCTGACATGAGTTCCCATGTTCCCTCTCCAGCACAGAAGGCAGGTGAGTGTGTTTGATAATCTCAAGGAGGAGACCCTGGCTGTCAAAGTTTATGCATCTAAACTGAGTAAACTTCTCCATGGACCAGCTATGAAATATGGTATCCTTTTTCATAGGACTCATCTAGCAAAGGGCTATATGTGCTTGCATCCGACAGATGGCTTTGCCTTTGCTGCATCTGCTTGAGTAGATTTTCTTTTTTGACCCGTGACAGAGCAGATAAAGTTAATACTAATGCTACCCTTGCAGTGTCTCCACAGGTAGAGGAACGTTAGGAATGTGTGCAGCTTTACTGACACAGAAAAAGATAGAAGGCTATTTAAGCCTGACTCAACCCCACTGTTGTCCATAGAAGAAACTCCAAACCACTTCAGTCTGTCTCTTTTTTTTCCATTTTCCTTCTACCTGTAATCTCTCAGAACTCAGAGCAGTAGCTGTCATTCAGGATTTCACATGTTTTAAAATTGCTGACTTCAAAACCTCTTTATGCTTGATTTTGGTGTCTCTGATCTGTCAGTGAAGCCTGAAGATTTTACCTATCTATTAACCTCAAGACTTATTCATCAGCTATATGTTGGGAAGCACTAGGTGCTACTCAGGGAGCAATTGGGCTTGCTCCCAACAATGCCCTTCAGCACACAGTTGGGTTGCATATAAATAAAATGCGGCAGCAGGAACTAGGCTGGACCATAGTCAATAGCCCCGGTGCCTTATACAATATTGATAGCTTGGCATTGAAAAACCTGTAAAAAAATTTAGACTGAACTTTTTTATCAGTTTCCATGTACAATGCACTCCAATTTCCACCAGCAGCTTAATTTTAGGAGCTCTGCTTCTGAGTAGCCATGAGAAACAATCAGATTACTTATGGAACATAATACATTACTGAAATAGAGCTCACTTCATTTCAGCAAATATTTTAATACATAGGAGGCACCACCATTTTCATTACTGACAATTTCATTTCCAGTGTCTCTTACTGGAAGAAAGGGGGTTTGAAATTGCTGCATTTGTCTCAGAGAACCTATTAAACTGAAATGGTGAATGGAGCAGAAGGATTTGAATAGATGAGAGGAGTGTGTAGGGCAAGCAATCTTTTCATGTTTTTTTTACAAGATGTTTCTCTTTCCGGTAGAGTCTAAGCTTTAAAGCTTCAAGATATAATTTCTACCTGAAAATAGGTTGGTGAAAGATAAACATTTCTGAGAAATATCCCCCTTCTTCTATCCTCATGATTTCTCCCGGCTCAAGCTGCCACTTCTGCTTTACATTCTGTGCTGCAAGATACAGTACAGAGCTGTGGCAATTTTTGGTGCCCATCTTTCAGTCAAGCCAGCGTAAATGAAGCTGTCAGCAATGAGAACAGAGATGTTTGCTAGAAATTAAATAAGAAAGCCTATGCTAAAATGCATTGATCCCACTATTTCATGGTTTGTAATGTTACTCATACATTTTTCTTTCTACACCGCAGCCTCAAACTCATATTAAAAAAGTGTCAAAAACATGTAGAGCTGCTGGTACTATACAGGAATTGTGAAAGGCTTTTCAAAAGTTTGTGTTGTCTGAGCTCTTAATATTTAATGTGCACTGAACTTAAACTATGCTCTCATTTCTGTGTCCTTAATAACTTCATTATGCCTTGGCTGTAACATTTCTGAGAGGAACCTTTGTGTCTACAGCTCCCTGGGTGACTTCACACATCTGTCTGGTGTGAATTCTGCTCACGCTCGCTCCACCCTCATTTTGTGACTTAAATGTTCTCACCTTGAAAAGGTGCAATTCACATATCAGCCCAATGCTTCAAGAAATGACAGATTCTCTAGTCAGGGAATATTACAAAGTCCTAGGCCTGCACCTTCCCTTCCCTTCCCTTCCCTTCCCTTCCCTTCCCTTCCCTTCCCTTCCCTTCCCTTCCCTTCCCTTCCCTTCCTCCTGATTTTTTTTTTCTAGCTAATGCCAACTCTGGGTATCAGATACTGAACCCAGTGCTGAAAAATATGTTTTATAGAAAAGATATATATTTTATATAGCAGATTAAGGGAAACAAACAAACAAACAAACAAACCTCCACAAGGAAAAAAAATGTGGTACAAAAGCATTAAATACCTCAAGGTCCTACTTTACAAACTAGGGAGAATTCTGCATGGTTTTATAAAAGAAGCTGGGATTGCTTCTGTATTTACTCAAAATCTTTCTTTTGCATTAATAATTTATTTGCATGGAGGTATAAATATACCAATTGACATTAGAACCACACTCCTCAACATACATACCTTTATTATGGTGGAGTCTTTCCCCTAAGGCACTGTACTCTGAATCAGGAGAGTCACATAACGTATATAATAGATGAGAAGGACCCCTATTTTCCAAAATTTTAAGGACATCAGAGGTGGTAGCTGTGGGTTCTGGTGGCTGTTGGTGGTAGTGTCTGACCTTGTTTAGAAGTTATATGTTAGTCACATCTTTCATTCAGGAGAAACAAGTACACAATTACAAAATATCTTTTTGTAATGACAGAGATCAAAGCCTAGAGCACAGAGAAGCTTGTTGAAGAAAGAGACATGCTGACTGAAAGCACATGAGTTGGAGGTGTTGATTTACATACAGGTTTATAAGAATGTCTGTAAGGAACCAGATCTCTGTGTACCAAGAGAAAAATACAGGGTGTAGCACTGGAAAAAGGGCTTATTTTGGAATCAATGATAAGTTGATTGCTTCACAAAGCAGTTTTTCTCTTTTTCTTCTTATTGCTTTCAGAGGAACAGGACTTTGTGTATATTTATTGCAAAAGAAACAGGGATGAAGTCAAGAAATATTTAACTAAATTTAAAAAAGAACTCAGTAAAGCTGGATACATCACTTGTCCTCTGAGGAAAACAGACGGACTGCCTCATATGGGCCAGAGCATTTGAGATTGCTGTGTTTGAAATCAGAGTTTGTATTATTTAAAACAAAAGTCAGAGGGAAAGAGCTGAGAGCACAGGCAGAAAAGCAAAGCTAAAACCCGCCACTTTGCTTCCCAGGGCTGACTCTGCCTAGCAATGTGGCAAAGGACACATTTTCTCCAATACCTGGAAACAGTCAGGCAGAGTAAAGTTCTCAGCTGTCAAAAGACATTCCTTGACACATTTATCCTTTTGGTTTTTTTGCACAAACCATTTAGATTACATCATTACATTGTCTATAACATTTTTTGAATTTCAGAATATTTGCAGAATAAAGCAAGTCTGACATGCTTTCTGAGACAATTGCAAGTATTAAAATTTGGGCAGAAGTGTTTCAAAAGAAAGAACTTTGACAAGACAGAGAAAAATACTTAGAAATTAAACAGGAAAAATTTTGTTAGGAATGGAACTCAGAAGTTATATATATATGTAAAAGGGCTGTTTCTAGTCAAACTTATTAGGAAATTTAAAAATGTACACTCTATCCCCCAATAACTATGACATGAAAGGCACACTTTATCTTGAAATTATGCATCACCATATTGGTGTGAAGCACCATATATGTGAAGTTTACAAAAGCTAAAAGAATTTTCTCTGAGTAAAGCATCCGTTGCTCAAATGGATGGCTTAACTATACCAGGAAAAAAAAGATACTTTTTTTTTTTTTTTTTCCTGGTGGCAGCCATTTTTACATTAGAAGGATTTCCCAACATGCTTCCATATGTTTGCTGGAAGAACTCTTGTACTGGATACCGACACAGTGGAAGATTTTCCAAAAACAGGGGAAAAAAAAAAAGAAAGAATCATATTTTTTTTAGAAAAAGAGATTATTAGAAAGAGTGGGATGTAGAAAAGAAAGGACAAAACCCCAATCATGATAAATTAGATAAAGGAGACAGCTAAAGTCAGAAAAATTTCAGTGCCTTCACTTGCCTCTATCCATTCAAAAATTGTCACTCAAAGAGTTGCACATAATGTGACAGCTATTTGCTCCTCTCAGACCGTCTATTTAGCTTCCATAACAATGACTCTAGTCCCAGGACATAAGGACCAGATTTTTTCCCTACACTCTGTGACAGCCTAGTAATTTGCAGTCAGTTATATATTTCCTTCTCAAAGGCATCCCTAACTATTAAAGACTTGCCATAAGGCTTAGGGATCATTTGTCCAATACAAAAAGGAACAGCTATAAATATAATTCATATTTTTGAGAAAATCCAAATGCCCAAGCTGTATTTCTTCAGCATTAACTTCCAGTATATAATCAAACTTGATATCTATTTATCATTTTATAGTCTATGTTAATGTATTCATTTTTATTTTTGTTATCTTATTGAATGCTACAGAACTGTAATGGATGTTGGTAGCAAGTAATATGTTCATGTCTGAAAAGTCATTTCTACAGCAGCTTTTGATCTGTAAACAGAACATGTTCTTTAAGATACTTGTTTCAAAGTCAATGAAAATACCCATGTGAGTATAGGATGTGGGGAATGAAAATGCATGTCTCTCTCATATGCAGTGGAAAAAAAAATAGAGAAAGAATAGATCTTTCAAAGTCTGAGATTCCTAGAAACAACTAAAAGACTTAAGATAAATCCTATTGTCTATTAGTGGAACTCTGGCTCCTAAATCCTACCTAAATCAATCAATTTTGTTTATATTGTGAGCCACTTCTTTCAGGCAAAGGAAAAGCAGGGCTCTTGATTTTTTCTTATGTCAATCAAAGACCCCTGTGTTTTCTACTCTTTCTAACAGTGTATTTTCAGCAATTTAATTACTGTTTTCCTGTTCCTAATAAAAAGTTGGTGAAAGCTATTCCACTGCAGTGACTAGAATCTGATTGCTTCATTGTTTTCCATTTGCCCTAAAGTGAGAGTTAATTTTAAAGCAGCAGTATATAGAGTTTCTTGAAAGAAAATGCACACTGAAAACTGAGGGAGATAATTTTTCTTTTAACCAGAAAACCTTTGAAGTATGGATGAACTGGAAGTAAGAGAAGGGAAAAAAAGTATGGTTTTGTGTGGTTGTTTTTTTTTTTTTTTTTTTTTTTTGTAGAAACAAAGAAAAAATATTCTTAATTTTCCAGAAGATATAATTTTCTTAATGCTCATGATCTGAATTAGTCTGTTTGATAAGAATATGCAACATTAACTTCACTAAAATTACCCATTGTATTGTGAACTTGAGTACACCACATGAAGAAGAAAGTGTTATGGTGGCTTCTAATCAATACACACAGATTTATCAAAAAAGATGATGACAAATTTTAGGCATTATAAGACATTGTTAAATAGGTGATGATTATGTATGTACTGAGAGATCAGCATCAGCTCACAAAATTGGATTTAAAAATAAGAATCACAGAATGATATGGGGTTGGAAGGGACCTCTGGTGATCTTCTAGTCTAACCCCCCTGTCAGAGCAGGTCCACCTAAAGCAGGTTGCACAGGAATATGTCCAGGAAGGTTTTGAATGTCTCCAGAGATGGAGACACCACCACCTCTCTGGGCAGCCTGTTGCAGTGATCTGCCACCCTCAGAGTAAAGAAGTTCCTCCTCATGTTTAGATGGAACTTCCTATGTTCTAGTTTGTGCCCGTTGCCTCTTGTCTTGTCACTGAACACCACTGAAATAAGACGGGCCCCATCCTCTTGACACCCAGCCTTTATATATTTATAAACACCGATAAGATCGCCCTTCAGTCTTCTCTTTTCCAGAGTAAAAAGACCCAAGTCCTTCAATCTTTCCTCATAAGAGAGATATTCTAGGCCCTTAATCATCTTCATATCCCTTTGCTGTACCCTCTCCAGCAGTTCCCTGTCCTTGAACTGTAGAGAGCAGAACAGGACACAGTGCTCCAGATGGGGCTTTACCCGGACAGAGTAGAGGGAGAGGATAACCTCCTTCAATCTACTTGCCACACTCTTCTTGATGCATCCCAGGATGCTATTAACCTTCTTGGCCATAAAGGCACATTACTGGCTCAGGGTGATCCTGTTGTCCACCAGGACTGCCAGGTTTTTTTCCACAGAGCTGCTCTCCAGCATATCAGCCACCAACCTTTACAGGTGCGTGGGGTTATTCCTCCTCAGGTGCAGCACCCTACACTTGCCCGTGTTGAACTTCATTAAGTTTCTCTCTGCCCAACTCTCTTGCGAGACAAACAGGTCTCGCTGTATTGCAGAAGAGAGCATTTCAGGCAGACATCACTACCCAGCATGTTATGTAACTGGGACACCGAGGCACAGTCTTATTCAGTGGGCAAACTATTTCCAAGAACTGCAGGCTTCTGTTTGAGTCCTGCCACCTTCCTTCTGTCTATACAAAAAGCAATTATAATTCTATATTCTTGTTATCCTTCCCATCCATTTAGATTGTAAGGTCTTTGAGAAAAAGACTGCCAGTCGACCCTTTACTACCATACCTGCACAGGAGCTACTACAGTGTGGTGGCTCTACTCTCATTAAGGACTTCAAGCAATGTCAATAATAGAATTTTGCCATATGACTCCTCATTTCAAGAAACACCACTACCCCACAAAAGCGCAGGTATTTCATATACTCCTGTCACCTTTTGTTGCAACATTGTGTGCAATATATCAAATACTCTCTCAGCTCTTCTAGCTACAACACACCCAGATCTTTTAGAATGAAAGACTTCTTTTGGGAAACCATTCCAGTTTGCTAGCCATCCGGAAGATATCCATAGAATCACAGAATTATTTGGGTTAGTAGGGACCTTCAAAGATCATCTAGCCCTGCCCATGAACGGGGATACTTTCCAGTAGATACTTCACCCAAGATGGCCTTGAACATTTCCAGTCATGGGACATCCACAACTTCTCTGGGCAACCTGTTCCAGTGTCTCACCACCCTCATCATAAAAAATTTCCTCCTTGTGCCCAGTCTAAACCTATCCTCTTTCACTTTAAACCATTATTCCCTTTTCTGTTAGCACAGATCTTAGTTAAAAGTTTCCTTCCATCTTTCTTGTAAGCCTCCTGTACATCTTGAAAGGCCGCAATATGGTGTCCCTGGAGCCTTCTCTTCTCCAGGCTGAGCAACGCCAACTCTCTCAGCCTCTCTCCTGAGGAGAGGTGCTCCAACCCTCTGATCATTTTTGTGGTCCTGCTCTGGACCTGCTCCAACAGGTCTGTGTCTTTCTTGTACTGTGGACCCCAGAGCTGGATGCAGTATTGAAGATGGAGCTCCTTGAGAGTGGACTAGAGGGGGATACTAACTTCCCTCAACCTACTGGTCAAACTTCTTTTTATGTAGCCCAGGATGCAATTTGCTTCCTGGGGCTACAAGCAGACGATGCTGGCTCATGTTTGATTTTTCATACACCAGTATCCTTCTTTGCAGGGCTGCTTTAAATCAGTTTATCCTCCCTGTCTGCACTGTTATTGGGGATTGCCCAACCTAGGTGCAGGACCCTGAACTTGGGCTTGTTGAACTTCATGAGGTTTACACAGGCTCATTTCTCAAGCCCCACAAGGTCCCCCTGGATGGCATCTCTTTCCTCTAGCAAATCAATGGCAACACACAGCTTGGAGTCATCTGAAAACTTGCTGAAGTGCACTCAGTCCCACTGTCTACATCACTGATGTATATATTAAATAGTATTGGTCCCAGCATGGACCCTTGAGGGATGCCACTTGGTTATTTCCACTTGCACTGGGGCCCATAGACTACAACTCTTTGGAAGTAGTCATCCAGCCAATTCCTTATCCATCTACCAATCTATTAATCAAACCCATGTCTCTCTAATTTAGAGATAAAAGTGTTGGGGGAGCTTGTATCAAAGGCCTTACAGACATTTAGGTAGATCACATCTGTAGCTCTTCCCTTGTCCACTGATGTAATCACTATGTTGTAGAAGGCCAACAGATTAGTCAGGCACAATTTTCCTGTGGTGAAGCCACGTTGAAAGATTTGGTTATTTAAAGTAGAACTAGGACCAGAGTTATTTGTGTGTATGTATTCCTAATATGTACTGGTATTCTGGAGTTCACAAATAATGCCAGAAGCCAGGATTAGACAATGTTAGAGTTTCTGTTTATTAGCCATATTCAATGCACCTGTTTCAAAAATTAAGTTAATTTCTACAGGTCATCTCTCTTTCATCTTCTTCTCTCTCTGTCTTCATTAATGCAAATGTGACATACAGAATCTTTCAAAATTAATTATAATGGATTAATGCAAATCCCATTCCTGGCCCTGCCAATAACATAAATGAACCCTAGGTATGAAATCAGCTGACTAATGGTAAAGTTAAACCATTGGAAGAAAAGAGTCTTTAAAAATGATCAGTGACTTACTCTAAAACCATATGTTGCCTATAAAAATGAACTTAGTAGATCACAGTGAAATAATAAGACCAATTCTGTACTTCATGAGTATGACTAAGATCTGGAATCACACCAGCTAAATGTAACAGTAATGTACAGGGGAAAAGCATGGCCTGTGAACTCTGTTCTGTGACTTCGACTGCATTCTTTGTCTAAGTTCAAGGTACATTTGATTTAATTATTCAGACTGGGACCCTGACAGGATAATTCACCTCTCCTTCAGATATTTGAAAATGGTACAAAATATACAATTTTCTAGTGAGAACTCCAGGGGGAATTTCCAGAATGAAATGGAAACTTGTGGGCTTCCTTATTTCCTAGCATAGATGTCATTGGATAAATGCTTTTGCTTGCTACATAGATCTCCTCTCTCATTTTGCTTTTTTTTTTAAAAAACCTCCTAGGTTTTGTCAATGCATAGCAAGTAAGCAGATCTAAAAAAAAACCCAAAAAAACAACCTCCACCAATTTCTTCCATTTTGTTATTTCAAGTAAACAACCACTTACTACTTTAAATATATGTGGTAAACAGTTCCCTCTAAAAACGAATCTATTTTTAGTCAACACCCTCTACTTAGATTGTTCAAAGCACATTTAATCTTTCTGAAAGCATAACCATATGTTATAAAATTAATTCAATTTTGAAATGCCTTATCATCTGGCATTTTTCTCTTTGAGAGGATTTCCTACTTACGTCTCCATGCTACAGATGTTTTTTCTGAGTTGCAACATCTGGCACTTAGTAATTGGGTCTTTCCTTCAGGCAGTAGCCATCTTTGTTCTGAATTTTCAGTAGGTCTAAATTTAGATTTCTCATACTCTTGTTATTTTATACCTCTCTCAACTGTTATGACAGATATTTGGACAGATTAATGGATGAGATCATGGCTAGTCAGTTGCTTATTCTTATGCTTATATTCCCAATTACTTTTTCCTTTTGGATACACACAAGGTTCACAAAAGGTAGCAGTCCTGGTCTTTTGGTCAAAGTAAGCAAATCTAGGATCTCTTTGCCTCCCTCTTGTAACTGCTTTCCTCTTCCTCTTCCTATTCCTATTCCTCTTCTCTATTCTTCTCTCTCTTCATGAACAGATTGATGCAAGTATTGTTAAAACAGTATCAAATGAATCATATACCACGATTTTGAAATACTGAAATAGAATTATTTGCCTCCACCCCAAAAGAAGCAAGTTGAGCAGATGCCACATGTTGTTGCACAACAAAAAATGCAAAGCACCTCCAGAAAGGGCATCTCAGCCTAATCATAAAAGTCAAACAGTGCAGTAGTTGATCCGATGTGGGAAGAAATATGATTTTTTTAATGGTAGAATAATATATGTACAAATTTAATTCATGAGATTGCTTCGGGAAAAGGAATGAATAATTTGAAGTACTGAGTGTGGGAGGTCTCTACAGATGCTGAGTGTTTAAAATTCAAGGGCTTTAATAAAGACGTCAGTAAAAAAATCATTTTATTGTCCCTTACTGGTTCCACTTTAGTTATTTGTGTCTAGACATTACATTACTAGAGTAATACAGAAACCCAGCTAAATTATACTAATTTCAAACTAAAAACTCTAGTTTCCCACTAAATCACTTGCAGTGATTTGCTATTAAAGAACCAAAACAACTCTCCAGAAAAAGAACTCCAGAGAAAAAAAAAAAAACAAAAAACAAAAAACATTTACTTTTTTTGCATTGTTCCCATCTTTGTATTGTCCCATGGACAATAAGTGTCATTTTATCACTATGAGCCCTCAAATATTTTAATTTTTAAAGAAAATTTGCAGTTCCAAATTGTCTCTTTTCTATGTGCTCAGTAGGTTTGACAAGCCATTCTTCACACAGCCTTCCCTCTCCATAAAAAGATGGTTGAAACCGCCACTATTGCTGTCAGAAACAGAGAAAAGAAACCTTTATACAAGCTCTGTGCAAGCCAGAACCTCTGTGATCTATTTACCATGCTCAGCACATGAGCTCAGAGTTTAAGATCATTTTTGCACAGTTCAAACTCAACTGGTCTTCTGAGACCTGGTAAGTGCCATGCCTTTCCCATGTTGCACTGAGAAGGGTGAAAGCAAAGGAAGATGGAACAGCTAGAGGCGAGGCTAGGTGGATGTGAAGAGCAGGTTGGCTGGGAATGCTTCTGCATGGTGGGAAAACACTCATTACAAGTGAGCTGGAAAGCACTTTCCCTCCTGTGTGCTTGAAAAGTAATATTTCTGTACTTAGCACCGCGATTCTCAGCTACAGCATGTCAAAACCTGAAGAAATAATGTAATGAAACATGAAACGTGGGCATTTCAGTGGGTTTTTTTATTCAACAGAGCTTTACAAAGAACATATTTTTCATTTAAGCCACCAAATTTTATAATTTTCTGTGCTTCTGCTTTATCCAACACCCTATCTTACTGCTGGAAGCAGTTAAGTGCATCATAACTCTTTTTTTTTTTTTTTTTTTT
>VZRU01008037.1:507668-536987 GCA_013398155.1 Pedionomus torquatus
CCCCCTCCCAAAAGTACAAGATAAGTGTCCGCTGTGGGATTTCTGCACATCTGCTGCTTGTCTCCTTTCCCAAATCACATTAAAAAAAAAAAAAATATATATTAAAAAAAGGAAAGATGAGCCTCTCATCTGAGAAGTATATAGGACACCAAGGTGATATTGGTTATCCTTCGGCAAACCTTATTGGTTATCCATGTCCCAGCTATCAGACTGCTTTCAGGGTGGTGTCATTCAACTGGTTCTTTGGGAGTGGTTGTTGGAGGAGTACTAGTCAGTACCTGCTGTGTGCACCTCAACAAATATTCGAAAAATATTTTTCGTTCATCCTCAGGGCCCGTGTCTGTGCCCTAACACTAATATGCAGGTATAAAGGTTCCTTATTTAGAGAGGAATAAGCCTTTAAAGGTACACCATAACTGTATGACTCATGCAAATAGGATTAGCCTTTAATTTACTTCTTTTTTCTTTATGATTGAAATGTTTAGAATTGGCATTGTAATTGCAAGTAAGTGGGCCATAGCTGAAGCCCCTGTGCTGCTTTAAGCTGCTGCAAAGTGCAAACACGTACAAATTTCACTGCATGTCTTATGTAGTTTATTGCAGTGTAGAAAAATATTCTAGTCCCTCTTCTTACGGATTCCTAGCTCTCACCTTGTATGATTTCAATTACTGTTTGTGGATAAGGGTAAAAGAATACATATATTGATGAAAATTATTTGGAATAACTAGGCCTCTGCAAAATGTATCACCTTCTTTCATCCCAAAGGGATTCTTTTAGACAGAAAAGCTATTTGAAGCCCTAGAAATTAATTTGTACACACCATGATCGTTATGGAATTGAATACATTTTTGGAGGTCTGTTGGTTTCAAGCAAGAATGTGATCCATCCCTCTCCTTCTAGGATTGATGAAATGGCTAAGGGAATTGCAGTAACCTAGCAAATTGTGACCTTACCCTTTAAAAACTTCAAATTTACCCTTGCTGAGGCAGGTCACTGTCAGAGGTCTCAGCTTGGGCTGTAGGCAGGGGAACAGTCAGCAGTTGACATAAAGCCAGTCTCTCCACTATGACCAAATGAATACTTGCTTAGCTGGGAACTTACTGGATACTTGCTTAGCTGGGTAAAATTAAGCTGAGAGGTAAGGTTTCATTAAGAAATTCTAATCAATCTGTTGGTCTGATGTCCCAGTTGCTTAGGAATCTGGAGATGGTTCAATTTATCTTTGTTCCAAGTGTCCTCAGATTATCTGTTCTTATCCCCTACAAAATGTTACCAGCTTTCTGTTTGATCCTGACAATGCATTCATTTACTCCAGTGGTTACTTTTCCTTCTGAATTGCCATCTTCCCTCCTTACCTCTTTCAGTCTGATACAGGTATTTTTTTTACACAATCTACTAAAGACTATGGATAAATATAGGGAGGATAAATGTGCCTGACAGTTGCAGGCTGCTAATGTCACCAGGAAAAGCAGCTGCAGAAAGGATTTAGCTGGAGAGAGTAAATAATGACTAGAAAGATCCAAAAGAGGGGTAGAAAGAGAAGGCTCTACCACAAGAGTGCTTGGATTGTACAAAAGCCTTCAAGCAGTCCCATTGTCCCTGATTTGCATTCAGGCAAAGAATATGTTCAGAAAATGAAAATTTTATTTTTTTTTTTTAGGGACAGAAACATTTATTTTACATTTTTATTTTTCTTTATGAAGGAACAGAGAATGGTGGGCAGTTTATTCCAAGCAAGGAACTGAAAGACCAAATTTCTCCATCAGTGCAGNTAAGATTAGTATGCCATGAGAGGATTGAATAGACCAAAAGGGTCAATTTAAATTCAAGCTGCAAGTAGCAATATTATTTAGCAACAGCCTCAATACAATGTGTCAGATGGGAAGCCAGGTGGTTTAATTACATTTTACCTGTTCCCAATCTGAGCTGCTTTAGTCTTGTTTTCTATTTCCTTTATCTCTGCAGGTTTGTTTTCCAACACTGACATTGGTTTTTACCTCCTAGATGAACATCTGAAGCAATCTTTGTTTCACGTTCATGGCTGAGGCTCAGTTTCCAAATTTTATCTTCAAAAATACGGATGTACTTGTCTCTGTGATGGAAATGTTACTTTCTAAATGCCTGGCTTTATAGCTAGAACTGTTTCAGCCTCTTAGAAAAAAGTAAAAACAGTTTTTTCTTTCAGTTTTTGAAAATGAGAGCAAATTTGTCATTAGGTGGTGCAGATTTGGAATGCAGTTCAAGGTATTTTGTCACTTTCACTCACACAAGTCTTGAATTCTTGTTATCTAGCATCTAGTGTAGCCCTTCTCTGTTTCAGTGGCTTTCAGTCAAGTTTCATTATTCTCAGAAGTGTATTCAGTCATATGATCCATCTCTCTTTTTATTCATCCCCTGAAGTTTCTGCAAGATGCAGACTTTAAAAATAAAAATATTTCATTATTAAATATATACAAATAGGGGGACTACCTCCTTCAAAATTTGTGTTCTAGTGAATTTTATACCATATGCATCACTGCAACCTGAAAAATTTCCTTCAGTCAGGTCTCATCAGTGCAGTTAGTTTATTCAGCTGGATCACTCATATAAGCCACTCAATTTTAGTGGCTTTAAAAGCTGCACAAATTAAAAGAATACTGCATTATTACATAGGGTTACATTGAGAGACTTTGCTTTCAGCAGCTGTTTTAGTATACTAAATTTAATCTAATCATTATTAGATTTTATTTTCATTCTATGTTTTATAGTTGTTAGAAGCTGTAAATTTTCTACAGTCCTATGAAGTAATGAGATACTGCTTGCATTTCTACAAAAAGGGTGTCTAAGAATGTCTCATTCAGAACTGAGATTTAGTGTAAATAGGATCAAATAACATAAATAAAATTTTTAATTTTAATTGAAATCAACTGATTCTTCCTGTTTCCCGTAAAAAAAATTGAGGTATTGCTTCTCATCAATTCTCCATCAGAAACGTTTTGTTAACAGACTACAAATGAATAATGAATGACCAGTACTATGGACCAAAAGAAAAAAAATACTAAATTTTGCAAGTCAACACACAGCAATCAAACATGTTCTTGACAAGTTCCCTCAACGCCCACCGATCAAAGGATGTAGGAAGTAAAACTAAATGGATATCTTCCTGCTGTGTTCTTCAGAAACATTGAAGAACAAAGAACTGGACCTACAGAACCCTGCTTTTAAAAACAATAATTTTCCACCAGATTACTTAGTCTGTTACACTAGACAGCTAGTTTAATTTTTATTTGATTTTCATATTACAGATTTAAAGACACTGTAATTTGTCAGAAAAAGTATTTCAACATAGTATAACATACTTACAAATACTCCTTTATAATGCTCAAATATTGTAATGAAGATCTTGTCAGATAAGGAAAAACAGGAATATGTACATCTTGTAAAAATAGATATACATAGATCAATTAGAATTTTATGATCTGGTAAAATGCTTTAGTTACAATGGAAATTAATATTATTAGGGGTTTCTGACTTACTAAAGGATGCATTTGTACATATAGGTTTCTGCAAGACTACTAAAAAAGAGAAACTATTGGGAGTTGTGTCATTAACATTTAAACTTCCCAGAAAGACATTAGATAAAAAATGCTACTAATAGTTACTGAATCCATATATGATAGGCAGTTTCTACATGAAATAAGCAAAAGACTTTTTATCTGTAATCATCACAGCTAAAATAATTTTAGATGTGATTCTATCAGTTCTAATTCACAGAAGATGTGGAATTATAGGCAACATTCTTAGATTGTAAGTTTATGGATATGAGGGACATTTAAATAAAATTGGGCCTTAAGTAAGAGCATTTTTTGTAATAAACCTCGGGCTATTAAAGAAACCTAACTAGAGGTATCAACAAAATTTACATGGCTAAGGAGTGTAAAAACTGTAATGGAAGCTTTTCCTTTTCTGTGTCATTAAGGCAAAAGGTAAAAATCCTGTATGGAAGGATTCCACAATGAGTTAAATTAATAAGTAACTGGGAGCGAGGGCAGGGTGGGAAGGTGGAGACATTAGGAGTAAAAAGCTAGAAAAAATTACAAAAAAAGACAGATCAGCAGAGAAAAACACATTTAACAGTTCAAGAGATACAAGAATAGACAAGACCTGTAAAAGATCACACTGATTCCACCCTTTAAAGATGTATTTAACTCTTTAAAGATATAAAGAAGAGAAAACAAAAACAAAACAACAACCCACAGGCTGTATTACTCACCATGTGTTTTGGTGACAGGCTGAGAGAGTTAGGGTTGTTCAGCTGGGAGAAGACATGACTCTGGAGAGACCTTATAGCAGTTTTCCAGTATCTGAAGGGAGCCTACAAGGAAGCTGGAGAGGGACTTTATACAAACACAAATAATGACGGCTTCAAACTGGAGGAGGGTAGACTTAGACTAGATTTAGGAAGAATTTTTTCACTAAGAGGGTGGTGAGCCACTGGAACAGGTTGTCCAGAGAGGTTGTAGAGGTCCCATCCCTGGAAGTGTTCAAGGCCAGGTTGAATGGATCTTTGAGCAACCAGTTCCAGTTGGAGGTGTCCCTGCCCATGGCAGAAAGGTTGGAATTAGGTGATCTTTAAGGTCCCTTCTAACTTAAACCATTCTATGATTCTGCTTCTCATTGTTCATGGGTGCTTATTCTCAGACCCCTGTGCATAGCAATAAGGGCTTGGATGGAGAAAGACAGCAGACTAGGACCACCACAAAACCCAGTATATATTAGGAACTTTGGGGCCAGATGGGTTTCACCTAGGAATGATCAATGTCATTCTCTTTTCAAAGTCATAGTGGTCAAGGGAGTTTCCTGATGACCAGTACAAGAAGGTGAATCTTATATTCATTTTTTAAAAGGGCAAGAAGACAGAATTGGGAAATAGTAGGCTGGTAGGCTTCATCAAAGGCTCTAAACCAACAGCATATCTTATTAGAAACCATTTTCAAACACATGAAGGCAGTCAGAAAAGGGAAACATGGATTTATGAGGGCCATATCATGTTTGATCAGAAGGATTGCTTTTTGATAATAAATGACTGGCTATGTGAATGACAAAGAGGGATGGATATAATGTAACTTGACTTCAGTAAGCCTTTTAACATCATCTCCTGCAGCTGTTTCATTTTGAAGTGAAAGAATTAAAGGCTAACCCTTTTAGCTGAGTTAAAAACTGACTGGACAGCCCAGTTCAAAGGTTGTGTTTTGAAATCCAGCTGCTTTCCACTAACACATGGAATATCATGATGGTTGAAACTGAAGCCAGAATTGCTCAATATATTTGTCAATAATGTGGATGATGAAACAGAATGCATCCTTAGCAAATTTCAAGGAAATTACTAAATTGTGTGGGACTGACATGGGATTTAGTGAAGCTGGCTCAGTTCAAGATGAAAGCAAGACTTACAAATGTCAACATCAAATTGACAGAATTTGATGTTGAGCCAGAACTCAAAATGCAGAAAGAACTTGTATATGAAATCACGGACCCTGTCTCATGCCTTGAAATAAACCTATCAACTCTATAGAGTATGAAAATAATAAGCATGTTAAACAGGAAAAAAAAAAAAGTAGCCTAAGTGTGTGCAGGAGTATTATTCAGATCAGAGTAAAAAGAAAGATTTTTTTTTTAAAGATTTAGAAAAAGAAGAAAATTTATATAAACAGCAGTTGAGACAAATTTTACCAAAGTTAGATTTTATCCAACTGTATCTATCCTTCTCAAGAAAACTTAATTTAAAGGTGAAGAAATGAAGTAAGTTTGCCGTGTCTGGAATTAAGAAAGAACTTTGAATGTCTACAAGGGAGATTACTAAACTGAAGACATTGAGGAAGATGATGTTTACTAGAATAAAATAAGCTGGGCAAGGAGCTAGCCAAAGGACAGATCACAGTGGATTGTGCAAAAGTTGGGGATTTCATGCAAAGCTTAAGTATTCCTAAATTACTCATCTTGTAAATGGTCTTGCTTAATATTTTCATTCATGGTGTGAGCCCAAAAAAGAAGATGTGCTACTGAACAAGATATGATTAAAAGCTAAAAAATATTACCAATACACAGGACGACTGATAATACCATACTGCTAAGTATACAGTTTTAGGGTATGGTATAATAGCAATGTGTTAAATTTTCAAAGTGTGAAGTGCAAGATCATATAGATGTGGGATAAAAATTAAAATTCCTGGTTGCTTGTTAGTTGGACAGACAAAGAGAAGACATGGTTATATTAGTTGACTAATATAAGGTTAGAGAAAGACTACAAATGACTAATGACATACAAAGATGACAAAAGTATTTGTAAATTCATAGAATCATAGAATATCTGGTTGAAGGGTCCTCAAGGATCATCTGGTTCAGCCTTTCTTGGCAAAAGTACAGTTCGATCAAGATGGCCCAGCACCCTGCCCAGCTGAATCTTAAAATTATGCAGTGATGGGGAATTCATCACTTCCCTGGGGAGATTGTTTCATTGGTTGTCTAGACTGTAACAGACTTGTCTAGGCTGTCTAGACTTGTCTAGACTGTAACACGCCAGTTTCTCTAGGAAGAGGCTGTGGAGAACCATGCTGAAAGCCCTGGAGAAATCCAGGTAGACAATGTTGACCATTCATCCCTCATCAACTGAGCAGGTCACTTTCTCATAGAAGGCAATCAAGGTTTGTCAAGCATGATTTGCCCTTGGTGAATCTGTGCTGTCTTTTCCCAATCAGGTGATACATTTGACTTGTGATAGCACCCAGGATGATTTGTTCCATAACTTTCCTAGGGACTGAAGTAAAACTGATGAGCCTATAATTTTCTGGATCCTCCCTTAAGCCCTTCTGGTAGATGAGGGTGACATTAGCCTTCTTCCAATCTTCTCGGATGTCCCCCAGTCTGCACGTCTCCTTAACAATTATGGAGAATGGCCTTGCAACAATATCAGCCATCTCTCTTAACACCTTTGGATGGATATTGTCAGGGCCCATCAATTTGTAGGGTCGACCTACTGTAACAATTCCCAATTAATTTCAGTTAATTTCAGTCTTTGAGGTCTTGTTCTCACACTTTTTCACATTTGAAAGATATTAGGTTTATCTTGAAAGAGCACAGGAAACCGTTTCAATTCTCAAAAAGCAGTTAAAAATATGTTTTCTACTAATTCCTTATGGTGCTTCAATAAAGAGCTCAACTGATGAATCATAAAACACAAATAAAAATCTCACTCCTTAATTCCTCATAGGCCTTTTATGTTTTGTCAGCCATGTAAGACACCTGGTGTGCTGGTGTGTCATTGATGAACATTTGATATCGAAGATATTATAAACAGCTTTCCCCTTTGAATGAGAAGTCATCAAGTTGAAAAGACTGAGCTGTGGGTAGGTATTCACATACCCCAAGGTTAGGTACATGACTTAGCTGTCCACTTTTCCTATGCTACCGATATAATCAATGCAAAAAACCATAGTTTTATCACTGCAGATTTATTCAAAGCAAGACCTTGGTGTTTCAGGGGAAAACCCTGCCACAGTGATACTGATTATCCTGCAGCAAACAAGAGTCTGGATGTTGAAATTGGTATGTACATTCCCACTGCAGTATTTTAGTTTTGACAAATCAATGTTTTCCATCAAAATTAGTTTGCTGAAAAATTCCCAGTCAGTGCCAGTTGGCATGTGTTTACAGCTAGAATGAGTCAGCCACATACATTGTCCGCTGGCACACATAGTTGTTATTCAGACTGACACTATGATATGATGAGTATTTGGCAGGTTGGTCTTAGTGCAGTGGCAAAGAGGTGACTTTGCCATCCTCTGCTCCTCCAGCCCCCATGGTGGCCCTGTAGAACTTGCAAGTTCTCTGCATACAACAGTAACTCTGTGGATACTAGAAGTACTTGAAAGAAAATGGTTTTTAATTTAGATTTTTTAGTTGACTGGAGACATTGAACAATGGTGACCTCTTGGCTAACACAGTGTAAGTAATTACTTTTTCTTAGGAGAACAAGCAAAATAAACTTAAAAAAAATATTTAATCTACAATGAACAGTTTCATTACTTTAACTTAATTGACGTTTTTTCTTAAATTAATTCTGATAGCCTGTAAAAAATTTTGTGACAAGAAAAGATTGATTTTTTTTGTCAAAAAGAAAAATTGATTTTTCTAAGTTTTCTGCTTTTCTTCAGCTTGAGCTACTTGGCATATTTGACCCAAATTCATGAATTACTCACTCTCTCCCCCATCAAATGACACTTCTGGCCATCTGTAATCAAACTGAGGAGAAGAAGCCTCACTCAGAAAAGAGATATGAAGAAAATATGAAATTCTGCCATACTCCAGCCCTGCAGAATGATGAGGTATGTGTACGGTCCCACTGAGTTCTGTATCACATGTTTGCAATGTATGGTTATGTGTTGAGCTGTTTCGGGGTTCTCTATTTTGCAGGATGTAATACTGGTGCTTCTCTCTCTGATGCAAGAACATTTCTCCTAACAGTACAAATCTTCCCCTTTCCTCCACTTACCTGAAGGCAATGGTTCTGCTTAAGTAAAACAAGTACTTTCTTTTTCACATAGTTGTTCCTTTCATCTTAGTGTTAGCTCAATATGAAGTGGCCTGAGTTGTCTTTTTCTTGTCAGAACACTCTCTGAAATGAACCCCATTGCTACAATCTCCACCCCAGTCCCTACCAGAGTCTGCGCTGCTCTTCCTCAATTTGTTGAATCTATCTTTCATAATTTTCCAAATTCTGTCCTTTTTCTGTGACATTTTCATAATGATATCCTGCATAATTCCACTCCTAACCCATCAAACTTAGGATTTCCATTGTCTTTGTTCTCCATTTGTTAGGCATTTCTCCTACAACATTTTCAGCAAGTGTTTTTCCTTTCATTCTTATCTTTTCCTGTCCAATTACGCTTTCTCAAAACCATAATATGTCTGACACTATGTTTGAGTAGCCATGTTGCTGCTTCATGGAGAAAGATGCCTGAATTTTCAAGCATATCCCATTCCATAAAGGAGAAATTGGCTGACACCTCTGGCACACAATTCATATATAAGTAGTTGTTAATCATAAAATCATAGGATCATTAGAATAAATTAGGGTGGGATACCTGGAGGATATCTGGTTCGAACTCCAAATACTGCTATTGTTTATTGAAAAAAGTAGGATCTATGATATTCCTGTTCACTCTATGTTCTGTGACTGATACTGAATAAAAGGGCAATTAAAACTATTTTCCAAATGTCATGCAATATACTTTATATTCTTTGATGATAAATGCAATCAACCTGAAGGAATTAAGCGTTTTGGATGTTCTAAGCTGTTTGATCTTGTTAAAAGGAGTGATTATAGGAAGATTTATCACAGTTAGGAACCAAGTACCCTCACAGAGTATTAAAGACAGCCTATTATAGCAGAGTTCTTCAAATGAGGGCAAGTGTGAGCTCCGTCATTTCAGAGCTACCCTCAGTTTAGTTCATTTTCGATAATCTGGAACGGACTTTCTTTGAGAGGATCAACTGCCATTTCAGCTTGTAAATTGCTTGTGAGGAATGTATGATGTCTGATCTGGTTAATTGAAGGTCATGCCAATCATAAGGCTAATCTGAAAGTAAAAAAAATTTGCAAAAGAGTTTAGCAATCCTGGTTAAAAAGTGAAGTATCTGCAGTGTGCCTAATTGTTACTGCTTGAAAATTGATTCGTACTTTTTTTTTTTTAAGCAATATTTTTGTTCTAAATTAAGGGTAATAGTACTAGTTAATATTCTTTTCTCATTGACTAAATCAAAAATATGAAGATACTTGTTTGATCTTTGGCATATTGCTATGAGGTGGAGCTGGATGTAAGATATATGAGAGCCAGAGAAGACCAAAGAGAACTGCAGGCTAATTGCACCCTTGTTAAGGCTGAGGGAATTACACATTTGAATTCACTTAGAAAAGATACATTACGGATCTGAATTACAGTCTGAATACAGTCTGAAGTCTTATGTAGATAATTGCTGGTGCATCTCAGCTGGCTAACAATTCTAAAATGCAGCAACATGAATTAAAAACTAAAATGACATGTTACTTTTGTAGCATAAATTGGAGCTATTAGAATGAAAATTTCAGTGGAAGGTTTGCACTGCCTTGTATCCCAAAGCATAGGACAGCTTCTCAAACTGGGTAATACAAGTCACTGTGTTGTGTAAAAAAGCTCACTGTGAAGAGCTTGCTCAGTCTACTGTAACTCTTCATTTTCTTTGGAGGGGGAGACCATTTGTGATATTGCATATGCATAGATTTGTCCATGATTATCTCACAGGACTGCTATATGCACTATATATACTACAAAATTATTATTAGCATTTCAGTAACAAAGTCATTATGCTACACTTGGAATCTATTAAGTCATCTTGTCGACCTCATGGTTAATGAATTGTTTCCTCACTGCATTTTCAATTGCTTTGACCAAGCTACACTTAAATAATTCAGACCAAAAGTTCTTCTATTGTTCACAGTGGGAGGCTTTCATTATTGCACATTACGCTAACGTATGTGACGTGTCCTACAACAAAAGCCTTCTATTTCACTACAACCATGAGTAGGACTTTGTTTTTATTGCTCAATCTCTTTTGTATAGTATTCAAATTCACGTGAAGCTTTTTTTTTTTGTGTGTGTGTGTGTCTAATAGCAAGATACCTAACTCTCATCCTTTCAGAAGGAACACCTGCCCTGATGCTCCCAGGCTACTGGGATCAGGTTCAGAATCTGGTAACAATGCAACAGATGTTTCTAAATTCATTAAGTAAGTCTATGAATATCAAGTAACTCTTGCTTTTCATCTTACAGAAGCAGAGTATTTAATGAAATTTGTTTATATTGATCCAACAGGACAATATTAAAAAAAGGTGTTAACCAAAATGAATGCAAGTAATTGGTCAAGAGCATGCAACCTTCTGTAGATCTTGAACCACAGTACAGGGGAAAAGGTATAGTGCTTAATCATGTATTAGGTTTCTGGGACTGGCTAGAGTTGTACATGCTGTATCAGACAGACAACAAGTAAAACAGAACATTGACCTATATTTGAAACTGCATTACCCCCTACCACCTCTTGTAAAGTAGCAGAAGGTGCAGAAACTATGCACATTGTGAAGCTTATGGCAGAGTTGCAGAACTGTGCTTACAGAAGGAGATTTACAGAGGGTGAAGAGCTTGTGAAGTGCCTCAGGCATCCCTTTGTGACCAGAAACTTAAGGACCAAACCACTTGTTTCTTCAGTGGAGCAGCAAGGGAAAGGGACAGAGAAAACAAAAAAAAAAAGTATGGAAGAATATGCAGGAAGGTCTACATGCTGAATTTTGCAGAGATTTTCCACATCAAGGGGTAATACAGGTACTCAAAAGATGAAGAGTACTGGCCTATAGTCTTTGATCATACTCTCTATTAAAATTAAGTGAAACTCTAGGTAGATGTTGAAATGTATTCCTCAGTGCTAATAAATTTCTAATAAGCTGGATATCAAACTATATAAATCATACATGTAGTCTTGCTCTGTAATAGCACAAAACAAAGATTGAATATAATTTTTAGCACAGTTTTAAGGAAGAGATTGTTCTTTGTAAGCTCAGTTAGGCAGTTTGTTATGCATGAATTCATTATTCCAGCAGACTGGTTCTCACGACTGAGCATATCCAATGGATTCAAGTGTCAGAGTAAAATAGTCTCATACCTAATGCTTACAGAGATTTCCTAAGCAACTGACATTTGCTATTTAAAAATAATTTCGCAGTAGCAAAAGACTCAGAAACAACATGGTTTACAATATAATGGAAAGGTGAAGTACATTTCCATCCTGCTCAAAGGCACCACAGTAAACTGGGAAAGGGAGCCTGCACTGCTTCTCCTGAGTGACCACATTTTGTGTCCAAATGCATACCACTGAGCCTAGGAATCCCACAACAGGGTGTGCTCTCTCTGCCTTGTTTTGCTGTTTTGGAGAGGGATGAAGGCATCCTGCTGTGTGCTGTTGGCCTTCAGTGAGGTCTCGTTTCTTCACTCCTGCACATGGCTGTACTGAGAGAAATAGAACCCAGCAAGTGAGTCAGTTACAAAGAGATGCCCTTTGCAAGGGCCAGGAGAGAAAGAAAGAACATCTACAGCATTAGGAGGGATAATGTTCAATCCCACGAGGCTAAAGCGATATTACAGGTAAGGGATTAACCTAGAAAAGGATATTACTCCTTTTAAAATGGAGAGCAAAAGCTAATTAAAGTTGGAAAGTACTGTCTTAGCTATGGAAAGTATTAGCAGTCAGAAAGTTCATTGCTGAAAGGTAAGTTCCTTAACTACAAATAAGCTGTTCAATTAACCAAATTTTTTTTTTAAATTACAGATTTTACCTTATGAAAATGCTTTGACTTTCTGATTCTCCCTCCTTCCTGATGGCAAAGTTGATCCTTTCATTCCTCTTTTCATGATCAAAGCAGACCTCTGCTGCATAACATCATTAAAATGGCAGCTCCCACTGAGAGAAACAGCTCTATCTGGTGAGTAGAAATCCTGACAGAGTGACAGCATGTCTAAAAACTTATTTTTGTGTCCAGGATCAGCTGAGTACAGGGACACGTGGTTAAAAGTATGCATGTGTTGATGTTTATGTAGAAAATCTTGTCCATGTTTAGGTTTGTAAACCCTTTTTAAAAAATCACAGATCCTTTGTTTTCTGCTCTATTCCCCTTGTCATTAGATTGTCTACAGCACAGTCCCATCCAACAACCAAGGTTAATTTTGAAGGACTCAGATGTGCTGTTTTGACACAGACCAACATTAGAGGCTATTTAGCTGCAGCAGCAGCAGCTATCCTCCTCTCACTGTAAAACTGGTAGACATCTGACTTCCAATGAAAAAAATAGGTGGGCCACAGCACATCATGCACAAGGTCTGTTAGAAAACGGGAGCTGCAAAGGGCAGGAAGAGGCTTTTCTTCTTTTCGGCAGTAAGAGTAGCATCTTGCATTGCCCAGAAGGTTTCTCAAGACATGCACGGACTTTTCTAGTTGATGGATCAGAATATATCTGTCTCATTCCTGGCAGTCACGTCCCTGGCTCTGTTCTAGGATTCTGCACATTACCTTCTCTGTCCCAGCTGCCCCAGCTATGAGGGAGATTTCCTCTACCAGAGGAACAGACAGAAAACTGAGAAAGATAGTGTCATAGTCCGCTTTATTTAGATGCATTTGCATTATCCTGCACCTCCCCTAGAATCGGCATCCAGCTCAGCCTTTTCCAGCAATATTTCTGGAATTCTGCATCACACTGAGGTACTCACTGGTTTATATTTTAGTGAACATTAATACCGTGAGTACTTGTTTATTTGTAAATGCACCTTTTTGTTCATATGAAAACCTGAGCATACTCTGTAGAACATAGCCAAGAAGAGCAGTTTTCAAGAGATCATTCCAGATGTTTTAAGCCCACAGTATTTGGACTGTTCAGCACAAGAGCTGCCTTAAGCTTGGTTAAAAAAGGACAACTGTGGTATGAACATTAGGGGAGAACGTGCAGTACTTGAATGGTTAAATATGTCAGGCTTGAGGATGATATTACTTGGTATTACCCTTTTCAATAGAAATGCCTAGGCAGGAGGTCATTAAAAAGTGTGTAATACCACTCATGTTCCTTTTTATTGATATACATTTAAGAGCTACTTGAACCTGTCACATAGGACTTCATCTGGTGCTCTTTGAAGTTAATGGAAAGCATTGAATTGACTTAAGGCCATAGTTCAGGCCTCTAATTGATCTAAATGAGGCACTAATTAGCTATGTATATTAATATCTCTATTTTGCCTCCTCCAGTTACTGGCACTACCGTTTTACTGTGTCTTAAACTAAATTCATGAACCTCTGGGAAAAATGACTATTTTCTTTGACAGCAGAGCTACGCAGAAAACACACAAGTGAAACATGAAATTAGGAAAAAAGGGCAAATAAAATTTCGAGTAAGTAAAATTTGGTGAGATAATTTATAAGGTTGTCAACAAAAAGAAGAAAAATTAAAATTTTCGTTATGTGAATCATGAACCATAAACAAGGAATTCTGGAGACTTTGATATATTTTTCTTTTTTGACTTGTCAAGCAGCAGAGACAAATAATGTGAAGGTGAATACCCTTACACAACTACATCTGTTTTTACTGAATATGATCTTTAAATATTTCCAAATATTCCTGAGTTTCCCAAGCAAAAAATTGTGACACATCATCATAATTTAATATACCTGCATGCATTATTATTTTTTTTTTCAAGACTTCATAACAATGTCAAGGAGACCAAGATTTGAATGTAACTAAGGGGCTGATGTGCCTTTGTTTGAAATGAAATTTTCTTGCTTCAACTAACATTTTTGGAAAGGGAATGTAAAAAAATGTAAAATTTTAGTTCCTTGCACAGATTATCTCTACTAAATCCTGAACTAGAGTATCATATGTATGCTCACTAATTAACAAAAAAAGTCAGCAGTTTTACAGAAGTAAGCGTCTTGTGGGCATATGACTAGGACCTCCAATTTTAGCAAAAACAAGGTTGGTTTTAGCAAGAGGGGGTCAGTACCTGCCTATCCAGGCAATGTGAGTGGACCTATTGCACAGACACAGGACACCTGCCACTTTGCAGAAGAGCAGTGCCTTTGTGCATGCACTGCACACGGAGACCTTCCACAGAAGCACTGGACCTGCTGCTGGGTTGGAAGAAGGGCAACCCAGAAATACGGCAGCTGGTGGAGGATGTCAGGCTGAGTGCTCTTTAACATGCAAATACTTTTAAAATGCAGTTTTGGATGCAAGGAAAAAGTACATGGCAGAAGAGCTGCAAGAGAAGACAGACTTCTTCATTAATGCTTTAACTACTTTTCTGTCCTATCCATGGCATAGGGTCTGGTTGCAAGATAATCCTGATGTAATACAGTCATACTTTTTCTGCAACTTAACCATCTCTTAATTTAAAGAACAACATAAAGAAAGCCAGTAACTTTGTCAAGTTCACTGTCAAAGCCACATTAATGAAAGCTTTTTAGATTACAGAATGTCTAAAAAGAAAATATAAATAGACACTAATGTAATGCACATTTCAAAAAAATAAAGTGGAAAACAATGCAGTTAATTAGTTAATGAATGATCCAAGCCTCGTGTGGTTCTATTAGGAGCATCTGTTGCACTTAACACTAAAATGTTGTCTAATATAATCTCTTTTTTTTGCCTCCCCCTCTGCCTCTCCCCCCCCCNCTCTTTCTTTTCTTAAGACTCGGAAAATCTTGAAAGCCTTCACCTGTCCTGGCCCACATTTCAGCTGGGACTGGACGTGCAACATATATCACAGAAACAGAGAACTGAGAAAAAGAGTGTACACTCAGGGTTTGGATTAGGCAGGCTTTTCTACATGGGTGGATACCCTCAATGCTACAGAGCCTTAAAGAGTTTAAGGTGTTACGTGCAATGATAAGAAACTTTGCCATCACTCTTTAAAATATCCAGGTATAATAACAAAGCTGGATTTTCTCACATATATGTGAGAAAATGGCAAAAGACAGTATAAGGACATTTTTCTGAGTTTCAAACACTTGCAATAGAAATTCATTTGTTAATTTCTGTAATAAGGATGTACATTCTGTCTCATGAAATACAGATCTGTTGGAAAAATAGCCAAGTTTGATGCAAAACCAGAAAGCCATGTAGAGAGCATCTACAGTGTTGAGTCATATACTTCTCAGGAACAGATACAGTATTATTATAGTCACGATTATCTAACAGTATTTCATTTGGGACTAGAAAACAACTATTATTGGGTAGACGGTGACAAAATTCAATTCACTTCAGTTTAATTTGCTCAGATACATGTGGCTTCAGAGAATATACAGAGGAAGAATAAATCTAATATTATGGTCAAGTTAATATTTAATCATGTGTCCTATATTGAATAGACAATAGACTGATAGCTTAGTCATTTTCCTGCCTTATGGGATTCATATCTTTATAAATATACAGAAATGAGACTTGAAGCTTGGATTTACACAACAAAGATGAATAATCTGCTGGTCAGGAGCTTCCGGATGTCTTTTGTTGCTGGATGTTTTGTCATTGTGGTTTTTATGGTATTTTTTTGCTTTTAACAGAGGAGATGTTGCACAGCTTCTAAAATTATGAGAATAATTTCGTGTGTAATAGGGGAAGAAGTGGGGCTGAGAAAAAAGACTTCTTTCAGATGGTAAGGCAAGCACAGTCATTAGAGAGACACAAAATGCTTTCATCAAAGGCTACTGTTACAGTGAATAATTTGTTTTAGTCATCCATTGGGGATGTCTGGTAAAAGCACAGTAGAATATACGTATCAGTGTCTGGGGTCTTGTAATTATACTGTAGTTTCCCCCTTTAATAATAAATTTTGTTTGCAAATTGGGATAATGTTAGGGTGTTCTTCCTCTAAATGATTGTATTTGCATTCCTTAGCCTTGGGTATCCTAAAAAAAGGATGAATCTGGGATTTTTGCTGTTTGCTCTTTCCCTGAAAAATTCTGTAACTGATGATTTGCCTGTTGTTTGCAATTGCAATTACAATCATGTCCTTACTTTTAATATCCTAGAGAGAGTAGATAAAATTTGCACCATTGAATACTAAGACTTCTGATGTTGTGGGCCACAAAAAATAAAGATGTCAATATGTTTGGAGCTGTGGAGTGCAGAAAAAAAGTAGCAAGTTTCTTAACATCCAAAGCTAACACTAAATTTGTTATGTACATTGATTCCAGAGGAGAGGAGAGACCATAAAAGTAATTTAAAAGATTCTAGGTGTATGAGAGCTTGATGTTTTAATATTTGTTGGTGAGGCTCAAAATTGTTTGTCTTGCACACAGAGAAAAAATAGCTTGGGGTCTTGAAACAGGTATTCTCTCAGTGCAGAAAAACCATCTTTCTAAATTGCAAGGTTAGTTGGATTTTTTGGGGGAAGAAAACTATTTACTTCCCAAACAATATAATTCCTGTATTGTATACAAAGTCTGGTCTATTTATGTTGTTCTTCCTTCAGATTTCCTTTTTTTCAAAGAAACATTCAGCTACTAATATTCCACTTACAATATTCCCATTTCCTAAGGCCTCTTGGGAATTATGTTGCACGGTCTCAAAAAATGTATTTATTTTTTCTGGAGTGATCTTACTATTGAAGAAAAGGTTAAAAGTGTGAATAGTGGCAGTGAAAGTTTTCCTGGTAGTAAGCCTGAAACCTGAACTGCATAAGCTATCAGGATACTTTATTGCCCACATCTGATTCAGTGCCTGGCCTCCGCTTTAGGCCTGTGGCCAAAGGTGGACATCAGTGCCAGCTGTGCAGCATTTTTTGTTTGTGTGTGGTGTAGACACCTGTCACCTGGTAACGGAGACTGCCAAATTCATTTAACAGGCCAATGAGCTCCTATTAGAAGTTATTGCAAGACATTTTGGTTTATGATGGAGAAACTTAAGTTACCCGAAAGTGCATCACATATGCAGAAAAGAGTTGAAGTATTTTTATTAAGTTTACTAACCTGAGGTACTTTTTCCTTTATTAGTTCCAGAAAGTTTGCATGCATATTACAGATTACATCTCCCAAAAAAGAAAAGGGGAAAAGAGCACCTGGGATCAGTCACAATACCTGCTGCAGAGGTCCCAATATTTCAACAACTGTTACTTATGTGTAACTGATAGAATAACTCACACTTTTTACTTTAGAGATGAGTACAACCACAAAAGAACATGACTAGAAACTTAAAAATAGAGCAGGTCAGATGGGCAGGACAGAAAAACCACTAATATAAAGGAACTTCACAGTTAAAAACAAGCCTGCCTGTTTATTATTTGGAAACTTGATGGGTACGTCTTCCCTAAGTAAGTCATTTTATATCCTAAGCTTTGGATAAGTTACAGACTTATGATCTGTTTTGTACATTTGGGTCTTTCTCCTTTTTTAATTTTAGGATTAGATTCTTCCACTTACTTAAATATAGTCTATTATCTCTGAATCATTATTTCACCTTCATACACACAGAGTACGATGAAAACATTCGCTGTTTATTCAGAACAGACATTTTGGCCCCACAGTAATTATTTTTACACCTTCTCACAAAGCCCACCTGCAGCTTTTTAAAATATATGTTTAGATTTACTGCCAGGTGTTCCTGTGGCTCCTGTGTTCTTGCATGCTTGACTTCTTTATCTGAGGTTTAAGATCTAAACACCCACACTTAACTGAGCAATCCGCAAAAGCGAGTATCTCTTTACAAGTAGTGATTCACTTTTGCTGTTATTGCTTCATTTGTGCTCTGTAGGAAATGACAACCGAATGCCTACGAAGATGCAGGTCAGCTCTTCCACCCAGTTTCAGCAAAGACAATGGCATTCGTAGGGGGAAGGGAGATCAAGCAGTCTGCAATTCCAGTACTCAAAGCCAGCGTTTTGTTGAGTGTTAAATTTAGTGAAACTTTGCCCTTTCACATACCATCTCTGAAGCAAGAATAAGGATCTTAATAATTCAGCCAAATACTCACTTGCTTAATCTATCCAAATTCTCATTCCAAAGATAGAACTTGGTTCTGAAACACAGATCTGTTACTCAGAACTCCTATTCTTTGAGGAAAAGCATTACCCACAGAAATAATTTGCCCAGCTCTTGAGTATTTCTTTTGCAGCTGGCATAGTCAAGAAACCATTTTCAGCACTGTGCTGTGTAATGTGCTAGCTGGCAAAATACAGCTTAAAAGGCTGGAAGCTTCAATCCATTTTAAATCATAAGATATCAGTGTGTTCATTTCTCATCTCAAACACCCATGCCTTTGTTTGTGAACAACAGGCAAATCAATGTGCAGAGCAATTTCAAACCATAAAAATCTAATGGGAGTGGATGGTTCAAAATACTTGAAGTTAATGCTCAGGAGCCATAAGGATAGATAAGCATAGGACAGATCTTTGGAAAAAGGCAAAAATAAATAACAGGAGACATCAAACAGCCTTTCATCCCTCACAGATCATTAAAAACTGAAAGCTGTTACCACCTGATTAAAATTGGATAGGGTATGGTAATACCAGTCCAATCTCCTAGCAAGAAAGACCAGATCCACAAGAAAAGATTTATGTCCTGCCTGTGCACTAAGGTCTCACTTAGGAGACTAATTTCCAGTTTCTACATCTTTGCTCAGCTGTTGCCTACCCTAGAACTAGCTAAGCTACAGAAGTACTCCAGATTTTGTATTCATTTTGATTGGATATTTTCAGTTCTGCTGTGAGAAAATCCAGAATTTTCTTGTATGGACTAAGATTCTTATGTGTAAGAGTTGTCAAAAACTCTGTGTATCTCATCTTTCCCTCTATCTTCTTAAGGATTTAAACCGATCAGAGGGCCCAAACAAATGTCTGCTGAATGAATATAGCTGTTCCCACTGCTTTCTGTCAGATGGTGCCAGACAAAGACCCTCACTAGTTCAGTGTTTCAACGACTATGATGCCCAGCCAAAGTATGGGTGACTAGTCTTCTTTCTTGAAGTTCCTGTACACGTCTTCCAGTGCAGATACATTTGCAACCCCTCCTGTTTACTTTAGTCCAGGCATTGTATGACATGTATAAAGAACTCTCAAGCCAAAAAGCTAAGGTAAACTGAGGTTGGAAACTAGCACAAGAGCCCACTGTTTTGAAAAGGAAGGGGAAAAAATAGGAGAGCAAGTGCTGCACTACACCCTAAAGATGTCTTCAGTTTAATTGTAGGTCCGTATATTCACATCACAAAAAAAACCTGTAACTATATTGGGAATCAGAGAATAAAATGAAAAGATACTGCACAGGACAAATTGCATTTGCTTCATTTACTGATTTTCCTGTCAGGCCAGCACCAGGACAGGGTGTTTGTTATTGCCAGTGTTCTGATTTTGTGACTGAAAACAGCATGTGACCTGCTGGAACTCAGCCAACAGAGTTGTACTCCACCTAGCTTCTGAAAATGACAAATGCCATCCAATAATGCAAAACTTCGAATAGTATTTTAAAACAAATCGCATTGTATATAAGGATTTTTTTATTAGTTATGGGACTGAACAGAACCTGAGATAATCACAAAGAATCATTCTTTGTTACTGAGTTGACCTAAGTCCTGTCAGAGAAAGCTTGTTGGTCACCTTTTAAATACGGGACTCAAAGTGTGCACATAGACATGGCTATGGCCTCATATATTACCGGAAGAAAAGATTTCTTTTCACAACTGTTAGAAATATCTACCAGAAAAATATTACATATGTTTTATGGAGCATCTTAGAACTCATTTTCCACTTTATTTGAATGCTAGATGTTTTATTAAATTTGGTAGATTCAGAATAACCTTTCTGGAGATGTAACATATTTCAAATCAAAAGTCTTGACTTCACCAACTTTTGGAACATGCATTAATACACAGAAGCACAACTCTTGTCTATATTTTCAATCTAATGTATCATCATTTGTGTTCCTAGGAAGGATTATAGATTGATGTATGTTTGGTTATTATAATATATGTAGTTTTGTTTACCTAGAAAAAAAAATCTAGTCTGTACTACTGCCATAGTAAATTACCTTCCTGAGCTCACAGGTTTCGTTCTACTATGGTCTTCCATTAGCTCAGTGTCCCAAACCAGGCAAGGCTAAGAAGAAACTAAAGGTTCCCAAATGTGGGCTAGAGCAGACCAGGCAAAAAAATATGCATTACAAAGTCAATGATTTCTCATCAGAAACATGACTCTTAAAGTGAAAGAATAAGCCTTTTCACTTTTAGCTTGAGTGTCTCAGCTTAGTTGCACTGTTGTAGTCATATAGATGAAGACTCTTGATTAGAGATTAGCGTGGAATCACCATACTCTTTAACTTCCCAAAGGAATAAACTGGCCTCTGAAGACTGCATGAATTTATTCTGGAACTGGAAAATTGTTAGCTTTCCAAAAAAGAAAATAAATTTTCATGTTACACATACATGGTAAAACCTGTTCATAGCAATCATTAACATGTGGATAAATACCATTACATATTTTCCATTTTTAATGCTCGTTACTTTATATTGATGGTTATTTTTTAGACAGTGGGCTGAAGCTGGATGCTAGTTGTAATCACTTCTATGCGAGCATATAAAGGTCCTCTAGTTGTGTTGTAATGGCAACTGGAAACCATAACCCTTCATTGGTAGGCATTGGCATAATTTCTAAGATACAGAGGCTGCTTTTGTACCCGTTAGGCAGTGCCTGACAAATCTGGCTATTACCAATAGCCCTTTTTCTGCTAGGCACTATGTTAGCTGCTAAAAGCACTGGGGAGAATGAACGATGGCACAGATCGGAATGTCACTGACATAATGACGTCACAGGTGCCTATAGTCACTCACAAACCTTGCTGCTGGTGCTGTGTACCTTAATGTCTATATGAGAAAGCTTTATTGGTAGAAGACCAGTCAGCCCATATTAGGGGCCTCAGTGAGGTTTTTCAGAAACAAAGGAATTAAATGATTCAAGTGTGACTTCAGTCCCTCTGGAGTTTTCCAGTGTTTTATAAACTGTAAAAACTTATTTATAAATTGCATAAACATATTTTTTTCATTACCCTCTTCAGGCATAGTGTACCAAACACACTGCTAAGCCATTTTAAGTTGCCCCCAAAAGGAGAGCTTTTGGTACATGATAAAAACCCAGTTTAAAAGACTGTCAAATTTAAGGAGTATTTTTACCAAAGCTCATATACCACTCTTCTCCAAGGAGTAACTATTTCTTATTCCTTAGCAGGCAAATCAAGCACATATCTGACTGACAGAACCTACCCGTAGAGCTTTATACTTCACCAGGTGGTATTGGCTGAAACTCATGTAGAGAAGACTGGATTTAACCCCTAGGCACAACTCTGCTGCCATAGAAGTAGCTGGTTCCATCCAAATCTGAATATTCACATCCAAAAAATAAATGGAAATTTCTTCTCAGCATATGTCAATACAGTCTTTTCTGACTATATGGCACAATCTTCCTGATATCCCGTAAAAGGTATTTTACAGCCTTAGCATTATGGATGGCAAAATTCTACAGTAAGTGGAAAATTTACCATAAATTTAATTAGTGTAGTCTCCATTCACATAGAATTGCAGATGAGATCAAACGATTGCTGCTTTTTTTCCAGTATGTACAGCCACATTTTCAAAATGCTGAACAAATATTGAATAATGAATTAGTATTGTAATTAAGTCAGGAAAGATACAGAAACAAAAGAAATGTGTTTGTATAACACTTCTCAGAAATCACCCCAAAAGTCTCTTTCATTAACCTGATCTAAAAAGAAGATAATTAGGAACACTTAAACTGAAGTTAGTGGTATGGAAACCAGATTTCCTGTTTCCTTGAGGTTGAGACATTTGGTATCTGAAAAATTAAGGCTTGATTGAAATGTCTGTTCTGCAGCTTTCAAAACATCCCTCTCCTGAATGGATTCCGCAGGGTGAAATCTAATGTGCCTTATTTATGTGCTCAGTTTAGACCTTACTTCAATGAAAATATTAGATCATGAAGCACGGAGGGAGGAGAATGCAGCCAGTGTAAACTCCTACAATCCTTCTACCCTAGTAGAAAGCATCAATTTCCCCAAGAGGGCTTCAGAGGGACACTGAGTTCACATAACTGTCATGCCCCTCTCTTCCTTTAAGTCATGGCTCACACAGGACAAGCCAGTGCATTGAAGTGTTTCCTTATGGATCCAGAAGAAAGATTAAGCAACTACATTTGGTTCATATGCAAAGGTGGACAAAGTCAGTTGCAGAGGACTACTGTCTGGCCTAGGCCACTGTGATTCATGTGACCTCTCCCTTGCTGCCAGCTAAAGGGACCAGGTTACATGGCAGCTTTTCCTTCACTAGGACCATTAACTGTGCCTACTTCCTCTACCCAGAGGCCAATTTTTATGTTGATATTTTTGAGAGTTTCTCCCTCCAGAAAAAATTCAGTTTCAAGCAGCCAGCAAGTTCAATAGTTATTAGAGGAAAAGCAGAGATACCTACAGAACAAAAAAGGACTGTAGTAAATAACTAGAATCTGATTTGCTCAAAGACAGGATAGTACCTCAACCTTCTGGCAAAAGGCTTTAGAAAATATATTTTAGTTAAACAACAGTTACCCAACTCACTAGAGGGCAACACAAACTTTATGTGGCCTCTATTATGAATTAAGTTAGACTAGAATACCTGCAGTCAGGTACCTTCAGCCTTAAAATCTATGACTATGGATGGAGTCATAGATCAATTCCCTTAGCCTCTGAGCTACCACACACACAGCTGTCTTCTCCTCTCTTCTCTAATTGTTTTCCAGAATAATGAGTCAAGTTCAAATTTCTGCTTAAAATTCTATAATTCTTCTGGGCCAAAAATATCTCAAAAAATTTATTAAACTATTATCTGGAAATAATGGCCAACAAATTAATTCCACAGCCACATTAGAAAAAGCTCATCCCACTACAGAGAGGCTTTCTATGGGACTAGGGAATGAACTTTCTCCAGAGATTAGTGATAGTATCACATCTGCAAGGTATGTTCCTTTGAGAGCATACTTTGATCCTGCATTTCAGACACACCCACCCCAGGCAATGCTATAGGCTTGGGTAAGAGTGGCTGGAAACCTGCCCAGCACAAAAAGATCTGGGGGTGCTGGTGGACAGCTGGCTTAACATGAGCCAGCAGTGTGCCCAGGTGGCAAAGAAGGCCAACAGCATCCTGGCTT
Source organism: Pedionomus torquatus (assembly GCA_013398155.1). Lineage (NCBI taxonomy): Eukaryota > Metazoa > Chordata > Aves > Charadriiformes > Pedionomidae > Pedionomus > Pedionomus torquatus. The sequence goes on from VZRU01008037.1 coordinate 531,456, forward strand.
GTATCAGGAGTAGCGTGGCCAGCAGGAGTAGGGAAGTGATGGTGCCTCTGTACTCGGCACCGGTGAGGCCTCACCTTGAGTGCTGTGTTCAGTTCTGGGCCCCTCATTACAGGAAGGACACTGAAGGGCTGGAGCATGTCCAGGGGAGAGCCACCAAGCTGGTGAGGGGTCTAGAGAAAAAGTCATATGAGGAGAGGCTGAGGGAACTGGGCATGTTTAGTTTGGAGGAGTCTGAGGGGGGAGCTCATTTCACCCTACAATTACCTGAAAGAAGGTTGTAGAGGTGGGTGTTTGCCTCTTCTCCATAGTGTATAATGACCAGAGGAAATGGTCTGAAGTTGCAGCAGGGGAGGTTTAAACTGGATATTAGGAAGAATTACTTTACTGAAAGAGTGGTCAGGCACTGATACAGCCTGCCTGGGGAGGTGGTTGACTCACCATCCCTGGAGGTATTTAAGAAACATGTAGATGTTTCTTAAACTTCAGGGCATGCTCTAGTGACATGCTCAAGTGGCTGAGATTGTAGGGGTGTTTTGTGTGTGTATTGTTGGACTCAGTGATCTCAGAGGTCCTTTCCAACTCTGAAGATTCTGTGATTCTGTGAGAGTAATTTTCAATATAAAATTTTAACACCATTTTCATTTTAAAAATCCCCCAAAAGAGACAAAAAAACATAGGAACCAATTCTTGCTGAAACAAAAACTGCACACTGCATGTATGAAACAGAAAGTGAGAGATAAGGCACAACTGAGATGTTAGTCACTTTGCTTGACAGTTATTAAAAAACATTGAAAATCTGATGAAGAATTTATTGTAAAAACATGAACATACCACATAATATAAGATCACATCTTGTTGGATTTAAAAGTACCAGAGAGGAATTTCCTTTCATGAACTTAATGAGATACAAAATTACATGACCAAGATTCTCATCAAAGAACTTGAACAATGCCTATGAACCTATGGGCATTTAAACAAGCAGAGGAACTCCTGTAGATAAACAACAAGAAATGCCAACAGAAGGGAAACTCAGAAATCCACTGAGGAGAGAAGTTAACTAGCCCACAAGAGAAGAGTTAAGTATGGTCAGAGATCAGTAAAATCAGTGGACTCTGGAGAATGAGTCAGATGTCCAGTCACTAGCAGCAGAGTTAATCTACCCACACACGGGCATCATGAGCATCTTAGGATGCCCTAGGGAGCTAGTTGAGTTCAACCTTGTTGACTGTTAATTAAACGGAGATCAAATCTCTATTTGGTATAATGGGGGCTTAGATACATCTTCTTTAGATAAATAAACAAAGGCGCCTATATTTAGCTGTCTGAATCTCAAGATGAAAACATAATTGCCCCTTTCCTTGGGTTTTCCTCTACAAAATATAAGAGAAGGGGAAAAATGGCACATACTAGCATACTAGTATCCAAATAACTGACAATTTTTCCTGTACCTTATTCTTGGTACCATAACATGCAAATCATGGAGTAAAGCTTCTGGAAAGCTAGTGATACTGGTTGAAGCTTTTAACTTCCAACAGAAGCTTCTGCTATGTCTGTTCTTGTGCTCTAAGGCTATTGCAGTCAAAATAATAAAATAACATTTCAGTTATGTTTAGAACATTTATCCAAATTCTCCAGCACCAGAAAATACAGTAGCTCCCTTTTAGGTAAAATAATAATAATAATAGGCTTTCTATTGATGTATTCAGAAAGAATGGGAAGTGAAATTACTGGAAGTACAGAGGAGAGCTCCACCAATTACAGTAGACTTTTGCCAGACATCACAAAAAAATCTTGTGGAAAAAATCTGTTCATCATGTTTTCCTTGAAGACCCAAAACCTTTGAAAGCCCTTGATGACACAGATGAAGGGTTCAGCATTGCAATGTATTACATTATATCAGAAAAAGATAACTGAAACCCAAATGCCACTTTTCAGAAGGGTCTAATTTGCAGCTCTCTGATGACATCCTAGTCAGTGTTAAAACATCTGGTATGCTAAAAATGCACTTTGTTTTTAATGTTTGGCTTGGACTTCCAAATAAAAGACACCTTAGGACTCTGGACTCTGAAGGTTTTAGTCAATCTGCCAATTTCTAGGATCAGAGACAAATACCAAAATTACTTGGAAGGATAATGCAGTAAAGCTCTCAGGTAAGGATAGCTAAAATGATTTCATTTCTTCTCAGTTTGCATATGCTCACTCTTTAAACAGAAGTAAGATTATATAAGCTAAAAATATCATGGAGTGCCTCATTTTATAGATATTCTTGCAATATACTGAGAATACAATTCTAGCCATATTCCTACACTTTACAGATAATACATATAGTGTCATGCAGGTAGTAAAATATCATTACAGTATCATATAGTATCATTATAGTATCACATAATGATACAGTATCATTACAAATAATGCATATAGTATCATACATATATCTTCATGCAGACAAGGGCTGGCATTCTGCTACCTATTTTTTGGAAAACCACTGTAAGCAGTTTTAAGGTTATAATTCAAAATGGAACAGTTTCTGTGAACAGCAGTACGTCCACTATGCTACAGTAATGCAGGGGAGAAATGCCTGCAGCTGCCACCAATACCAAATACTGGATACGGATACAATCAGTTCACATCGTGGAAAAAAAATGTATTCATGCTTGAAGGTCTTCAAGTATGACTGATCCCTATTTATGTAAAGAATGAAAGATCAGCAGCCAAAGACTCTATTTTCTGCTTCAGTTTACCATATTATAGTACTTACCAGAAACAAATCTTCTTATTGCTGTGGGACCCTTATTACTCAGAGAAACAAACTCACTCAGAAAGTAGAGGAGGCCAAATGCTGTAGCACCTACCACAGAAAGAGTTCTGCTCTATTTTTTACACAAAAATGCTAAATGCCATAAAGCAAACGAACAGTACTGGGAATAGTCATAAAATTCTATTCTTTTTCTCTGAGGTGTCCAAGACTCTGGAGAGTGAGATGTTAAATGAAGGTTGAACAAGAAGACAATTACTACCTCAGAATATTACATTGGAGTAAAACCCTGCAGGGACATGGAAAACAGAGAGTCATGAAAAAGAGTCTCTGTGACTAAGACTTGCTCTGTTTGGTGGAAGTGAAATGCATTTGGTAAAATAACCAAGCATCCATATGCATTTCATGTTGACATCTAAATTGGAGATTAAGAGAATTTGAAACATCCTTTGGAAATGTTGCTGTAGCTGCTGCCTTCTGTCTATGCCAGCATTAACTTCCCCTTTTTTCATAGCATCAGGATGAGGTACAGTATTTAAAAAGGGATGTGTTTTTTATGAACAACTTAATCAACAGAGACTTAGTCACTTTCTCAAGCAGGCAAGAGGAGGCACTTTTGACAGCAATGGGGTTAGATGTGATGGAGATCAGGTAACATCAGCCTCACACATCTGCTATTTTACTCTGTGTTTGTGGACAGCTTTCTGTTATTCGTAGAACTGCTCAAGCATTCAGCATATGCAGTAGAGTTCCAGTGATTTAGAACCATCTGCTTAAGGTTTTATTTTGACAAGCTGTTTTGCTACTGAAGTTCTCACAGGGTTGTTCAGGCTTTTACCAAATGACTACTAAAAGCTGCTAACCACACTTGCAAGCTACTTTTGGTAAATGCTTGTGTTTATTTCTTAGGAAAAATTATGCAAATTAATATGACTGTGTGATGGGAAAAAACCCTCAACAGGATCAGAGTAATATGCTTTAACTGATTCTCTGCTATAATTTGGTTTAATTAGTGTTTTTACCTTAGTTCATTTTTCAAATAGTTTAGATAATAGCCTTTTGTCTCATACCACACCATACACTTCAGTATTTTATTAATTTGACTTACTAGTTTCATTCCATTTTTAATAAAATTGCTTCTAGGTCTGCTGAAGGTTTTAATTGCCTGGTTTTCAACCTCCTTTCATGCATTTATCTACTTGCATGGCTAGTATATGTATACTGATTTATTTCAAAGGCTCTCTGTTCTGTTTTACATTGAAATGGCACTGGCATTGCTAGCCAAATAATACCCAGGAAGAGCTCATTGACCCACTCAGGTCAGATTATATCACTTACAGGATTCTCCTTCAGGTAGTTCCAGGGTCATTTTCAGGCACCCACATGTGTAGTACCCACCTGTGAAGTCATCTGTTCACCAATGCCCTTCAGTCACCCAAACCCCACTTTATTTCAACATCTCATCCATCCTAGGCTGCTCTCGGTACTGATAACATTTCACCATTCTCCACTGAAGTAAGCAGGTTGCTTTTTTTGTCACACCAAACCCAGGTACTCTCCAGCCCCCTGGAGTAGGTCTGCCACATAATTTCAGACATTCTCACCCAGTACAAGTTAGCAAAATACTGCCATTTCAAAATGCTGTGATAGAATAAAATTCTGGCAGTTTACTCCTTGCTTTTCTTTGCCAGTGCTTCTTGTTTGAAAAATAGATTCATAGTCTTTATGTGCAAACCATTATGATCACTTGGTTTATAATGTATATAATTTTCTCAGATGCTGAGTCAAAGCATGTTTTCCAGAAAGATATCTAATCTCATTTTACAGACTCAGAGCCAGAGAACATCTATTGCCTTTCCTGATAAATTGTTAATTACATTTACTGTCTCTGTTTCAAGGTTGAATGTGCATATCTTGTTATGCTTTTGTCTGTAAGACTGAAATTCTTCCTTTTTTTCCCTGTGAACTGATTTAATTTCAAAGTGGAAGTAAGTATCTCTATATAGCAATCGAATCACCTTTTAACCTCCCCTTTGATTAGCTGAATAAATTGAGTCCCTAAAGGCTATGTTTATAAGGATTGTTTTTCAGCTACCACATGTTGCTTTTTCTAACATCCTCTTTAAATGCAGTTGGCAGGGATGGTCACAGTACTATAGTAATAATCTGACTAGCTGTGTCTGCAGTGACATACTCTTCTTCTACAGTCCCCTTTTTCTGCACCCAAAAGCTGGATTAGCATGTTCAGACACACATGTACTATGTGTACTTTCAGTGTGCCTTCTGAAAGACTTTTCCAAAGTAGCCTTTCCATCTTTTACCTGTAACATCCACTCCTTGTCCCCAGATGAATTACCTTCAGCTGCTTGAAAACATACTTGGTTGGAGAGTAACCTTTTAAATGAACAATTCAGATCACTCTGTAATGTTAACCTCTGTTGTTATTTACTGTCCTATTCATGGCTATGTCAACTGTTAAACAGACAAGATTTTATATTGCTATATACATTCCTAATAAAACTATTGAATACCACTTGGCAAATTAACAGTCCTTTGAGATACATCCTCAAAAACTAAAGAATTTCTATTAGCAACTATGTTTGGGAAAGCCTGTTTTAGTCTTTCTTATTTTCATATAATGCAGATTCTTAATCAAAAATCAAGTAGAAGGAGATCAAATATTCTGAGGAAATCCAGATCTACAGTTCTGTCTTGCTATTGTGTTCCTTGTCAGTGGTTTGAACAAGAAGAATGTAAACAAGTACATGCAAAGAACT
>VZRU01008037.1:537019-652392 GCA_013398155.1 Pedionomus torquatus
GGACTTTTGGATGTAGTGTACCATCACATGCTGACTAAAAAGGCAGCATAAGCATAATGCAGTATCAACGATTTTCAGGTCATTTGGATTACAACTGATTGGCAGTTGTCAAGAAGTATTGAGGAAAGTCAAATCTTTGATGAACAAACAGGTGTCTTATGGGGTTCTGGGTCAACCAGAAATAATGTCAATATCATTCCACATTCATCTAAGTGATCTAGAATTAGATATGGGGGGAATAAAAAAAAAAAAGCTGATAAGATCTTTGGGCCCTTCAAAGACTTGAAGGATGAATTATGCTGATTAAGCAAGGCCAGTTACAGAATGTAATCCAGACAGCATGATGAAGCAATCTGTTCAAATAAGTTAATTTAAATGCTCTGGAGTGAAAATATAGTGGTGTGCAAGGTAGGGGAACTTGATCAGTTCCCTTGATAGGGAAGCCTTTGGATGCATTAAAGGGAGACAGTAAGCAGTCTAAGTAACAAAGCAGATTTATGTCAGTTGGGAAACTGATATTGGTACAAAATTCTGTAGCCAGTGTCTACCTTTCTAAAAGATTGCATAAAGCTTTAAAGATTTCATGAAGTATATGAAATAAAAATGAAACTCAGAAAGATATTGAGACTTGTTTCATATAGGATATTAATTCATTATATATGACTTCAGTAAAACTGAACAAAGTAGGTTGAGAACTTACTATTTTGTAGCTCTTATATTTCAGAAAGCCCTCAACCTTTTACAGTCTTGACTTTGCTCGATTATTCTGGCTGTCTTCCCATCTTCCGATAGTTCAGAATCAAACATGGGCTCCTAGAATATAAGGAAGGACCAAAGAAGGTTCTAACATTGACACTTGGCTCTTACAGGGTCCCTGTACACCAACTCTGTTGTTACTTCCCTGGATTTAAATGTTTAAACCAGGTGTCTTGATATTGCTGCAACTGAGATCACTGATGTATTTCTACTTCATTGAGAGACCATGCTCAGTTATACAGGAAGTCACTTGCAACACTACTATAATGACTTAATCTCCTGAACTGAAATTGATTACTAGTAGAAGGAAATCTATGAGAACAAATCTTCTGGATGCACGTGATCTCATAGACTAATGCATTAAGTTGAACTAATTTCATTTGCATCCCATGGTAAATGTGAGAAAAATATAGATAATTTTACATTTCCTTTTTGGTCTACTTATGGCACTGTCACAGATTTAATAAATGTATGTGTAGGCTCTAAATTTCTAATTTCTTTTCCGTTCTCAATGCTTGTGCCTATTAAAGTAATAATTCTGTTTTCAAAGTGCTTTTAAGAATCTCCTTTTTACAATTTTAAACCATGTCTTTTCAAAAAAGACAATCTATAGCTATGTAAAAGTTTGATCCTCTGTTAATTTAGTTTACCATAGGGTACATCCAACTGACTGGGCACTGCTTCCTTAAATCTAATTAACTGGTTGGACCATTTTCTACAGCTATGCCTTTATATTTTCCTTAAGAAATTGTCCTGCCTGTCTCCAAATAATTTTCTCAAAAATCCAAATCTCTTCTTTTAAAGCCAGCCAGAAAAAGATTAACTTGATAATGTTTGCTAAGTGTCTCAAGATTTTTTCTTACCATTCAGCTCCAATAACTTATGAGTTTGAGCTTTCTATCATTATCATTACTCAACATTCATTAGGATTCCTCTGTGTAGCCAGTACGAAAATAAACATGGAATTAAAAAAAGAAAACATTATCTGTTTCCGACTGTATGGCAAGAAACAGACTTAAAGCAAAAAAAGGAGGAAAAAAAGAAATCTCCCCTAGGGTATAGAGCTCAGTTTTGCTCATTCAGCATTGGTTACGTTAATTCTTTTCATTTAAGTTACCACCTAATGGCTTGTTGGTAGCTGCAGCTGATGTTGTACAATTCATTTCAGTCTGAGATATGTTGTTAACAGCTCAGAAGCATAATGACTGACTGTTCAAGAAGATAAAATACCTAGGGCTGAATTCATCCCAACTAATTTATTTAATTTGTCTAAAGAGTTTTAATCTGCATAGTCATGTGCTTCAGTTAAAAAAAAAAAAAAAAAAAAAAAAAAAAAAAAAGACACCAAAAGCCCACAAAACAGTTCCAGGGCAGAATTCATTTTATCTTAGCTGTAATATGACAAGTTGCTGATGACCCAGAATTACTAGGGGTTTATAAAAATGAAAGCTGACCATGAACACCCAAGGAAGAACTTCATAAGGATAAAATTCCTCTCATCAGACATAAATATCCACAATGCAAACATGTCCAAGTCAGTCCACTTTGCAGTAAATGGAGAGGAATAAACACCACGGGGACATGAGCTCTTTTGTCTTGAGGTAGGTAGGTAAAACTAGTCAGGTGAATTTCTGCAGGTAGATAAAATATAGTTGAGACAAATCCTACTACACCCACCATTTAGGCCGCATAGACCTATCTTGGAAAAGCTGCAGCTGTGTCTATAGCACCTGTAGAATTTTCTGCTGTAAATTTGCAAGGCTTTATCATAATGAAAATTAAACAAGACCAGTGTTTAGACTTCACTTCTATGAAGAATTTCATTCTGTTTCAATGCAATTATTCGTGTACAGAGAGACCATTATAATTGCTAACATTTAAATAAAAAGTATATAAGGACATGAGTAGTCTCATGCTTTTTATCATTCACAAAAGGGGAAAAAAACAATACATTCCAGCTTATAATATCTCTTCAGTAGCTGCAAGGAGGATTTTGCTTGTTACTTGACATTATTTCTTCAGGTGATGGAACAGTTTAGTGTGCTAAATGCTATTCCCAAAACACCAGATTTAAATCAGGCATTCATTCTTCCAATATTTTTACATTGGTTTGTGATTTTCTTCACTTAATCTCTGCAAAAACTTATTTCAGCTCACACTCACCATCTAATTCCTACTCATACACAGCTTTTTAAGTAGTTAATTGATTCTGCTGCTTCTGTGTTTAATTGCTATCCAGCTTTTCAGCAGAACTAAGAAAAGGACTTAGTCTAATTGTTACTACGTTTCTCTTCTACCAAATAAAACCAATTAGATAATACATGGGAGAAGGTTTGGATTTTTTTTCCCACGTATTTACTAAATCTGCCAAGAGCATCATGTACTTTACGCTGCTGCTTGGCTTGCCCAGCATCTCAATAGCATAACTTTAGTCACTGGAATGGTACTCAAATGATGAAGAAAAAATAGAAAAAGAGAGCATCATATCTTTCTGAATGACTGGTTACAGTTTCAAACTCCTATGTTATCTTGAAACAGCATGACAACACAGAAGGAATATATTAAGCTCCGTAGTCTAGACTCTGATACATAAATGCAGCTTCCTACAATATCAAAGTGAACTATGGAACTGAGTCAGTACAAGCTCCTTTTTTTTTTTTTTTTTTTTTTCTTTTTAAATCTGGGTTTTTTTTTTTTTTTTTTTTTTTTAATTATTCAAGTAGATCAGAGAATGCTCAATTCTCCAAGTCCAACATGTACTGTACATATTTTGTAATGAAATAACAAATCCACTTTGTTCTCATATAAATCAGAACTGGATATTTATAGTGGGAAAAGACTGTATAACCCTTCTAGGACTAAAGTGTGTTCTCACTGCTAGTGAGAAAAAAAAAAGAAAAAGGGTGAGGAGAGGAAGAAAAAGATTAAGAGGCAGCTAAAACTAGCAAGAGCTAATCAGCTTCCAGCTTGGTATTTCAACACTCAGTGCCAGTATGCAAAGTCTACAACACTGAAACAAACTGTAAAAAAGTGCATCTTGCTTGAATTACAGTTCAGTTTGCCTAGGGTAATAGAGTGATGGTTTCCAGCTAAATGTATCTCTCTGTGGAAAACAATATCTATTCATGTGTTAAAATGTACTATGATAAATAGGTTTTCAATGGTGGTTTCTACCTCGAAACACACAAAAGAGTAAATAAATATTCTTTGTGACCAGTTTCTGGGCAAATTATAGTTTTCCTCAAGTTCCACATTATCATGCAAGGACTGAGCAACTTTCCCCATCCCTAGGAAGGTGCCCAGGGCTGGGGCTACCACACTATCCCCCCAGCTGGCCTGCTTCTGGCACCCAGGGAGCTGCTGAGTCCCACTGCACCCCGATATATCTGTTGTTAGATCTAAATCTCTTTCTGCTGAAACCTGCTGCTATTCATACCCTTGCACCCTGAAGTTTCCCCTTCCCTCTGACCTTGGCTGGCCCCTTTTGTCTTTATGGCTGCCTGTGATCCATCTGACTTTGCAGTCCCCAACCACTGACGGTTCCATTTCCAAAACAGAGTTAAGTGCCTGGCACTTAAACATTAAGTACTAATTGCCTAGTAATGAAACCTTTAATCATCAGGTGATTAAAAATTTAATCACTAAAAGGCCTGTGGAAATCCACTACATAATGCCGAAGATTAATTTCTAAGTTTTTTTTAACATGTGCTTCCAGTGCAAATTGCCGTATGTTGTAGAGATGAACAGTGCGGTATGTGAAATGTGAAGTTCTTCAATAGTTCCTATGCTGAGAAAAAGGCTGCAAAGAATTGAAAGTTACAGCTGTAAATGTAAAATATACTTAATGTTAGGCTAATTATTTTAAGAAGGTGACTTTTTTTAATCTTCTGCTTTCCAAGTCACTAAGAAAGAAATATGTTCTTGCATTAACCTCCTAGTAACTAGACACAGAATCATGAAATCTCGCTTTTCCAGTCAAATAGTAGAGAAGAGCTGAAAATACAGCTTTTAAATATATCCAGAGGGAACCTTAACAATTTTGCCATATTGAATAAAAACTAGTAGCTATTGTGCACACAAATCAAATCTCTTCATCATAAAATTTTGCAATGAAGTTTAGCACATGGATTCCAAATTAACGTGCTAGACAGTAATGACACTACTAGTTCAATGAGCCACAAATGAAGAAGGATTTACCAAAGAGAACAAGCCATCTGCTACAGTCTACTATATCCACTTTCAAAAAAAAAGAAAAGTCTACATTTGAAAAGTTCCCTAAATTCAGAGCGGTCTGTATGTACTAGTTCTTGTCATTTCATAACCACCCATTAGCTGGTGCAGAAAAATGGGAAATCCTTTGCCAGTCACAGAGACCGATGGAATGGATTTACAAAGCTGTGTATAGAAACAAGACAGTTATATCTGAGAACTTCCAACATTCTCCCATGAAGGTATGGTTTATGATGCATTAATCATTTGGGGTCATATTATAATAGCAGATGTGTAGCACAGCTGGTACAAGGCAGAGAAACAGCTAGTCTGCCTTTCTAAACCTCTCCAAATTAGTTTTCCTGAAATTAAATTCCTTGCATTCACTTATTCCAAGGTTTCATTGCTTTTCATGCTCATGGACTACTGTTTCTCATGTTTGCCCTTTGCATTTCTAGCAAAGCGAGTGCTTCATGTACTCTTTGTTGCCATGCTATGGATCCCTGGGATCATGAGCATACCGAGCAGTTCAGCTGCTAGGAGTCCCGCTAAGCATAATACAATTCTGGATAAATATAAAGGCATGTAAGGGAGAGACTTTTGCAGGCTCACAAACATCTTTAATGTATCAGTATACTGCTGCACCACCTCTGTATTCTTTAAAGCATTTTCAGTCTTTCAGGTGAAATGCATGATGATAATTCTTTACCTCCATGCTAAAGAAATATCAAGAAATAGAAAAGAAGTAAAGGACCTGAAAAGAATGGTTTGATATAGGAAACAGGTAGCTTTTTAAAGACAGATATCCAAGACCTACAATATTTTTGAGAGTCACACATCTCAAAAATAGCTGTATAGGAAGCCGGAAAGTCATTAAAAATACATATTTTTCATCTGTAGAAACAGAATAGTTTTAAAACAAAAAGAATGAACTAGTAAAATTAATTACACATTAATTTAGTCTACAGTTCAGTGTATTCTTGGACCACAAAATTAATTCTGTGATATTATACTTTAAATGGGAAGTGGAAAATATCTCAAATACAAGCGAACATTTTTTTCATTTGTAATTGTCTTGTATTCAGGGTAATATATGTACTGCTGCCTAATTTACAACTGGTTTTATATTTGTCTAAAAGTTATCTTCATAATATTATTGGTTCATCAGTGATTGGAGACATCTCCTGAATGAAAGACATTATATAAACTAAATTCTATTCTCTTCTGGTCCATTTGTAAAGGTCAACTCAGCAATGAATCAATGCAGCACTAGAAGGGGTCAGTTCTCCTGAGACTGGAGATATCAAAAGGGCTGACAAACTGTGGTGTTTTGCAAAATCAATTCACTACAAGAGACATGTTATGCCAAATCCAGGCCTCCTGCACTAAGCTGGTCTTACTGCAGTGATATCAAGGGAGTTGAACCTGCTTACATCAGGTTTGAATTAGACTCAGCACAGCAGTTGTCTGGGATACAAATTCCCCCAAATAAATGGAGTTACACCAAGGATCAGTCTGGCCATGTTGCTTAGCATTTCAGGTTACTTGCCTAGTTGTTTGCATCATGACTGCTCAGAGTCACAGTCTGCAATCTAATAGGACCTCACTCTTGTGGGTCTGGTCATAGAATTTTTACCTCCAGGGCCTTCTTTGCTTTATTTTTGAGAAATCCACAAAGTCAAGTACTTTGAAGAACAAACCAGCATTTTAAATCATCTCACTTATGATGTGTTCACTTTTTTTTTCAGATGAGGTACAAAGCAATAGTCTGAAAAATCAAGACAAGTATCTCCTTTGCTAAAAAAATACTATTTAAAGAGACAACATTACATGATCATTCTATGTAGCAATATGTACTGGGGGTTAAGATCTTGAGCTACTGCATTTGGCATTTAGTTCCTTGAAGGACTATCATGAAAAGTCTATCTGGTACTTGATGCTGAAGCCCCTCTAAGTAGATTTATTTCTGCTTTTTTCTTTATTAAATTTCTTCAGCTTGTTTGTGAAACTAAATTCTGTACTGTTTTAACAATGCAGATAAAACATTGATTCTTCATTTTCATTTTATTACAAAATGTGTTATATAGCTTTTCTGTATTCCGGTGTTTCAGTATGTATACTATGAAGGTGCAAATTACTTGCTAGCTTTGAAACATTTAAAAATGCTACAGACGGACATCTATTATTAGAATAATGTTGTATAGAACCAGCCCTCTAAAGAGTTTTTTACTTCATTTTGTATTATAATCTATCTTTATAATGGTCTAGCTATGTTCTTAGCTGATTTCTGGTTTTGCTTATATTAAGGATTGGAGTTGTGTTTGGTGTGTCTGGCTCTATTAGTTTCAGACTTTTGCTTTGTAGCCCAAATATTCTTTCAGGTTTTCACCTGCTTTAGCATGACCTTGATTCTCCCTACCACTCTTGTTTGGTGCTATGACCTAAATTCTGCTTAAACACCTCCCTGTCTGAGAATACTGAGTTGTTTGAGTTCTTTGCAGATGCCTGTTTTTTTTTCATCACACCTGAAGTAATTTCATTTGTTCATGAAATTCAAATCCAAATGTAACATCTTTTCTGCTGAAATGTGGCATTCTTTTCTCCTTCATCCTTTTTGTCTCCCTTGCTCTTCACACTGCTTTAAATTGTCCCTCCTGAGGCTCTCATTTATTAGCACCAGCTTTGTTATACTGATTTTAATCACACTGTGCTTACCTAGTAGTTCCTGATTTCTCACTGAACCAGTGGCTCCCATCAGTGATTTTATTCCTCTTTCTGGATGCATACTTCCTTCTGCTTATGGGCATTAGCAAAATGCTGGGCAATCAGACCTTTTACCAGCCAGACGTCAAGATACAAATACCTAATCTAACTTTAATGGATGAAGTGTTTTTATAGAGGGTGGCTGAAATGACAGTTTTTCCAATCTATCACTACCTTAGTTATTCAGCGAGGCTCTTAAAGCAGTACCATATCATCATTTGAGGGGAAGACAGGTCAATACACAGGTTTACAAGATGTGCGACCTAAGAATATTAAGTATATTCACTGTTTAGTGATTTTCCAGAGAAAAAAAATAGTGATGAAAAGAGCTGGCCTATTGTCCTGCAGGTACAAATGAACACCGGTAACACCTAGGGGTGCAGACAAAACAGACTTTGTCAAAAAACTGAATTCTTATTTCTTGATTGTTCTTCAGAAATAGGAGTAAAATGGAAAAAAAAAAAAAAAAAGCCAGGAAATGTCTTTGATTATCAGCATGAATTTAGTAGCAGCTACTTATAATGAATAAAGAACAAATGGATGTGCAAATCACCCTCCATTTCAGTCCCAGCTAAACACTGGGACTGAACATAGTCTTAAATGATTGAAAGGATCTGTTGCTTTTGTGCATGATACTGCCATTCTAGTGTCACCTGAAATAACCAAACCCAATTGGATAGACATAAAAGGGTGTCAAAAATCTTGTCCTTATTCCAGGAAAAATGGCAAGGATCTTCTTGTTTGGTATGCTTTCTTATTTCTTTGAATAAGCTACACTGTACTTCACAGTCGTCAGTTTCTGCAATGACCATCCAAAAAAGTAAGTGCAAATAGATATCACAGTTATATGCTGTCATAAGTACAGGAAATAACATAGGAAGTTTGAGGTATAACAACTGCTAGTGTATTTTTGTTTTTACATGAAATATTATACTATAGAAAAGGTTATTTTCTTTGTCAACTTCACCATGCATTTCTGGCTATTATGCATCTGTCAGTCAAAGTAATGAATCTGGATTAGGAAACTGAATGTATGAGGAAGAAAAAAAAACAGTCTCCATGTCCTTAAAAGGAAAGAAACTTTCATGTATGGGAAATAATTTCCTATTTCTGAGGGAAAGGGAAGAGCTAGCACATTTAACTCTGAGCTTAACAAAAATTTGAAAGGCAGAAAAGGAAATCGATTTCTGTGAAATATATCTTCTATACAGAAGCCATACAGGAGCAAGGGCAGAGCATGGCGATCTGCAAATGTGCTGGAAGCTTTTGGCCCTCTGAGCATACTGCCAGATGCTTATGCAAATTATCAAGCATTTTTCTCATACCTATGAGTATCCTCCCTTATGATCTGTCTGTACCAACTAAACCCATATTCTCCAGGTACCCTGACACACAGCACTGTGAAACATGCATATGCTTCTATCATCACAACTAGCAGGGAAATTTTAATACATATGTATTAACTGTCCACTGTTAATTCAGATGCAAGTGAGAATGAAAACAAAAAATAATTAGACTTGGAGAAAGACTTTGTTTTGATCTCTGTCCAATATGAATAAAAACTAATTCAGCGCTGAAGCCAGCAGAGTCGGCCTTGTGTTGACTCAGTGTGAGATCCGGCCCAGGTTCCCGCTGTCTGTGATAAGAGTCTGCGCTTTCGCTCAGCTGACTTTACCAAAGCACTCAGTGTTCTTGCTTTCCCTGCCCAGAGAACAGGGATTTCACTACTTGAAAGTGGCAACCGTAAAGATTTTAATACCTATCACTGGATATTTGTAGAAACACGCATTTGTCTCCTTTACCTTATCTTAGCTACTGATTAATGCATACCAGCTTATATAATGCAGCCACCAAAGGGAGCTCCAAATGGAGTTTTCCTGTGCCAGCAGCTCAGCTGAAATCAGTGCATTCACACTTACAGAAAATTCAGCATTTTTTCCTTTATTTATGTAACAATATCTTTTTTTTTTTTTCTGTACTGCGACAAACAGCCCACTCATTCAGTGCTAAGTAGTGAACCACCTCTGTAACGATCTTGTTTAGGTGGCTTTAAATTTGGCTTTCTCTCCACAGATACACGTATGAACTGAAGCAGACAAAAGTGCATAACACATGCCACTAGATCGTATGAGATTTGGTGTCTCATATTTCCTCTCTTGAGTGTAGCTACAGGACATTGTAGATGTAACATTGTCCAATCACATTACCTCATATTTATCAGTTTGCAACGCCTGTAAGGTTTGAAATTGTGTTTAGTCAGAGGCAGAACTTAGTCATCTGTTTTAACGACGTGTCAAGGTTTTGCTGCTGGTTACCACCAGGTGGTAGCATTTTAAAACGTTGCTCTTATTTAAGAACAGTTACCCTGTATTATTTGGCAATTTTTCTGTGGTTTCTCGCAAAGGTTAGTTTTAGGGGGGTTGGCATGGTAACCTACTTAGAGTGGATCAAATTGTCACGTGGAGAGTTCAAGCATGAATTAAGATAGAGACATGGAAAGGCTTCCATTTGAGAAGACGCTGAAAAGACTGGGTTTGTAGGGTATCCCAATTTACATTCTCAAAATACAAGGAAAAGAGATTCCAGTATCAGGAAAATGCATCAGAAGAAAGTCAGGTGATGAGAAGGCTTCATCTTGCTTTTAAGTTGATATTAATTGACAAAAGTGATTTTATTAAACTCAGTAAAAACAGTTTTTAACTGAGAAAATCTATCCAGCAAATAAAAACCAATTCTAATACAGATATATTTTGATTTTTCAAGACAGAAGTCTAACCATTAAATACCTTCATAACTGATGTTGCAAAATTCCTTGCATCTGCCATTGATTTTTTTTTTGTACACTGATTGAGAGAAGACAGTGAATTTGATGGATCTCTTGCAGATTTCTTTATGATCACTGGAAGTCTTCTGCATTGGTGGCCGATAAGAAGAGAGAAAGTTATTTTCAACCACTGCACTGCTGACTGCTCTGGTCACGTTTTAGGTTGTGGCTGCTGTTTTTCCTCCCGCCTACACTATGATCCCAGAGAATAATAAGGCTTTAGTAATGAAAGAATAATGAACCAGAACTGTAATTAGAAATTTTGATACTTGGAACACCTTTCCCATTTTGCAGTCACCTCTTCCTTGCTTTACTCTGAATGTTTTTTTAGCAGTTCTGGCACTCCAAATGCTTTTTTTGCTGCTGCTTAAGTACACTTCCCTTCTGGTTTGTGCTTCTCTTCTTAACATATTCCCTTCTCAAACTACAGCTCTGAGTTCCATGAAAGTCATCCACTGGATGTCACTTCTTCAATAGTTCATTTTGTTAAGCCAGTGTTGGACCTCTTCTGACATTAGAAACAATTTATAAGAGATAAATGCAGGATATTTGATCTTAAAATGTGATTGCTAAATTGTACAGGGGAGACTAGATAGTTACTGATAGACGATGAGTGTCCAATAACAGTTACAGTCCCCAGCCCATAGCAATAGGACACTTGTTCAATAGGCAAGATCAGAGCCCAGTTCTGGGACTGTCAGGGACTCTAACCAAAGAAGAAATACCAACTGCATTATGGTAATATATGTTGTTATCATATTGTATTTCTCTTCTTGCTTCCAGTTTGGGAACAATAAACTCTGGATCAGTCTACTTTACTTAGCACTTAGCTTGTGTATAATTTTTCAGTGCCTGCTGAAGCAATCTATCTTATGTAAGTACATCGGTTCAATAATATTTCCAAGACTGGCACCTTTCAAAGTCTTCTTAAGGTACTGCGGTGCAACCATGCTGAGACAGAAGCCATTTAGATAATAAAGGATGAAATGCAGGCCTCAAGTAAGGAAGCAAAATTCTGAGAGTAATAGAAAATCAAAATACATAATTTACATAGTATGTGGACAGAATATGCAGTAGGCAGTAGCTATTCAGGGATAACTACAGGCTGTACAGCCTTAGAGGGTAGAAGACCATGTTGTGACTTGCTGGAATATTTCAGATGGGTGCCTTGCAGCCTGGGCAATGGGTATGCTAGACATAGTGGTATTGTTATCTGAGAGGATTCATTCAAACGAAAACACATAAATTTAACTACATTTAGCTAAATCTAGCTTAAATCTATCAAACATTTTTTCTTTTGGCAATGAAAATGTATAGGAGGGAAACAGCCCTTCTCCTGTGACTGTTGTTTTGCATTCTTACTGTTAGGATATTTCCCTCCAGTTTTGAAGGTCGCTATTTACTTAATTTTACTAATTAAGTTGTTATGAATTAAGTAGATTTTATGAATTAAGGGGATAAAAACGGCTGTTGAAAGCAGAGCAATTGTACTTCCACAGAACACAGTTCTTCAGAGGTGCAGGGTACTACCTCTAGAGAAGCTTCCCCACAATTTTGAACTCTTACATAAGACAGCAAGTATTTTGCTTCAACACTAGATTTTTTCCTTCTTAAAAATAAAATAAGGATTCTACATGCATGCATGTACTGAAAAATATTCCATTTTCCTTTCTTCCCCTATCAAGGAAATTCATTTCAGTGTTAGCACATTTAAAATTAATTTTGCACATTAATTAGAAAAGAGTGTAGCTCTTACTCTGCATTAGGATAAAATAAGTTTTTCCCTCTTTTACTGTTTTGGGTTTGGGTTTTGTTATTTTTCAGTTAGGAGCTGAATCTTTTAGCTAGTGCAGCTGAAGGTCCTTCTTCCTATCTTGCTGCTCCTGGCTCAATGGGAATGCAAAAACACTATCTTTGAATAGTATTCTCTTTGCAAACTTGTGGAATCCTTAGCCCTTATAAAGAATCAAAAACTGGAGACTGAAATTAATTCAAGGTGTGCATACGCACTAAGACTAATTAAAACTAACTTTCTAACAGCAGCAAAAAGCACTGTAAACTCAACCTTGGCTTTAATTAGTGTATATTTTCTTGAAATGTCTGTTTTAAGTAAGAAGGAAAGGTCCCGTAACCCCTTACTGTAGTAGCTTGTAGTCTAATATCGTCTTTATCTATTACTGTACTTTGATGTCAATTGTTCACTGGGTATTGAATGATCCTGACTAATGTGGGAAAACACTAATTTCTAACTGATATTTATCATACATATTGAGTGGGCTTAAGAGATTTTAGATGTGAGTTTAAGACAGAAGATGAGTCCAATTATGTAGTAGATTGTGTTTTAAAAATAATTTAGAACAAAAATTAAGATTCAGCCTGAAACATGCTGATCATTCATGCTTGTGTTCTAGTAAAACTGTGTTGTTTTTTTCCCCTCAGGCTAAATACAGATCTTTTATTATGTAAAACAGCTATCAAAGTGATACTGAAATTTTCTTTTCTTTGCTTTCTTAACAAATGTATTAGAGGTAGGTGGCCCTGGCAATTTGTAATACTGATGCTATAGAAGGGACTTCTTCTTACCAATATTTTCTTTGAGAAACTATTCAGAGAGGTTTTGTTGATGTTTTCATGGTTTTTAACTTGCTTCTTGAAAACTCATTAATCAAGTAGAATCATCTGCTTGTGTGAAATATTTATAAATTGTAATTTTATTGCTGGAAATGTTCTTCAGCATCTCAGTATTATCTCATAATGACAAGAATAAGAAGAAAGAGAGTGAGAAACATACGTATAAGGATCATTTAGCTCCCTCCTTAAACCAATGAATTTTTTCTATGAATATTATATTTCTACAGAGAATACTTTTGAGTTGTTGATATTTGATGTTTATACCACATTTGGCCTAATTCTTTTGTTTATGCTTGCCTTTTTTTTTTTTTTTAAAGTTCTTACTGAAAGATTGGCAGGTATAATACACAAGACTGCAAACTTCACAGGAAACACTGACTCCAGAAAGCTTTTAATTGAACTTGACGATAAAAGAAAGCTCTAATTCTTGCTGGTGAATATTGTTTCTCAGTATCACGTTGATGATGCTCACAATCATTGTAAGTTACAGTCTGGAGGTTTCCACTTAGCTTCTTACAGTGTATGCCTAGCTATTGAGAATAATTGAAATAAATCTGGGATTAAGATAGATCCCTTCTGCCCTGGGAAGCTTTTTAAGAAAACAATTTAACTTTTGTGGAAGTGCCAAAAGATCTGCTGGAGGTAAAAGGCCTTGTTTTGACACCACTCTGCTGGCATGAATGAATTTTAGATAAGCAGAGAGACAACACTGCTGCGAACAGTAAACAATCTTGCTTTCATTGGTACAGACTAATAGAGGCTGATCTGTAATAGGCAAATCAGAAAAACAAACATGAAAATGGCAAATCGTAGTGGAGCACTGCTCAGATCTGCATTGTTTTCAAACATATGACATCACAGGCAAAATGGTGCTAACTGAGTTAAAATACAGAGAATTTCCATCCAGGAGTGATCAATGGTGAGGGAGAAGGTTTTTAAGTGATGATTGCTCATTTACATTTACTAGACAGCCTGACTTATTACTTGACAAATGTCAAAATATGTGTAAGAAGTGCACTGAAGCATATTATATTGCCTAAGAAACCTAAGCGATGAAGAACTTGTAGGGTGAAGGCGAATTTGCAGAGTTAAGAGAACAATTCTGATAAGGTCAAAGAAAAGCAAATTTGAAATTACTTTGGTATTCTGAGGAAAAGAACAAGGAATAGTTGATAGAGATGCAAGTAATTGCTATTTTAGGATTATTTTTTACTCATCTGTAAAGAAGCAGTGGTTTTGTTACTGACAAAAGAAAAAACCTATATATTAATAAGTAGTAAAAGAAACAAATCAAACAACATATTTATTAATTTCCTTTAGTTTCCCAGGCTCAACTCCACACATCAGATACACTGACTTATTAAGTGACTTTTTGGCCCTTACTGGATAATTTAATAAATCAGACAAAGGAAAAAAATCAAGATTTCAGTGACAAGGATTTTTTAAAGTATTGGCGGATCTATTCTTTCCAGTGCATTTAATGTCAGCATGTGACACTTCTATATTTGCTTTCAATCATCACTGTATACATGATCTGCTACTCAGGATCAAATGCTGCCATCTATGCAAGACAACCATGAGTTCTTTAACTATGGATTGCTTGCCGTAGCAGCTGAATTTCAAACACAAATAAGCCTAAACAATGCATTTTGTATAGAAAATTAGGCAGGCACTTACTGAAGTCATTGTTACCATGTGTTCCTCAGAGTCAAGGATGTTAGTGTCACACTTACGGACACAGGTGAGTCAGTAATAAGGGCACAAATGACTGTACTGGCATAATTAGAACTTTTTCTTAATAATCTGCGGTGCCAGTCAACAGATGAGCAGTTAGTGTCAGAGTCAGCCTACTCTGTACAACTCCCACATGATAAAAAAAAATATAAAATTCTGGTTCCAGCATTTATTCTCTATGAACATCTTGATGTTTTGTTACAAGAACGGAAATAAACCTCCCTGAAATCACTGAAAAGATTTCTGTTGGTTTTAGTGGGCATTTGATCTCATTTTTTAATAAATAATTGATGTCATGATTTTTAGCAAACCTTTTTTACAAATATAGCTTGATAAACTTGTCACATTGGTTAATTACCTTCACCTGTGAGGTGAATGTCTCCATTAATTTCAATTGCTAGATGACACAAAGGTTCCCAAGGAATGTTGCTATAGTTTCGTGTGCCTTTTCTCTGGAAATTCTTTGCCTATCCAAATAAAACTCTCTTAATGTCACATTTGTTTTACTTTTCTATTTTCAATTCTATCTAAGAGTCTGATTTTTCTTGTTATCTAGTTATTTTATTAATATTGCTTTGCAGAAGTGTAGTAATTTGTGTTATTATTTAAAGCAAAACTCAGAAAATTTCTTTCATTCTACTGTGCATTAAGACCTCAATTCAGGACCACATATTTGCATCTATTCTTGGTTTATAAAAATTTTACATATGCCATTTTGAAACAATTATATGAGTGATCTTTATTTTCATCTGGTAGAAGTAAACGAATAAAATGACACAATATACCAAGAGATACACATCCTCTCAAGATCTGTTTACAGTCAGAACTTTATATTCTGGAAAAAATAAAACCACCAGAAAGCAAAACATGAGGAAAAAAATGGTTTCTTCTATTTGTATATATCTGAGCTAGATAAAGAATTTTTTTTTTCCTTAGAGTTTTAAAAATTGATCACTTTCTGAATCTTACAAGGCAAAGCCATTTCAGCTGACAAATATCAAACAGCTATTATTACCTCACACCAAATATGCTTAAAATATGACTTTCTAAATACATTATTTTTTTCATGACAGTATGGATAATTCAAGGTGGATTTTAAAATTTTAAAAATATCCTTTAATCCTACCAGAGAATGCATACAAAATATTTCATTGTATGTGTATGAACTAAATTATAAAAAGTAGGAAAATGTTTCTTGCGGATTTGATCTGAAAGGCAGTATCAACAAACCTGAATGGCTGCAGAGCAAAATGCTCAAAAGTAATGAGTGCCTGTGTTAAAATTACCTTTCCAATTATTGGTCTTGTACATACTGATTTAATATTGCACTTTCTGTATTTCTACCTATGATACTTTTCCATTGGATCTTATTGCATGTAATGAAAGAGGTGGTGATGGATTGTTTACTAATCTATTACTTACTATTGACTAATTAATTAAATCTCTGCTGCATTTGTACATCACCAGCCTTATCCTCAATACATACCTACATGAGCTGTAATGTGATAGAAATGTATCTATCTCAGATGGTCCAATATGTAATTTACTGCTTCGGATTTGTTGCTTACTGTTTAACTTCTACATGAAATAAGGTGAGCCAGAGTAGAGAAAAAAGGCAGACTACCAGCATGCAATTAACTTCTCCTCCAGTACAGTGGTGCAGTTTTGTGGTTTTGCAGTTTGAGAAAGTTCCTTACCTATGGAATACCATAAGGACAAACTTGAAGGCTTCCAGAATTTACAGAAAATTTATAGGAAAAGTATCAAGAGAAGAAATCCAATTGTGTAGAATATTCTGGTCCAATGGTTCTGCTGGAGATGCACCATGAGTATGACACCTACAGAAAAGAGGTGGCTAGTGGGACATAATTTGTAGCTCTGTTTCGGTTATGTCAGCAGTGATACAGTAGGACAGTTTAACTGGGTTTCCTCCCATCCCCCAAATTACTGTAAAAATCTTGAATGGATTCTGTGGAAAAAAATGTTTTTGCAGAGGTAGGCAGGAGGGGAGTGTGTGATCACCTTGGTCTGGCAGCTGCATCCCTAGTCATATGGAAAATCTGAGAGGAAGGGGTGGGATAGATTGTCTCACCCTGGGAACAACTCAGCATATTCAAGAGGGAGAAGGTCCATGCTAGCAGAGCCCGGCAGCTGCAGGAGAGGCAGCAAACAGGAAGGTGCAGAGCAGCAGCCAGACAGGATGGCTCTGGAGGGAAGACAAGGTGTTATGGCTGAGGGAAGCAAAGTCAAAACCAATACTTAGAGGAGATGGGAAAAAGCAACAGTCCTAGTAGTGTAAGAACTCAGATTGGTGTCTGTGCTGTGTAGGAGGCAGCAGGAACTGCTGCTTTGGAAAGCAGTACTGCAGAAAAGGGACAGTGGGCAGAAGGAAGATATGCTTTCAAGCCTACCGTTTAGTCAATCAGTCCTATCAGATGTGAGTTTTCCCTGTATAGAGAGGTGTCTCATAGCCCATTCCTTGTATGGTCTAAAGAGACATGAACTTAAATGTTAGCATCACGCGGTGCCCTCTCTTCAAAAAAAATAGGACCTGAAAAGGGTGGTGGAATCAGGTGGAAGTCAAAGAAGAGACAGGGGACTGTCTCCTTTGTGGATAGGATGGAAAGAGGAAGCAGTAGAAGAACCTTCCCTTTCTGCAAAGAGAAATGTTGAAAGACAAAACAGCAGACAAAACTTTATTTTTCACTTAGGAAAAAAGGTGGAAGACAAAATTGGGATTCTTGACTGCCTACAGTCATATTCTTCATATCAGTATATTTTTTTTGTCACTTGCACCATTTCACTCAGGTTGTAGCCCATTATAGTGTCAGATAAGAATGCATCTAAGTGCAGGTTTGTTGTTGTTTTGAAGTACTTTTAGTGTTAACTCAAAATACTGCTTAATACTGCTTAATACTGATGATAATAGACATATCTGGTTTAAAATTACTGTTAGTCTCTATTCCATCCTGCTCGCTATCAAACAAGTTCCTGGCCCTGTGCAGGCCAAGAGGATAGCAAAAAGTGAACTTACTATTCACTGGAACAGAAAAAGTATAAAGACAATACCCTGCAGCAAGGCAGGTATACATAGAGATGAAAAAGATGCCAGATGTGTGATCAGTGGAAATGACTTTCACTGTGATGGCACGGCCAAGCTCTCAGGATGAGTTGCCAGATACCTTTGGTGTGGTATGCCATTTCATGCATTCTTACAGAAGAAAATTGCTTTGTCATAAGTACACAAACCAACTAAATTGGACATGAGCATAAAAGCAAAATCATGTACATTCAGAAATAAAAAAGAATTATAACTGAATAAAAACATTCAAAAGAAAGATACATACTTTACAGAGTTAGTAATCTGCCAAATGTAGACTAACCTTCCACAAGTGCCTCAGACATGTACCTGCAACCAGAAATTGCAATTCAGGTTATCAAAGGAGAATCTGTTGAACTGGTCCCAGGGTGAAAATCAGAAACCAAGGTCTGAGCAAGAAATCAAATCATAGCAGAAAGATTGAATCAATTGGCCAAAGAACATTGTTTTTTCTCCCCTGCTTTCCTGATTTCACTGCAAACAGCAGCACAACAGCTGAACAACATCAGAAGGAGCAGCAGGTGCTATTATGGGTCTATCTACAGCCTGGTGGCTTAGTTAAAGATTTAACACAGTCTAAAGACAATTGCCAGCAACCTTTTGCATGTGGTCCTTTTGGAAAGTAAGAGTTTAATAATATGGAACAGTTTTTTTCCATGCTGGTTTGTTTCTATAAAGGAACAGCCACAGGTCTGTGTATTTTACTATAGATAAAGTTGAGAGAATTGGCCTGTTATTGAGAAGAGGAAGACCTAGTTCAATTTTGAGTGTCAGAGTTCAGGTAAGGGAGAGGGCAAGCTGAGCAATAGGAGGCAGGAGCAGGAGACAGAGAGGAAGTCAGCATCTGGGTGAGACATCTGCATCTGCTGGGGTGCCAGTGACACAGAATCTAGACATGAAGTAGCAATTCAGAAGCTATCCAATTACTATTATTCATAAAAAACCTGAATGGACACGTGCCTAATATCCGATTCAGTCATCTAAGCTCCAGGGAATGACTCAAATTCAGCTAAGGTGTTTCTTAGTGTATGTGTGTGGAATTTTTATCTTTCAGAGGCTTCTCAATCCCGCCATTGACAGTACAGCCAGTCTGATTTCCCTATTTTTGTTATCTGAATCACCCTATTGATGCCAAGTCCTTAATTTTCAAGGTGTTGCCATGTGGAAGTTAGATGAGTTTGAATGGTTATCCAGTCTCACACCTTCTCCCTCTGAGTCCTGAGGTACTAGCTGATCACAAAGTGATAGCACTGTGGCTGGTTCTTATAGGAAGAGATACTTTTTTCTTTCTAAATATATTCACTGAGACTTTAAACACTCAGAATGGTTGTCTAGGATGCAAGCATTCAGTCAGCTTTAAAAACAGCCATCACTATGCATTCCATATATAATTAAACTTTGAGAATTACAAAAGAGAACTCCAGAACTGGTCAAGCTTTCATCTAGGTAGAGACCCAGAGGGCTAAAATCTTGCCAAGAAATCAGTGTGCTGCCCATGCTCCCTCTATTGCAGCCAAACTTTCTATTCTGGAAAAGAGAAGATGGTGATGCTGACTCTGATCTGCTAGAGAAATTCCTAGACCTGAAGAGTTGCCAGATGTCCAGTGTCTTTCTAGCCCCTTTACTCTGACTGCCAACATGAATGTGGTCATTTTCCCAGCTAGAGCAAGCAGTTAAAGGACAATACAAATTCTGGTTCTGTAGATTCCCTTCTCGATTTTGATGTGGCTTCAGAAGTGTGAAACATGAACTCTGAAGTCTTGAATTTAGAGAGACCATTCTAAAGTTTTAGCAGCAGAATCTGGCTCAGGATTAAAACACTTAGAGTTCAATTTGTGTGCTTATCTACTGCCATGCTGGGTAGCTCAGCTCCTCATTACAGCCAGTGTAAGTCAATTTAATAAATCCAAAAGAGGCTTGAAAGCAGTTTAGGTGACGATATCCAGTCTCATGTCTGATTTGTACATTAGAAGGTCACATTTCCTCCAGAAGCCCTCTGTTGTATCTGTGGCACTGCTTAAAGATGTCTTTGATAATATTGGGCATCCTGGTGGATGGACAACCAAATTGCACAGTGATTACGATTACATTTAGTTGAACTACTGTTTAAGTTCCACTGATTACATTAACTACTTGCTTAATTTAACTATAGACATCTATGGTAATTTGAGATACCCTAAGGTACATCTGTAGGTGTGACAGAGGACATATATGAGATTCGTTCCCTTCATAAAGGTAGAAGGAGCCTACACAGGAGACCCTAGGGCATGTAAAATCCCAATGGACAAACACAGACATCTCTAGTGAGAAACACCTACACGGACTCCAATGTGTAGACAGCTGAATTTGAAATTAATCTTTCCTCTTGTCTGATCCTCTTTATAACATGAACCACCGAATTTGAACAATTTGAGCATCAGTCTCATAATATTTCTCCACACTGAGAACTCTAGAAAGATATGAATCTGTTTAAAATGTTGAGGTGATGGAAAATACTTCTTTCATGGGTAGCATGACATTAGGAAAAAGGTTTTGTGAGCTCTTTCTAAAGCAATGTTTTCAAGATACCTGAGGATAGAATAATTCATCATCTAATGTACATAGAATTTAGTTAGTTTTCTAAGACTAAGGAAGATATCCTGGCCTCCTTCCATAGTCAATGTAAAGAAGTAGATGCAGAAGGAGAATCATTTCACTGTAAAAGAACTTTATGGAATAGGTAAAAATAATTACCTTCTTGACGCACCAATTTTTGTCTCTTAATTGAAAAAAGACACAAATTTTATTAGCTTACACCTAGCCTCTTCAAAATCTTGATGTAAAATGAATCCCACCTTTGCTTTCTCATCATGAAGAACAATGTATGAGATGGCAATCTGTGAAGATTGTTCCTTACAGAAGAACTTTGTGTCTAGCTCTGTATTAACATTATTTCAACAGTATATTAGAGCAAAAAATAGGCTCAAAGTCCACTTTCAGGTTATGCAAAAGTAAAATTCATTTGTTTAAGCAGAAACATAAATAAAATGCTGTGTTTAAGTTCATCAAGTTCATCATTAAGTTCATCATACCATAGGTGATATTCCTATATCAGTTCTGAACCAGATTGGAAACCTTAGGTGTTCTCTGCCCACCTCCCACAGGTTAGATGTTATAGGCAAATATTCATATCACAGAAACCACTGTCAAAGTATTCATATCACAGAAACCACTGTCATTGTTGTTTGCCATCCAGCTGAGAGACTGAAACTGAGCTGGTAAAGAATGAGCTGTAGTACCAAGGACAGACTTGATAAACATTAGATTACTGGTACAGTGTGAGTAAGCCGTTGTGGTGGCTTCACTACTGCTGTCCCTACGCTGTTAAGTAGAGGGCATCAATCTTTAGTGTTGACAGCTGAACTCTTGCATCATAACTTGTAAATCATAGATTGAATAAACTGCATTTCTACTTGTCCTTCAGCACTTCAAGAACATAATCAGATCATTAACAAGAGGATGTGCTTATTTTTCTAGTTATTTTTTATTAGTGCCTTATGGCTGGTATTGAAATATTCATTTAAACTAGAAAACAGAGAAAAAAACTCGCAAACAAGCTGAGGAGAATGCAAAACGCATTTCTGTGTGATCATTAGTCCTTTTAAAAATATATTCTGAAACTATGTCTTCCAAATCCTGATTTCAATAGTCCACATAATAACCTGTCAGAGAGGATGTCTTTGATTTCTTCAGCAGGATCTGTTTTTAACATTTTGTGTAAGGTAGAAAATGAAAACTCATACAATCAGCAACCATCAATTTAATGTAGCAATGTCAGGAGGACTATATTTTAATATCCCTTTAGATATTCCCCCAAATATATCAATAATTAATTGCTAACATCTGGCAGGATCCATCTGGCAATATCCCTTCATTATTGGTTGACTGAATACCGATTTTGTTCAGCACTCAGATGCAAGATCATGTGCTGATGGTTCCTATTGAATATGTAAAGTCATGAATGCCTATATATCAATATCAAAAGCCAGGTGTTGCTCAGATATACACAAAAAAAAGAGTCAACCCTGCAAGCAGTATACCAGTTGAAGATTTGCTTTCAACTAAATTAGAAATATATAAATATTTACCGTTCTATTCTAAGAGTTAGTTGTATTCTTTATTATATATAATTTGTTTATAAGAATATTTTCAATAAAGGACATCATTTTTATGTCAAAATATCCATTTTTCTACTATACTACTACTAGACTATTCTTTATATTCTACTATAAATCACAAATTACTTTATTTGTAGGCAAGATGAAAGACAACTTTATTTTTCAATAAATGGCAATATATTTCAGGTAGTGAGAACTTACCTTGCATAATGAATTTATGTAAATGATACATTTGCCAATTAAAGGATGATTAATTGCACATATCTCATCCAATATTCTAGGGAACTAGCTTCCAAACTCACTACTTGCCATAAGTCTGGCAGTATTTTGATAGTAAAACTTTATTCAATTCCAACATCTTGGTTCTTAAAAAAATACACTGGTTGTATGAATTATATCATTATTAATTTGAATTAGAGGCAAATCGTATTTGATAAATGTTAACTGTAATACAAGTTTGTATTCTGTTGAATTATAAATCATTAATCTTAAAAACAACTATGTATTAACTTTTTCTGAGTATGAGAAATTAAAAAAATTAAGCTAAACGGGCTAATGACTTGGAATATTCAACTCATTTGCACAGCCTTTAGTTTCCTGAAGTTTTTAGCTTATAACAATCCTTTAGTCTTCCTCCACAGCCTTATCTTTCTTTTTGTAAGGAGTAAACCATTTGGCTTTCCATTCTACAGAATATCCTCCTATGCCTGCAGTCTTTAAAATTGGCTAAGAAATTTTCCTACTCCTTTTGAACTGTAGAATTAATAATGAGGAACAGTCTTGTACTAATGGAGGAACACCTGGATAGCATACTTTTTCTGTTCTCTATGCAATTTCTCTACGGTTTCATGCTTTCAAATAATCAGGTAACAGTCAAATAACAGAGTGGTATTACGAAGCAATAATATGCCACAGCTATCAGTCACATAAAGTGTTACTGGAAGTCACCGGAAATTTGCACATATATATCACATCCTTCAATTTCTGGTTTTTAGTCTAATTATCTGTCACAATGACAAGCTAAAAATCTTCATTATTTTCCAAAACAAATTTGGCTGAAAAAGAGTGAGTTTTCCAAACTTGTGTGGTGATTCACAACTGTTATCACATTGTTTTACTGAGAGTAAGATGCTTTTACCAAGAGGGGAAGAACTCTTTGTAAGCTCTCCAAATATGCAATTTTCCCATTTCCTTCTAGGTACTTATTTTGTCTTTCATTCTTAGATGAACCAGACACATTCCATGAGTTCTTGTCAGTCTTCCCATGGTTCCAGGGTTATCATCAAAAAATAGGAAACCACAGGACCAGGACTTCTGCTGTTCCTGAATAATGGAAGAATATTAACTTTTTATATTATTTGGGATGTTAAACCTTCTGGTGTTCCTGAATGACTGAAGAATATTAGTTTTTGATATTCTTTTGGATGCTAAAACACCCAAACTGGTATTTTTTATCCACATTACTCTAGGAATCGAGACTGCAAATATAATTTTCTGTTTTTCACCCAGTTCCAGTTTGATCTCACTGATTATAACAACCAGAAGATTTTTTCACAAATAGCTACCCTGGGGAAATATTGAAATGTTTCTAAGACTTTCCTGTCAATTAAAACTTGTAAGCAGGACTAGTATCTTGCAGGCACTCAAATGTAGACCTTTTAGATTTTGTGTCTTTATACTGAAGTCCTTAATAAAAATGCTGCCATTTTAGTTGACTAGTTTTACTAATATTTTGACTACTTAATTAGTCAGCAATATGATTAGAAATTGTAGAACTGAACATGGACTATGGATGTCAAGTTGTGAACTAAACAAAACAACATTCTGCCTTGTATCACTGTCTACTTTACAAAGTATTGTCACAACCCAGTTTATAAAGTATTCAATTATACCAAAACTCCTGTTTGTATGGGTAGCTGTGTAATGTGTGCCATACAAACACGCCATCTGAAAGATAATCTGAACTACATACTTCTTACTTAGCTGAATTTGGTTAAAATGTCTATATTCAGGGTCTTGTTATCATAGCCAAGTGTTTTTGAAAAGTAGCAGTCTGAATAGCTATAGACTCCTTTTAAAACCTTGTGCTCTTTTTAATATTGGTTTCAATTATAGTTACAAAAAGTAGGCACCCACAGATTACTGTAATGTGGAAAGCAATATGTGTGAGTAATAGCTGCAAAATCATTTTCACAGTTAGGTCACAGATGAATAAGTAAATTTCAGAAGACTGCACAAGTACAAATATGACTATTTTAAAATATCTCTTGTATTTATTATTACAGATTACTTAGTCTGGCATCAGATGAAAGGCAAGTATTGAAAATGTTGATTTAGGATTTATTCAATAAATTAACCTAAATTATAAGAATATCATTCATGTCAATCAACATGCTTTTAGTGAAAGCAGGTCTTAAAAAAACCTGTATGCTGTATTTTGCAGTCATAGTAATGGTTATGGTGGAAGTTACATGATGTAAAGGGGGTTTGTGATGTATTTGACTTGATACCTCATGAAGTAACAGTATTAAATTAACACATGACAATTTTAACAGGGCATATATGAAATGAGTTAAAGCAGATTCTTGGGAAATTTCTACGAAATGGTATTCTTCTACTTGAGGTTTCTCAGGAGTCAGTGCTAAGGAAAATACTATTGAATGTCTTTGTGAATGAGCTGGAAGTAATTATTAAATTGGTGTAGTTGAACATAAAATGTATTTTTAAAAAGTGTTGATGGAATAAGACTTGACAAAATGGCAAATAGTGATGAATCTATGTGACCATATTGAACCATCCTAGATTTTTTCAATAACTGTGAGCCTTCAAAAAAAATGTGCTTTCAAATAGTCAAAGCTATACATCTAAGGCCAAGACTGTTGTGGGTTATGGGTTATGTACCCTGAACAACAACGACTCAAATGGGATATGACAGTCATAGTTGCCATGAACCACAACAAATGCATCTAGGGTGACATAATGACAAAAAGAAGGATGTGGACAGGAAGGATGCCAGCATATCAGTGATTTAGCAACATCTACAGCATAGCTTATCCAAGGAATAGAACATTAGTGTTCTGGTGGCCAGAATTTTTTACCAAGTTCTTGAGAAATCAGAGAAAGTGTAAAAAGTAGTCTGAAGCACGATTTCAGAGCTAGTGAGAATGTCTTAAAAGGAGGGTGTTGCAGAACTTCCACGCTTGCAGCAAAAGAAATTCCAAAATAATTTAAAAACCCTATTTTTGCTGTAAGAGTAAGAAGACATTGAAATAGGCTGCCAAGAGAGGTTGTGGTATCTTTGTCTTTCGAGATATTAAAAACTTTGCTGGACAACTCTGATCAGTCTGATCAGCATTGTTGAAGACACTCCTGTTTTGAACAGGTGGTTGGACTGAATGAGCTGCAGAGGACCCTTTCAAACTGCATTCTTAATATAATTAATGAATTATACAAAGTAATTCTTTATAAGTTGAGAATAAAAGAATAAGAGGTGATCTAATTATTATTATTATTCATAGGCAGAAAAACATATATGTAAAGTGTATCTTTAATCCGATGTTCAAAAGTAAAAGGAGAGTCATGCTATAGAATTGATATGTAAAATGTCTGTTTTTTTAAATGGTAAAGGTGATTATCACAGAATCATGGAATTGTCAGAGTTGGAAGGGACCTCTGGAGATCATCTAGTCCAAGTCCTCTGCTAAAGCAGGATTTCCTAGAGCAGCTCCATCAGGACTGCCTACAGGTGGGTCTTGAATCTCTCTAGAGAAGTGGACTCCACAACCTCCCTGGGCAGCCTGTTCCAGTGCTCTATCACCCTCACCCTAAAAAAAAAAAAGGTTTTCCTCATATTTGAATGGAACTTCTAACTTTCCAGCTTGTACCCCTTGCCTCTCATCCTGTCACTGGGAACCACTGAAAAGAGTCCATCTCTATCCTCCTTTAACCCAACTTTTAGATACTTATAAGCATTCATAAGGTCTCCCTTCAGACTTTTCTTCTCCAGGCTAAAGAGTCCCAGCTCCCTCAGCCTAAGTTAGTAATTAAAAATAACATCATGGAAAATGGTGGATCCAAAGTATTTTAATGTGTACACAACCGACATGACTTTTTTTGAATCCACAGGATAGCTGTGCCTCGATCAAACACCACTTAGTAGGTTTTGAAGGGAAGTACCTGAATGCAATGCTTTAAATTCTATTATTAGAAAATAGAATTTAACAGAATTAAAGAATCAGCGGTGTGAATCAGTAATGTACACTCATTATGTAAGCAGTATAATAGTTTGGAACCCAGCAATTAATGTGTGGAGTTCTATTCAGGTACACATTGATCCTTGGGATTTCAAAGGGTATGCACGGGTATTAATGTGACACCAGAGAAAAAAATCAGAAGATCATCTCTGCACAGAAGAGTTAGAAATTTTTGTTACAAAAAAAGAAGTGTTTTGTGAGTAGGGCCTGTTTCACTGTCCCCCTGGTCTCCAAAGGGTGTTTCAAAGCCTGCAACTTTGAGACATGATGTAAAACTCTGTGTCGATGAGCCAAACATAGACATGTTAGAGATTGTCAGACAGAATAAACATATCCAAATGGCAGTATTTCATAGTATCCATTCTTATCATTTTATCTCTATACTGCTCATCCTCCAAATCCTGTTACTTTTCCCTTTCAGACTCAAAATCATACCATTTTTCACTGTTGCTTCTGAGCATCTTTCATAAGGATCATGATATGGAGATACAGCCTGGAGAGCAGCCCTGAGGAGAAGGACTTGGGAGTGCTCATGGATGTGGAGCCCAAAATGAAGCGTCAGTGTGTGCTGGCAGCCCAGAAAGCCAACTGTATCCTGGGCTGCATCAAAAGAAGCATGACCAGCACGTCATGGGAGGTGATTCTGCCCCTATACTCTGCACTCATGAGACCCCACCTGGAGTACTGTGTCCAGCTCTGGAGTCCTCAAAAGAAAAAGGACACGGATCTGTTGGAACGGATCCAGTGGAGGGCTATGAAGATGATTAGAGGGTTAGAGCACCTCTCCTATGAGGACAAGCTGAGGGAGCTGGGTCTGTTCAGCCTGGAGAAAAGGCTATGGGGAGACCTTACTGCAGTCTTCCAGTATCTGAAGGGAGCCTACAGAAGAGCAGGAGAGGGATTATTTGTCAGGTAGTGTAGGGATAGGACAAGGGGTAATGGTTATAAACTAGAAGAGGGGAGATTTAGATTGGATATTAGGAAGAAATGCTTTCCTGTGAGGGTGGTGAGGCACTGGAACAGGTTGCCCAGGGATGTTGTGGATGCCCCATCCCTGGAGGTGTTCAAGGCCAAGCTGGATTGGGCTTTGAGCAACCTGCTCTAGTGGAAGGTGACCCTCCCCATGGCAGGAGGGCTTGGAACTGGATGATCTTTAAGGTCCCTTCCAACTCTAACCATTCTATGATTCAATGATTCTGTGATCATGGTGTTTGTTTGCCCCCAAAAAATCATTTTGACTTGTATTCGTGGAAATCAAATAAGGAGGAAAAGGCTGGAAGTTTTATTTGGTTGGCACATCTGGAATTTTTTTCTGTAGGAAACATTTTTGTTTACAAACAGATAACACTTACATGTCTTCTGAAGAAGTGTAACATAATTTTATCATGCTACAGTAGCAAAACACACACTTTCTAAGAGTATAGTCTTTGCATGTATTTAGAGTTATCTCTGTGAAATGCAATTATAAATAATGAAGTTACTATTTTAGCCCTTATTAGGGACTGGCACCAATTAATTTGACTAGTAACCTCATCCAAAAAAAGGGAATTAACTTTATGTCAATGTTTTCTAAAGTGTGATTATTAACCTCTGTATTAGTCCAGCTGGCAAACCAGTAGAGTATATACTGTACTTTAAATATTAATATTCTTTGGCCTTTTTTTAATCAAGTGCTGCCTTTGGGGCTGTATTTAAAGTTATAAAGATTGGGTTCAGCTATCTTAATTAAAAGTATTCAATTATCCCAAACAAAGCTGACTTTGAAGCCTAACAACAATTTCAAAACTGGTAAATGATCACTAAGTAAATAACTGTTGAATTAAGAATAATTGAATTTTTTTTCCCCTGGAACTCTTAGGGTTTGTTTTTTTTTTTTTTCATTAAATAATGAGGTAATTAAGGAACTATTCAACCACTTGGTTGAGTGACACTTGGTAATTAAATGAACAGGACTGTAATGTCATTGATGTGGAAAACATGAATATTCTATGAAATCTTTCTGAAAATTTTATCATTTCAGGATGAGATATTATACTGCAGCTTTGTTTGTAAGGTCTTAAATCTTTTAAAGCTTTTATACTACTACAAGGTCAGGCAGCTTATTTATCACTGGATATTGTTGCACAAGACTACATCTCCTAGACCACTGTTTCTTGCACTACATACTGTGCCCTTCAGCATAGCCATCCTGCCTGTGCGTCCTTCAGTGGTTCCCAGAACACACCGAAACCCCCTTTCCCACCTTGGAGGCCTTGCTGCAAGGATCCTGGCTGTCCTCTTCAAATTCTCACTCTTTTTTTGCCAGTTTCCCAATACCATGTGCTGTTAGGATTTCGTGTATGTGCATGCTGGTACATATTCGCATAAAATGCTTGAGGAATTTGACCTGTTTCAATAGGAAAGTAAAGTGTGATGAGGGGCAAACTTGCTGGGAACAGTTCAAGTGAGAGAAGAACAGGTTCAGTAGACCATGGGAACAAGACAGGAGACAATGAATCTTCTTTCTCAAGTCTTTCCTCAAATCCTGCTTAGAGCTAGAAAGTTTTGTTTGGGAAATACACCCATGGAGTGAAGCTCACCTACTCCAAAACCCAGGAACCCATCAGGCAAATGACAGGAAAGGGAGTAAAGAGCAGAAGTCAATTTTTTCTCCTTTCTAAAGTCGTATTTTCCCAGTAACAGTTTCACAGAGTCCCATTTTTTTAACTTGAGCTTTAACTGTCCAACAGAGCACAGCTGGTGATACATGGCGGTACTGGAGTGAGAAATTAGCTGATGATTTGGGGAATTGTTGTGAGCTAATCCTTGCATGGAGAGAACCGAATAGTGAACTGATTAAGGGGATTAACTGTGTGAGATTAATTATAACAAAGAGACATGAATCTAAGAATATACTGGGATGTGTATTGGTGTCTGAAGCTTGGAGTATAAGGAATGGTAGTAAGGGAACAAAAGGACCTCTGAAAAATAGGAAGGAAAAGGAAATACTGAAAAATCAAATTTTAATTGTTGCCTCAGCAAAAGTATGGATTTCATATGCTAAGTATCTATTTAAAACACCATTCACCCCAAGGGTCTTCTAGAGTTAAATTTGTACTAATTTTTGCTGTTAATGGGTTAGATTGAGAGGCTGAATCCCCCTCAAAGTTCAGATCTCACTGCTAAACAATATAAGTCCTCATTGCCACAGCTAAATCACTACTTTAAAACAGTGATTTTCTCGCAGACCTTCTTTAAAAGAACTTACTCTAGTTTTTCAGAAATGAGACAAACTCCCAAAGCTTAATTGGTGTCCATAGGGAAGCTGGCATTTAGGATGCAAAAAGGCACCAACTACAGAAATGAAGAAAAAAAAAAAAAAGACTATGACAGTACTGGGCTATTAGCTGACTAACTCATGCCAGTGTGAGCCAGTAAGGACCCTAATTGCCTTGATATAAATCCTTTCCCAAGGCAGTAAAAGCTGTAATGAGAACACACTGTGTTGAACTGAGATCTTTTTTCTTAGTGCTTTTTTAAATTTGCTTTCCAATTGTACATTTTTTTTATAGACAGCTGTCTGCAAAATAAATCCCATTTTCTGTAACAGATTTTCTTCAAAATACTTCTTCTCTTTCAAAGTACTGATTTATTGACTCTGTTTGGACTGATATGCATTTTCTTGCACTCTAGACAGTGACTCAAACAAAAATGGTCATGAGGGATATATTTTCAATGGGCCCCATGCTTTGAAGGGGTTCAAAAGGGACTTTATTAGTTTTGCTGTACTGAAAAGCCCTTGAGATTTTTCTGGACAAGTAGTTTTATACCAGCTGAATTATGACTTTAAAATAAAGGTTTATTAAAAGTTCTACATATTTTTGTGTAAGATCTTGTAAAACTTTGTGCAGCTGCAAAAATTGGTTAGAAGAAAGTATTTAGTAAGCCTGATCCTGTTCTGTGCTTTGAAAAATCATGCCCTTCCTTATACTGGGAATTCATCTTCCTGAAATCTGTATGCTGCTGAAAGGAACAGAATATATTTAACTGCCTTTTTTCTTGGGGAAAATAAAGGAACAACTTCAGTAAAAGCAGGTCAAAAGGAGGTTAGAAGTTACAGCTTTGGGAGGTACTTTATGCTAATTCAGACATTAGCCTGGAATTTAGCTCTTTCATATCACAAAAGTGCCCTTTAATTTCTCAGTAATATAGGGCTATCCAGAGAGGGAACAATCTTTTGTTCTCTGTTAAAGCCGTTTTCTTACGGGAAACAGAGGGTTCGTGTTAAAGTCTTGGAAATTTTGCACAAATATATGGCATAAAGTACAAAGTAAACAGTCCACCTAGTACTATATGTATTTTTAATTCTTCCAGAATAAATCATTGTGCACCTTGAAATCTCTGTTTTAGAACATTTCCAGCTATCTGCCGGGTGCTGATACCAAGACTCCAAGATTTCTTGTAATGGAAATTGAACACTGTAGGCACCATGCTGGAATTTTGAAATCAGGTTTAAAATAAAAATGAAGTAGCAGGTGTGGTTTTAACTAGATTTCATTATGCCTCATTACATTTTTCTCTTCAACCATTTTTCATAGACCACTCCTCAACAGAATATAAGCCTTGAATCCATGAGGCAGTGGGGTACAATCAGCACTCTTAGAAGGAGGGAGTAGAGAAGATAATACCGTTTGGCCTGGAGGATTCTATTGATCCACCTAATGCCTTGCCTGCTCCATAAATCTTTCAGTGGTGTCATCAAGCTTGCAATTATAGAACATGATCACTTATGCCAAAGTTTCATTTCCCCTATTACATTACAGTAATAAGCAATTGTACTGAAAATCTGAGCTATTGTGCAATTCATACTGCACTACCCCAAAGCACATGCAAAGATGATTTTTATTCTCTTTAGGTAGAAAGACTGATGCTAAAGTATTAATTGTCTTCTAAATTGTGTCTTTCTCCTGCACAACTTTACCATGTGGGAGTATCATGACCCGATGCCTTTCTGAAACACAAAAGTAACTTTATGTTCTTGGTATAGTCTATAGACAATAAAATTGAAAATAGATAATTTGGTCTCATAATTTCAAGTTTGCTGAAAACATTTAATATATTATACTTACTGCCTGTTATTATAACTGTATAAATCATATGTTGATGCTTTAAAGTACGATGCCACCCACATTCCTTTGGTATGTGTAACAAAAGCAGGCAGAACTCAAGCGCTAATGAATTCTTACACAATATTAATATACAATATTTTAGGCATATTGGGAAGGGAAGGCAGCAGGTGGGTTTAGGTACAGAAGCTTCAGCTAAAAGAAACTGAGTGTATGCTGAAGGTAAGGCTCCTTTTCAGAGAAACAAGTAATTTTCAGAGGCCTGAAAGTAAATCCAGTTTAGTTTGTCCCCTAGTGTCATTCTCTGGCTGCTTGCTCCTACCTCTACACAATGCTGCTCTCTTAATTATACCAGTGCTGTGTTTTGTGAGTTCACACCATTTTAGATTTCTAGTATCAACAGGTTAAAAACAATCTTTTTCTGAGAATTTTTTGATGTTGATTCTATTAGTTAACTTGAGTAAAGAGGGTGTCACAAATCACAGAGCTGGCATGACTGAGAAGCACCAAGTCATGTGGAGTCACCAACTCCACTAACTCCCATTGTGCAGATAGTCAAATCTGATAGAGCGAAACAAGACTTAACATAATATTTATGTTATCTCACATACATGTTACTAGTAGAGTAAAAACTCCCTTTGCCTACATACCCGAGTCTCTCTCCAGTTGTCACCTGAATGCACGGAGGGGCACATGACTCAGATCTGAACTCTACTGCTCCAGAAGCATCTGTCTTCTGATTGCAAAAACTGACTCTTGCGTTCAAGTGTGCTCTCACTGTCAGTAGAGTCAGGGCAGAGGTGGTGAGGGAAAGGAAGAGGTTTTACTGAGAGAGGTGGGTGCTAAATGCTGCGGCATGATGTAAGGACATGGTCCCTTCATTTGGTTTCTGCTACATTGCAGGAAAATGGGTTTAAACCTTCACAGGAAATAAGCACCAAGATGGAAACCTATACTTCCTTCACCTGTTACTCTTCCTCTTGGGAAAAGCCCAGGCAAAACTTGAATACAACTAACTTGTCAGATACAAAAAACAGCCAGCAATAGTTTTTTCAACAAGAAATCACTGTGCACTGCAATAATTTTGTCTGCTAAAGTTAGATTGTTGGGTTTTGTGTGTTAAACATTGCAGAATGCATCTTTTGGTATAAAGACAGAAGCACAGCCAAGCTGCAGATATTACCATTAAATGTGGCACACATTACAGTGTTCCTGCTAGCTTAATAATAACCTAAAAAGTTAATTCAACATTTAATTACTGGGAGGATCACAGAAAGAAAATAGTAATTCTTAAAAATATATGAAGTCTAGTGCATAAATGTGTATTGAAAAGATGAGAAAAGGTTAATGATCAGAGAAAATGAGCAGATATGTGATAATGTTAGTGTTAGGTTTTACAAAGCAGAAACATTGTCTTATAGAAGGCAGAGGAAACACTCAAGGGGAAAAAAATATTGTTTTAATATGAGAACAAGAAGTAAAGAAAGGAAACTTAAAGGTAATCCAAGCTTGTGAACTAACTAAATTTAGCAGGAAGTAAAGAAGAAATAATATCTATTTCAATTGCCTGCAACAGAAAAATAGAAAATGACACTGTCAGAAGCCATTGTCTCAAAAATCAGATATATATGAAATAAATTGATGTCCCAGTTTATAGCAAGAGAACTTCAGATATAAACTTTAAAACTGCTGTCATATTCTCTTTCTGTGGTCTTGCAAACACCATTTAGAAAACAGGCACAGGAGCTAAGTTGATTAAAGTATGTGTGTGAAAGATTTAGAGGTCATTAAAAACATAAAATTACTGACACTTCTTGCAGAATAATTGTCGACAAGATCCTTGCATCTTTGTATATTACATATGATAGTTCACTCAACTTGATGTGAATACTATGGCAAATATTTTTAAGTAGCCTTAATATGCTCTGTCAAATGCCTAGCCAACTGAATTTTTTATTGTCTAATACTATGAAAATTTTAATAAACTTTGTCTCTGACAAATACTATAACGATTATTTATTTTAATCAATATTTATATACATACATATATATGTTTCTCTTACTCTATTTTTAAAATCTTGCCAAATTCAAAGTTAAAATTCACCTGACATTTATTACTACTGAAGAAACGGTCATGCACTGTGACTTGTATCTATTTCAGCATAGAGGCACTCCTGTACATACATGCAGGTATGAATCTAAAACCATACAACAAGCCTTAAAAGAAATATTTTGAGTTCGAAGACTGTACTTTGCTGGTGGCTGGCTTACTTTCTTTTAAAATCCTTAAAACTCTGAAGACACTGTTGTTATTTTAAAAACTTGAAAATATCTTGACAAGGACTTGAGAGACAAACTCTGAATGCCACTGGTCTGTGAATGAGACTGACTGTATTAAATTTCTTATGTTGAGTGGATTGTTTCCGCTTGGTACAATATTTTCCCCTTAAATATCAGTTCATAATTGATGTCTCAGATATCTACTGTCTTGCCCTTGACTGAACTTGTAAGCAGATGGTTCAAATAGCTCAGAAAATGCTGGATCATTGAAAAAAGTGGCCAGGCTGCTGAGTTCCTTGGCACAGTGCCATGTGGCATCAATGACTTTAGAAAGGAAGCTGATTTGGTCAATTTCCATAACTTTCAAACATGAATATGCAACATAGCTTACTCTCTGCTGTATTATTCTGGCAGAATTGTGTACACATCAAGATCAGCCACTTTACTGCATGGCATTTTTCCTTCTTCCAGTAGTGTTGAACTGAAGACAGATCTTGGGCAGCCAGATCTGGAGTAGAGAGTTTTTACCTTGCTGGACTTGATGGTACTTTTTAGAAGAGCGTAAATCTGCTAAGTACCAGCTCTGGAATAGTTTGTCTTGGCATGGTGGTATCCATAGTCCAGTCACTGCTACAGGCCACAGAGGCATGACTGGATTCATGTTTTGGCTCTGAACTTTTCTGTGGCTTCAGGATAAGTTGTTTCAGTCATTTCAGTTTCTCTGCCTGTGATAATGAGGGACATTAGGGATCGTGGAGCTTCATGCTTTGGTGTCCTACAGCTCTGGGGCAATAAATTGCACAAACCCACAGATCTTGCTACCAGATTTAGCACCCTCAGCATCTCATCTTGAATCCAAGCCTGGCTTCCTACTCTGCCATGTGAAGCTGGAAGGTGTGGTGTAGGGCTCTCTGCCCTGGCATCAGACGTCTAAGCTGGCCCTCCCCTGCAGGGTGCAGTTCACAGGGGAACTGCCCTAGAACTGCAGGCACCCACAGTTGCAGAAACACAGCAATCACTGACTAAAATTTTTACTTTTCTCAGTCTTATGGCAGGACATTAGGATGACGATACACATCTGATTTTATAGCTGAAAAAATAAGGGGGCTTACTTAATTTGAGTAGTATTCTACTTCAGTGTTGCCAAGTATGGGATTTGGTTTTAAGTACCCATCTTGGAATAAGCTTGGAAAAGACTGATTCCAATCAGTTTTGATAGAAACATAATTGAAAAGTCACTCCAAGTTTTGTATTTTGTCCACTCCTGTCTAACTTGTTTCCTTTTCTTTGCCATGCAAATGTTTCAAGGTGACAATAAAAAACATAGACAGACTGGATGTTTAGCCTTTCTCCTTTTTCTTAAACTAAACTTCCATGAGCTTTAAGTTGGCTGACATTTTTTTGTTTTAGGTAGAATTAGACAACACAGGTAATGAAATTACTCTCTAAGGTTGATTTGCACACTATACACTTCCTCAACTTTTATAAGAACTCTTGATCTTTCAATAGCATTCTTTTTTCTTAATAATGTTGGAAAAGGAAGAAGAGAAAGGAGATTGAGTTTTGGTGTCATTCAGTGCCATAAGTGTTTTCTGTACTTGGCAGTCAGCAGGTGACCCTCACCTGTTATTTAAAAGAAATACTTTTTTGATATATGGTAGCAATGTAACACTGGAAAGAGCTTTAGCTGCTGAAGTGGCAGTATACACTTCTACCTTAGATTAGGTTGATGAACAGGAGAATCTGTAAAGCCTGTGCTTTTGTAATTTTAAGTACTACCTGAGTCCAGCTTTTCCTTTGGCAGTTTTCCATTTTTTGTACAGTTTGATGCTAAAGCTGACATCCAGCATATGGCTACGGGTCAGGTAGATAAGTCTTCAGAAATATTTAGAAAACTTGAAGACAAAAGAAAACTAAAATGATTGGTTTTGGAAGCTGATTCCTTTTTGGTTAGCTTTTAATATTTATTGCTGCAGGAACACCAACATTCTTTGCACAAATAAGCACCAAAAAAATAACATCAATCTGTTTATCCTCAATCATATATCCTTAAAGAAAAATGATGGGTATATTCAATTCAGTGTATTTTAAAAGGAATAATTTATATTTATTAGCCTAATTATTTTGCTTATCCTGAGAGTCTTCTTCTAGAAATGTAACCCCAAGACTTTTAATACCAGGTGAACAGTTAGATTCCTATCTCAAATATCTGGACTTTGTTACTGTTGGTTTTCAAAACTGTTTTAATGAATTTATGTAAATATTACTCAGGTAACTAGATTTTTCTACTTACTGGCACTAGTAAATAATTTGGTGGGAAAGACTCCTGAAATTTATCAGCCTTTGCAATCAATGGACTCATTCTGCCTACAACTCTGTCTGTGAAAATTTTTTGCTCTATTTCGTATGTCAATCTAGGCACAAGTGAGGAAAAGCAAAATGCATGGAGAGTTCCATCAGTACATTTTATGTTTCTATAAAAATTTCTGTGAAGTCTGAACTAGACCGCCTAGAATTAGATAAGACACCTGGACACTCCAGATTGTCCCTACAATAAATTTTATTCCGCAGAAATTGAAGCTGTTTCAAATGAGTAGAAATCATCACATGTTTTTTTCTTGAACATGTAAACAGATCTTCTGAGTTGGTTTTGTTGTATTATGGGTAAATATATAACATAAACCAAGAAATTACTAGAAATATTTTATTTCACACTCCCTTGGCTTCTGGCTGATTACTACAAATCAGATTATATTCTAACCTACCCAAGCAGGTAGTTCACTGTTAGGATCTTGGTTAAAGTGGAGATAATGGACTATGCAGTGTATCCCTTTTCTGTTATTTTTGCTAGTTTTAAAGTAGTCATTTTTCTTAATTTAAAATACAGCATGATTTTTCAAAGAACTGTAGACCTTTTGATATAACAAAATCAAGTCTATGTCTGTATGCTGCAGCAGATGGCAGAACTTTGGTAAAACAACAAAAAAAGTAGCTCTTCTGTTCTTATTGACTTTTTATTCTGTAGATGCTATGAATTTATTTAGACAAGTTGTGACACTCCAGTGCAGTGATTATGAAATACATGGCATTGTGTGTGACATTTTGAGCAGGAAGAATGTGGGGTGATTAGGATTATTGCAGCTTTTTTTTAAGTCTTCAAAATAAAGATATTAACTGAAAATATGAATTATTGTATGAGCTATGAATGTTGAATAAAAAATGGAAACCTTACCCAGAAGAAAACCTTTCTAAAGTCTATTTCTTCTGCATACTATAAATTCATAGGCTATCTACTTGCCAAAAGACCTTTCCCAATGTCTTCCAGGAAAAGAAATCGAGAAAAATATGCTAATGTGGTTGTCTCCATATTCCATATCTCCCACAGCTTTGAAATAGCAGTATCTTAAAACGCAGAAAGATAGAATAAATGTGATGCTACAGAACCAACTTAGAAAAATGCTTGAGCGAATGTTTAAAATAAAATGTGCTTCCAGTAAATTTTTCATGCCAGAGGTGATTTCTTTTATTGCATTTACTGATATCTGGCTTTTTAGTGCCTCATTTTTCATTAAAGCAAGCTGTAGAAACATTAGGGCCAGAAAGCTGTAGAAACACTATCTAAATTCTCATACAAATAATCCTGTGAAGAATGTTATGTTAGAAATAGGAAAATAATATCATTTAAGGTGAAGGACTTGCCTGAGTTTACATTGTGTTTTAAAAGCAAAGCAAGGAACATTTCCTGGGAACTGTCAACGTTTTTGATATATAATAACTGAATACATGTCAAAATGTGATATGGCACCCTTTTTTTTGCTCCTTGTAAGTATGTGAATGATCTTTTGTGTAAGTTAGTGTACATTTGCAAGCTTTAATGATTACCTACAAATTTTTAGGCATAAATAGATGATTCCTTCTCACCTGTTATCTTGAACTAAATCTCTGTAAGTTTCTCTGCATTGTCCTTTGAAGTGAGACATTTTCTGTTGTCCTACCTGTTAATGAATGCAGCTTCTTCAAGTCTTTTCAGTCTCCATGTGTGGGGGATTTTTTCCTAAGTTGTGCTTTTTGTATATTGATTACCTAATGATAAATCCAGCCAGACTTCTTAAAAGGCAACATGAGGAGTTTTAGTAATTTTTACAGTGTGCATCTGCATCATAACGTCAATGAATAATATATTCAGCTCCCTCCTCAGTGTGTCTGAGTCAAGAGTGTTATTACAAAACTGACTAAAGTATTTGGAGTGTGGGATGCACATCCTTAAACCCAGTGGATTCAGCAACTGACAAGAATGAAATATTTAAAATGTGAAGGAAGTTGTAAGGCTTTGCTTTTGGTTATTACTTTACCAATTACTTAT
Organism: Pedionomus torquatus; assembly: GCA_013398155.1. NCBI lineage: Eukaryota > Metazoa > Chordata > Aves > Charadriiformes > Pedionomidae > Pedionomus > Pedionomus torquatus. Next base: position 575,195 of record VZRU01008037.1, read on the forward strand.
TGATCCTGTCCTCTCTTGGATATGTTATATACTAATTGCTGACAAGAAAAAGGAAATATTTGCTTGATTGAGATACAGATTTATTGAAAGCACTCTGGAGATCTTAGATTCTTCTCTTTTTCTTTCTCCCATTAAATCCTTTCAGTTTGGTGGGGCATTATGAAGTGTATAAAGTTGTTATGATTGTCTTCTCAGTTATCCCAGCTCTTTTGAAACTAGTCCAGATGGGTGTTTGTCCGGAAGTTAACCAAATAGTAAAATCAGTTAAAATGTCATGTAAATATGTCCAGATTTCTAATGTTCTGCAATAGCAGAACTACCTCCCCAGCTATGATACTCATTAATTCAACTGATAGTATAAGAAGATGCTTGTGCCTCATCAATTCTGCCTGCCGGCATACAACCCCTCTACTCTTACACCTGGATTGCAAACTCTCTGGGACAGAAGACATATTTTTTCCCAGGATTTCTGCCATGCTTAGCACAGTGGCACACTGGCTTAATTTGGCATTCTTAAAATGAAAAGAAAAAAAAAAAAAAAAAGAAAGCCTTTGTAAAGTTACAAAGGTTTTGAGGAAAGAAAGTAAAGAAATGTTGTATAGATTCTTATTTCATGGTCAACTCTCTGCAAGCCAAGTACTTCACAAAAAGGAAAGCAATTTAAATTCTTTGTTCTCTAGCAAATACTTTTTGTTTTAAAGTTAGAGTGCTCAGCAAAGTGAGAATTATCTCTATTATGATATTTCAACAATAAAAGTGTGAAAAGTAAGTAGAATATAGCTTAGGCATGCATTACTAAAGTGGATTCTACAATGCTCTATTAGCCACTTACAGTCCCTATGCCTACAGTTAACAGAATGGGATTCACAGCCTATACTCCGTGTAGAACGATAATTGCTTTTATGCAATTACCACACAATTTAAAATGCAAAAATCCATCATTGCCCCTTATTTTAGCTGGTAGGGACTGACATGATAATTACAAGGAGACATGTATGGAGAAAGTCAAAAAGGAACTAAACATGGATATAATACCTTGCAGGAAATGACATGAACTTCTAATTTAATAAGATTAAGGTAGGAGAATGAAAACCTTTCTGAATTAAAATGGCAATGCTTGCTGTGCTTTGGACATCTCAACGCTCTTACTGTTTGCTACTCATGCTTGTGAGCGTAGATAGAATTAGTAGATTGACATCTTGTGAGGAGGCTTCTCACACATGAGAACAGATCATCTATTTTTTGAATCTTGAAAGGCCTTGGTGGTACTATTGTACTTTTGTACTATTGTATTTTCACAGGACCAGTGAATTCAATCAATGGTGCGTGGGATATGTAATTTTGTATGAAGTTCCACAGTCCCCTTCTGTAGGTACAGATCTGGCCAGGGTATGATTTTGGAAGAAAATTGGAATGTGCACAGGCAGCTGTAGCATGTTTCACTATATCATGAGCTGTGAGAGACCAAGATTCAGTGTGCACCATGGACTGCACTTTCATGAAGCATTGAGACAGACATATTCTGTTGAATAAGTCGTATGGATTTTAAAGCTTGAAACATCATCTAGTTCATTTCAGGAACACAAATACTATTTTTGGTGACCATCAGGGAGCAACACTATTCTCTAGAGTGTAAGATGAATGTTTCATAGAAACTTGAAGCACAAAGAATGTAGTATGTGCTGCAATACTGCACAGAAAATGTGCCATCATAGAGCATGTAGGAGTACCACACATTTCTATTATAAATTCTTAATTTCAAGAATATCTAAAGAATATTTAATCCTGAAATATATTAGGCAAAATCTCTAACCTTAAAAACAGGCAATTTTTTTTTTGTATTCTCACTACAGTAGTCCAGTCAAATCAAGCTTACATTTTTGCAACTGCATAAATGGTTCAACAGTCTATTATAAAAATTGCTTCATTATTACCTCATTAATCTCATGTTAAAAGTTTACGCAAGGAATTTCATTATCTGCTAATGCAAGAGAGAATAATTCTTGATATTGTCGGTGTTAACCTTCCCCAAATTGTTTTCATTCCCATTTATGTTTATTGGGAAATACTGAATGCACAAGAAAAACAAAAATCTAATAGAAGCTATGACAGAATCAAGAAACTATTACCTGATAGATAGAGAAGTATATTACATGCACAATGAATCTGTTTTATAGTAGATGCTTTTGACAGCCCACCGTCTATTTATAAAGACTGATTGATGCATCTGTAAATAGAAGTACAGCAATGTAAACATGAAAAATACCTAAGGCAAATTTTTAATATTAAAAGGTAATCTGCACACACACTTAATCAACTATTTTACATAATTTCATAATTTTCATAATTCAAGGTAGATCACGTCTGGTTTATACACTTGTAAATTACCAGAAAAAATTAAGAAGGCAACATTCATTTTTAAAGTTATGAAGAGACCCAAACATGAAGATTTGAAGTGACCAGTGCTAACAGTTGCAAATCAGTACACCTTTTCTTTCGTGTTTGTGGTTAGTGAAATTGCTCAGACAAGTATCTAACATAATGTCTGTGTGGCAAGGGTTGAGGGACTTTACATTTAAAAGTCATCAAATTCCAGTCCTGTTTAGGATTTATCCTGCTCTTAGTGAAACCAGAAGAGACAGCTGAGATTACCTTAGAGGATACAGTCACAATTTAACCCTGAAGGGTTAAATTCCTAAATCCATTGTGCCTCCTGACTCCATGCCACCTTGCAGGTAGCACTCTGACATCCAAGAGCTGTCTCAGCCCAATCCTCTAGGCTCCACCTCAGATCAGTCCAAATTCTGTTTTACTTCATCTTCTGCCTTGTTCCTCTGAAGATCCCAAAATGCATGCACAGAATCAGAAAACAATGACAGGATTGACCACTTAAAGCACATATGTTTGCTTGTGGCCTTTCTGTTTGAAACAGATCTGCTAGGAAAGTATCCTGATGACTAGAGCATATGCCTAAGAAACTGGAAGTTTCAATTGGAGGTTTGAAGGACTAAGCTATGTTCCCCCCATGAGCTTTCTTGTGATGTAAGTACAGGTTAGACAGGAGGTAGAGTAAGGAGAGAAGGTGTCCTATTTCTGTTTGTTTGGGGTTTTTTTGTTTTGTTTTGGTTTTTTTTTTGTTTTTTTTTGGTTTTTTTTTTTTTTTTAAACCAATACTGATTTAGCAAAAAATGTGTATAATCCTAGAACTAGGAACAAAAACTAGAGATCTCCTCCCCTCTCTGTGGTGTGACTTTAGGCCTTTCATTTATTCCTGGGTTTTTCTCCCTCGCACTCTCACCTCCTTACAGATCTCGGCATTCAGTTCTGTATAGTCATACAGTTACATTGGAAGGAAAGAAAGAGGGTTCATCCTTTTAACTTGCTCTAGACTCTAGCAATTAGGGTGCTTTCCAGATCAGAGTTTTCCATTTAGGTTTAGGAGTATTTAAGATACAGAACACATTAATAGAAGAATCTTATTTTCCATGTTTGCTCCTCAAAACAAGCAGTAACTTTTTGTCTGAGTTGTATTCTTAAAAACTGAAGAGGCAAGGCAGTCAATCCATCCTTTCACAGGATAAGATGTAAATAATGAAACCTACTTAATTTCTGGATTTAACAGCAGGAAAGGTGTGGAATTTCACACACATCCCAATGTTCCAATTTTTACTTAGAGACACAGAAGTATTTTGTTTGTTCCAACTCAACAGGAAATTATAAACTTCCTGAAAAATGTTGTCATGAAAATGCATGTTGCATACACTCCTTGCCATTTGGGCAGTTTATTAACACGGGGCTCATACACAGTTATGAAAATAGATAATTCTTCACTCTGCCCATTCCTCAAGCTGCCCAGATATAAGCAAACCTAACTGACAGCTAGGAAGCGAGTTACTTCTCTGCCTGTTGTGAGCTGAGGCTAAGCCTTTCCCAGGAGTAGCTATATTAGCTTGGGCTTTGCATTTAGCTTAGCACTAGCTATAGTGTAGCTTCTGGATTACAGCTGGTTCATCATAAAGCCAGAGCAAAGCATGGCAGAGGGGAAATCTTGCCTGAAACATGTTTATCATGAAACTACACCTTTGGTGACTGTACTACAATGTGACATATCTTCTCATATTCTGAACATTTTATTTCATAGTAACCTGTGAAATGACAAATATACACGATTCACATAAATTAAATTAGTTTAGACTGCATTGTAGTGAGTCTTGATTGACGCAAGACAGCAGTAATTAATCATGGTGGGGCAATAATGGCTTTGGAGTTGCTCACCTGCAAAATCTGTCTTCAGGAGATAGTGTTACTGTTACTATCTGAACTCAGTGTCTCTTTTCAGAGGGACAAAGCTTATTATCATACAATTTATTTTAATTTCTATTTAACAGGGAACACAATATAGCAATGACAAATTAGCTTTGATCTCACAGAAGCCAAAATAAAGGAAACAATCTTTATCTGTTTTGCAATGTCTCCCTTAATGACCAGTTTTCTCCATTGCAAATTCAGTTTTGCTTTTCAATGCTTTCTTACTGCAAAGACTTCTAATATGGATTTTTCTTCTGTTGAATTATACAGCTGCAGCTTTACTTGAATTATTTGCCTTTATGCATGTATTTTGCTAAAAGAAAAAGATGTTCTAGATGTGTTTTAACATTACTGCTGCATGAAACACATTATACTCCATTCTAACAAAAATAAATGTCTTGAGTTGTTAACAACATACATTGCTGCAGCAAGCATTAAAAAGGCTATATTCTAACCTTTTTTGCCACTTTGTCAAAAATGAATGTTCTTATCACAATAATATTCAGTTTAACATTTTGTGGGAAGGGGTTTCCTCTGTCAAAAGGAAAAAATGCAAGTCCTGTCAAGGTTCCCAGGGAGGGCAGTTATATTAACAACACAATTTATGATTCCAGAAAGTGTAATATTTCAGCCTGCATATTCAACTAAATATATACTGAATACCGGACTAAAAAAAAAAAATATATTTTTTTTAAAAGTATCTGGTTAAAGTTTTATAAAAACAAGTTCTGTTGAATATTCTAACAAGAAAAAAAATGCCTCTTAGGCATATTCATAGATATAAGAGCCCTGCAAAGGCTGTTGCCATCTCTCCTCCACTCATTGGAACAAGAAATAGGTGCTCTCCAAATCCATGAATTAAAGCACGCAAAGCTTCTCCCTCCTGTGGCATGGCAACCACTCAGCAAGTGACCCACCAGCCATCAGCACATACTGTGTCTGGACTCTTCTGCTGGCTGATTAGAGCTGGAAAGGACCAGCAGCAAGGTCAGAAGTGTACGTGTGCTCTTATTGATGCAGCTCAGGAGACTGTTGTGCCCAGGTAGCAACTCTGTATGGACGGAGTACAAGCATCTCGTGGAGGGAAGGATAGCATGAAACACTGTGCATGGTTATGTATCAGAGAGGACAATTCTGATCAATTCCCTTAAGTGGAAGAAGAGGTTAATGAAGAGAGACAGATTGTGAGGAAGGGTGAGAGGAGGCTTTGTTCTGACTGATAACAGAGAGCTGATCCTCTTCAAGTGGTTGCTTAACGTAGTACACAGGCAATGACCAGCAGGGTCCTCTATGTTTTCCAGTGTGATCCCTGAACACTGCTGCAAACATATGATTAATTGCTTGATTTTGAAATACAGACCAGTAAAATTTAAAACCAGTTCACACACAGGTTTTAACTATGTAATTATGAGAAATGCTGCAGCTGACACATATTCACTCTACAGTGAATATAAAAACAAGAATTTTGTAAACAGTCAAAAAGATACTCCCTCTGTTATAGCTTCATGTTAAAATATTTGCAAAACATTTCTGACCTCAGAACGTAATCATGCCTGCACAGTGAAACTTGTAGGATAAACTGAAGTTCATTTTAACTGTAGTTATTTATGCAATAGTTTCTGTCAGAGATGCTGATGGTCTTGAGAGGGGCATGCATATTTTTTCAAAAACTGTGTGTCTTCCTCAGCATACTGATGAAAAGTAGCAGCTTTTTACTTGATAAATAATTTGAACTTTTTGCTATATGATACTATTGACTCCTAAGAGAAAGGGTTCAAGCATCTGCCAAAGATGATAACTACACAGCAGAGTCAGCGGAATGAAGCGTGCACTGATAATCAGGTACTGTAGTGTACAGGTGAGCAGACAAGCTGGACCACCAATGAAGGTGAATTTACATTAGGACAATCTTAGTAATCTTAGAAGAGTATAGACACATATTCCTTCTGCCAAACCTGCTGCAGAAACAGCAGTCTGTACCAGCAGTGGCATAAGGAAAAGCTGAAGGGGTGATTTAAAGCCTATGTAGGAATATGCTTGTACTAAAACTACAAAACAATCCTTGCATTTGTGATTTAAGCAGATATACAGCTATTAGAATTTGAATCAGATCTTCAGTGAGCGACATTTTATACCACATTTAACTACTTTAAAGTCTGGACATTGTTAGAGAAGAAACATTTGACTAGGTAAGACACAGTCATGATCCTTTAAATATTGTATTGTTGACCCAATTATTTATCATGTTGGAAGTCATTTGAGTCCAGAGCACTTTGAAGCCTACTATGTTTCCATAGTTCCAAGTTTTCTTTCTTTTTTGATTACTTTAATAATATCTGGTACAATAAATTTATACCTTGTAAATTAGACTTGAGGCACAACTTTAATGGGTGCTAAAGCTCTTGCAGGGGAAGTATAGCAGCAGTCCTACATTTGTACAATACTGCAAAATCTTCATTCAGAGGGAAACAGCCAAATTTTCTACCTCTGCTGATTTTCTAGTTATTGCAAGCAGAGCTATATTGGTCTGATTTATATGCATCTGCTGACCCAGAGAAAGATCATATCTTTTTAGAAAAAAAATCATATAAATCAAAAGCACTTCTTCTGTCTGATTATAAGCCTTTTACAAGGAAGGCAGACTTACATTTGATTCAGGATTCCACATGGGAAAACATACACCTACCTGTCTAAAGTACTATCTGATGTTTTTTTTTTCTAATGACACCTGCTTTTCTTGATGAGGCAAACACATCTTTGGATCAGGAGCACTGTTGTATGTCACATGTTTGTAACAGGCTTTTGCCATCTAACTATGAGGCTGTAACTCTATTTGGATCTCAGCCTGGCAGAGCTCAGTCGGATCAAGTCATCAGTCACCTTCCATGCAGCCACTGTGAATTGCTTTTCATTTCTTGACAAAGAACATTATTTTCTTTTGGGAATAAAAGGATGAAAGAATGGTCCTCGTTATCCATTTTTGTCTGACGACACAAGCAATGATTTTTATTGCAAATTAAAAATTTAATCCTAAAAAGATTTATTTTAATTTGGTTTTAGTAGAAAAGTCAGATAACCACATTAGTGCAAGATAAATAAAAAAGTGATAATTTCTTAAGATGTTCGAACTTTGATTGTTTAGCCCTCTCTAAAGGGTATTTCAACACCTTTTTAAAAGCAATTGGCTTAGGAATGACATTACCTCAAATGGAGGGTTATAATCTTATGAATTTGCTCCAAAAGAAATATTATTACGTTCATGGCAAAGTTAGAAGAGATCATTTTGTGGGTGGAAGTCAGTGGAGTGCTATGGAAATTAGAAGTATGAAGTTGAATTTCTCTTTAGAATTTCTTTTAGGCTTCTTAAAAACACTAATTTGTCCATACTTTTTTTTCAACAGACTTTAACTTCGCTAATGTATGTTACTTTCTGTGGGACCAATAGGAGAACTCCCAGTATGTATACTGCAGATTAAAGTTAAGATTACTTCCATATTAAGTAAGCAGGAGAAAAGCTAACTGGAACAAACTGCATTTAGCAAATAAATTCAAGAAAAATATTCCATAAGAAGGATGAAGTATTGCCTTCCCCTGTTGTTTTGGATATCCTGATTTTGGATGATGATCACTATGAAAGAAAGTTGTTGTGAATAAAGGTCATTTTACCTACAGGACTAAGACTATCCCTAACAGAAAACAAGACTGCATTATCTAAATGTTGAGGCTTTCACTTTGCAGACAAACATAAGCAATATAAAAATGATCCCATTACACAGCTATTAAATTGTTCTTAGTTTATTTTATTTCTTATGAGTTGAAATTCTGCCTTTATTGGCACTGATAACAGCAAAGGACTTAAAATGATAAATCAGATTCCTGGGACTGGATTAAAAACATGACTTTCCTTTAGAATAATGAATATTTAGTGGGTTTGTTTTGATTTGGGATATTAACATGCTAGGGATTTGCTTCATAATACTTTTAGGCTTTTCTTTAAAATACTAGAAACTTATCTTTCTAATACTTCTATGCCTCCCAGACCTGGAGACTCAATAGAACAATCAAACTTCATGAGACTAAGAAATGACAGCCCTGTTGTACCCAAAACAACATGCAGGTGCTGTGGATCATTAAAATTCCATTTCCCGTTTCCCCTACATTCCACTGTCAAGAAGAGTCTTCTCTAATAAAGCTATAAATTCCATGTCCTGTATTACCAAATCTCACTCCAAACAGAAAAACTAATCCAAGTAGAGTTTCTTTGTTCAAAGCTGTTTGAGATGTAGTGGTATGTGTCTAGTATGTCTCAAGTAATGCCCCCCCAAAATTATAGATTGTTGGAATATGGGCAGATGCATACACTACAGAGATGTTGCTATAGTTGTGAACGATGGATGCAATGGAAAATCTCTGATCACTGAACAGAGAGAATATTTACTCTGTACTTCATATTGTACTGCTGTCAGATATATTACTAAGCAAAATAAAAAATAGAAAATTCAGCCAGGTCCAGAAGTCTTAGAGAAAAAAACCACATAACAAACAGAGATCAAACTGTTGTGCTTTAAATTAGATTTGCTCTTCCTTTTTCTTTAAAGCTTATGTATACTGATCTTTGAGGATAGTGCATTCTCTGAAATTATATTATATTTTAACAGTCAAATTTTCTTACCACAAGTGTAGATTAATTTTTTTTGGCCTCTCTTCTATACCCATTTTGACAGCCACCAGCATTCTCTACTTCTCTGGCAGGGATGAAATGATTAATTGTACAGAGAGCTCTTTGCTGGGTCCCACTGCATAAGAAGATATTTCTGAGGCAAGAAAAGACATTTACAAAGTCCTCCTTTGTATAATTCCTTCAAGGACATGTAAGACAGGGAAAAGACCCTGAACAGTTTATCAACATGTATCCATTGTAAAACCAGCAGGAAGTGACCAAAATGCAGAAAGAGAAGACAAGCAATTCTACAGAATCTCAGGACTCCAATTTCTGTCCTCAAATCTCAATGCCTAGTCTTCTTTCAAGACTGCTAACAAAACCCAATTCTGTACATGTTTCTCTCCCCAAAATTAAACATAAGTCCCTATATTCCTATTCCAAATTTTCTGGAACAAGACCACTTCATTCAGCACATACACTTTGATGAGGCTATCTGAATTGATATTAGGCTGAGTTTTTGTCAGACAGATTCTTCTTTCACAAGTCCTGGAGGAATCACTGAGAACATTCAGTACCCACTCATTTTAGGTACCTACCTATATATGGTCCGTGGCAGCCCCAGAGTGACAATTGCAGAAAAAGTCCTTAGAGATATAGGAAGAAGAACAAGGCACAGGACTATATGGAGAATGTAGCTAGCAATTTTTAGCAAATCTTCACTGAGCATGTGTGCAAAATTCTCTTCAGAGAATTATAACTAGATCAGACTTTGCTGGATATAAACAGAACAGGTAAAAAAGTACCCTGCTGAAGATGCTTTTCCCCACTCTCCTGCTGTCGAAGTCCAATTTCAAACTAGGGCTTCTTGAAGAAAATTCTGTTTGAAGCTTTTAACCTAGAGCAATGTTTTATTCCCTATCAGATTCTTGAATACAGTTTCTGTGGCTGAAATTTAAGAAAAAAATTGTTTGGGTGAGGTGATCATTCTCCACAGATATCTTCTGCTCAATTGCTTACGCAATAAACAGTTCACACACAACTGAAAAAAGAACATAATCTAATCAAACTACCCCTAACCTGGGATTTAGATGTCTAATAGCTACCTGGCAATCCAGTTTACCTGTTTCCCTAACAGCTTATAAAAAATCAATTAGATGCCTCCTTAATTAGCTGATGACATTCTATGAGACTAAGCTTAGTTCCAAATGCCTGTTCAGAAGGGCCTGTTTGGAAGACATCTCATGCCTTAAACTCCCTGTTAATTCAGACTTAGGTATACAGTTGTCAGCTTTTACAAAGGTCTCTGGAGAAGTCTGATTACTGTTTGGAGTAATCTACAGTCTGACTGTAAACTAGACTATCTGCTAAATGTGCTTAGGAACTAGTGGCATTTTCTGTTTATGAGCCAATAAGAGTCTAATTGGTCTAATTTAAAGAAATAAGTCTTTTTGCAAATAAAAGGCTCAAAGGACCAATACAGCATTAGTGTATGGATGTCTTCAGACCAGCTCTGCTGCACTGGAATCCACCTGTCCTCACAGTCTCTTTTATATAGGTCTCTATAGGTCCTTTTCCAGTTAAGGACCTATATGTAGGAGAAGATTTAATCTTCAGAGACCTTTCCTTCTACCCTGAAAGCTTTAGGTCCTTGCATTAGGAGGAATTGTCTACAGGTTATGGCCCTTGGCAAAAAAATGCCTAATTTAGGTGGCCTGAACTCCATCCTAAAGTTCAGTCACTAAACTAGGTACTAAAAAGCTGCCAGAGTACACATCTAGCAGAGACACTCTTTTTGACTATGTAGATCTCTCAGTGCCTGATTTATACAAATGTCTAAGCTGTAGGAACCCTATAGATTTGAAGTGAAGATTCTAGTCAGATACAGATATTATTGATGAAAATTCCATACCTAAAGCATTCTTCATTTTCACAGCTTTTTACAAACATAAATCCAGTTAGGCACATTCCACAGGACACTGAGATCCCAAGTGGCAGAGAGCTGATGATCTTTCAGTGAAAACTAGTTAAAAAGCATGTGTTTATACATAACAAAAAAAAATAAATTGCAGTATTCTGCTATATGCAGAAACTGAATAGGAAAGAAGGAGGATTTCTTCCCATTCATGCCTGAACGCACAAAGGTATTGTGCTACTACTGATGATTGTGTCAGTATAATGCATCTTAAAAATAGAAATCACTCTTTCTAGTGCAAGAAATTCCAGAGAAGATCTCAAAATTGCCAAAGGATGGGTGGAATCTGTCATGTTAGACAGTATGAGTATTTTTCTCTACCAACACATCTCAAAATACTTAGGAAATTTCAACTACATGAACCCACAAAATGGAGAATTAAATTAATTAACTCTTGCTGTGGGTAGGTGGACTTAACTGCCCATAATGCCTGTTTTTTTATGTCAAAACACACCAAGTATGAAAAATATGTATGCCTCTGCTGTGATCTGAAATCTGGATTTGGAAACCACTTCAACCCTTCCCCCAGCCTCCAGCTGGTACTTTTGTAATAACAATATTTGACATTAAGGAACAAGAAGTGAGCTGAAGAGCTGTTCAGGCAATGTCGTGTCCAGGAATAAGTGAAATCTGATGCAGACAGGTGTAAAAGGAATGAGCTATGAACTGAAGCTGCATTTTCTTGAATCAGAAGCAGCTAGAAACATTGCTGTGACTTGAGCTTTGCTTCAAGAGACCTAGTTCAGACTCTTACAAAGCCTTGATTAGTTTTTAGAGACAACACCACCCCACCACCCCATGTTATTAGAAAGAAAAAAGCAAGCCTAAAAATCAATGCTGAGGATAAACTCAGTGTACCTAGAAAAACAGTCTGTTTCCCTGCTAGAAGTGAATGTTCTTAATCTGTTGTTTCCTAGAGCTGTGTGGAATCTATACTTAAATACTGATTGAAAATGTATTTGGCAATTGTAAATGTAATATTAAAAAAGAGAAAAGGAAAAAAAAAAAAAAAGGGAGCAGCAAAATCAAAAGAACTTCAATAACTATTTGAACATTGCCCATGAAGCTCCTGAACATGAAAAGAAATCTACAGAGTGGAAAAATGGATACGGGATGAAATGTATTTTTTAAGTATCCTACTTTAGAGTGACTACTTTGAAATATTGAAGGGATTGCATTGTTTGTTTTCAGTTCTTCAGAAGTTATGCTATCTCAGAATGAAGATGGTCATTTTAGAAAGTATTTAAAGTCAAGTTGATGTACTGGTCTTAATATTTTTGCACTCACCAAGTTTTTTCTTTTCTGTTTTTTCATGCTTTCACCTTCTTGTTACCTTCACGTAACATGTAAGAAAGAAACAATTTCTGTTTATCAAACAGCAGAAGAGAACAAAAAAGTAGAAACACCTATGCTGCATAAAATCAGAAACCAGCCAGAACTGGGGTCCATGCAGACGTTGAAGGAAACATATAAAAAAGAACACAAAGTGCATATTGCAAGATTTCTTCCAAATTAAATTTCTGAAGTGCTGCTTATAACTTTGTATTGAATATCCTTTTATGAGTTTCGTTTCCATGAATTTGTCTATTTACTTTTTGAACTATGCAAAATTTTGGCATTTACAAATTTAGTAATACATGTCATCGAAATGTACTTACTTTTGCATGTTTTAAATCTGCTACCTCATAATTTCCTTTAATTTCCACTAATTCACATAATATAGTATAGTATAATATAATATAATATAATATAATATAATATAATATAATATNGGACCAGGAAATTATTGGTTTCTCAGTACTTTCTCCAGGCTATTCTTTGTTCTTAGAGACCTGTTTAATGTCTTTTCCAGGACAAAGAGTCCTGTCTATTTGTTTGTTCCTCATATAAAAATTCATTCACTCTTCTCTGCAGCTCCTGTAGTTCAACTATATCCTTTTTGAAATTGCCTGACCAGAACAATAATCAAGATATGGGCATGCTGGGGATTGTATAATGGCATAATGATGTTTCTTGTTCTGTCAGGCATTTATTTCCTAATAATTTATTATGCTTTACTTGCTTCTTTGATAATTACCAAGCACCAAGCTGATGTTTGCATAAAAATTGACTTTGCATCTGAAGCCTTTTTCAGAGTTCATATCCTATCATTTTATATTTTAAATTAAGATATGTCCTCCTCATACAAGTAATTTGATTTTAAAAACCATAAATTTTAGTTTGTTATTTTCTTTCTCAGACACTTGGTATCAGTTCATTTGTGACTTATTTTTCTCTTAATATTCATCTTTGTTACCCCAAATAACTTAGTATTATTAGAAATCTTTGTCATCTCATTCACACCCTTTTAACAATCATCAATGAATAAAATGGATAGCAGATCCTAGCACTAATTACTATAGGATTCTAATAATGACTTCAGTCATTTATACTTACTAGCCACTTATTCCTAATTTTAAATTCTGCTCTTTTAAATAGTTATTTATGCTTTCGATCAACTTCCCTTTCATCCCATGCCAACTGAAGTTTTTTTCAGAGTTTTTAGTAAAAGCTTTATCAAAAGCTTTTTGGAGACTCTGATAGTCTGTATCAACTTCATGACTCTTATTCTTGCTCACAGTAACTCCATTAAAGGATCATAATAGATTTGTGAGATATGACTTTTTTCTTCAAAAACTAATGGTTGGTTCTTCCCCAGCGTATTGCATGTTTCTGTGATTGTATGTGTGTATCTATGCACCGTCTATTAAACTTTCCATCATTTTTTTCCAGTATAGAAAACAGCTATCTTATATGCAGGTTAGGGGGATATATTTTCAATAATCTTTTTTTTTTTTTTAATTGCCTTTATATTTCTCACCTTCCGTTCCTCCTCTGCTGAAGCAATTTTAACAGATAGCAAACACACCACAGTTAAATAGGTCAGCTATTTCATATTTCGAAGAATACCATCTGGGTCTGTCAAGTTCTTACTATTCATTTCACTAGTTTGTTCTAGAATCTTTTCTAATTGTAATTTCTATCTTCAGTTTGAGGCAGATACTCCAGTACATTACTCATAAACAAGGCTTTTGGCCTGTGCACCTCCTTTAGGTCCTTCTTTAACATTTCTTTGTACTCTGACCACCTATTGGCTCTACATATTTTCTGGCAAGCTTCTACTTTCTGATCTGTTTGTAAAGGACTTAGTGGGGTTTTTTATGCCTTCCACAAGCTTTTTCATCAAAATGTATTATGATCTGCTGTATTGTATCTTACATTTAACTCATCACCGTTTGCATCCTTTTGTGTTTGGGTTTTTTCAATGGGACACAATTTCAATATATTGAAAGGCTATTTTCTTATATTTAATATTTTCCTTAATCTTGCTTATTACCGCTGCCTACTGCAAACACAGAGCATTTTTACTTCAAAATACGATGACTTGGGCTCTGTGGAGGAGTGCTTTTCTGTTGTTATATTTGTATTAACCACTATACTTTGGTCTTAGCCTTTACTGAGCTGTCTTTAAATAATTAACATGTTATTTCTTAGCACTTCATCATTTTAGCTATCCCTCTGAATATTCTGAATCTTCTACTAGGTTCTGACTTGAAACAAATGAAAATCCATGAAGGGATAAATCTAAAAAGAGGCTTTGGATCCTAATGCAGTGTGATGTGGCTAATTTTTTAGAGCTAGTTTTGTGAAAAAAATTAAAACCGATACTCCCTTTTGCAGTCTTTTCCTATAGTGTTGTTGTAGTCTTCCTATAAGTACCCATTGAAGAAGGAACTGACAAAAGACCCTGAGGTTCACTGAGGACAAAACTATACCATAAAGTACATTTCCCTCTTCATTTGAGACTGCTTAGTAAGAGAAGGTTTAAAGGTCGTCTTATCGATGTATATAAATACCTGAAGGTATAGTGCAAAGGAAATGGATCCAGACTCCTCTCAGTTGTGCCCAGTGATACGACAAGAGGTAAGAGATGCAACAGGAGATGCCATCTGAATGTCAGGAAACAACTTTTACTGTGGGGGTGACTGAGCACTGGCACAGGTTGCCAGAGTGGAGTCTCCCTGTACTTAAAGATGTTCAAAACTCATTCTGAGAGGGTCCTGGGTGGCTCTAGATGGCTTGAGCAGGGGGATTGGACTCAAAAGGTCCCTTCCAACTTCAAATATGTTGTGATTTTGTCATTTCAGGCATTGTGCAAAGGTATGGAGAAACAACTTTCTCCACTCAGAATTCAAAGCCCTCTCCGGAACTGAAGGAAAGCCCTAAGAATCAAATCAATAGAGACACAGCCCTAAGGCATCCATCTACATGTTGAGAAGATGCAAAAGCAGTCTAAATGACATCATTCATGGCATGACATGGCAGTGCTCTCCCCACCCACCTCTGCCACAAAACGTAGGCAGGCCAGAGGCTCTGGTGGTAGTTTGTCTGGTGGAAGATGGCTACCTTTTTCTTCAGGGATTCAAAACTGCATGTCATCATCTCTGGACATAAATTCTAATAAAGAGCTTCCAGGCTTGTTTACTTCCCTCTTGCCTGCTTGTCATTCAATCTTCAATCTGTTTTCATCTCTCTGGAACACATGAGCATCTTTTAAAGAAATAGTGGAGGTTGTCGGGTAGAGTTAAGTTGTGTTTCAGTCCCTTCACACCAGGAGAAAAAATGAAGCTGGTGTTCCTTTCTCTTGGATGAACCTTCTAATTAGTGCATAATTAGATATACGCGAAGTTGTGACACAAGCCTTCACCAAGCTTGTGTCAATTGGAAACAGATGTGATCACCAGCATCTAGTGTGATGACAGACTGCTGAGATATGCTCCAGAAAATCCTTCCAGAGCAGCCCTCTGGGAAGATGCAAGCAAATGAGTTCTGTCTAGCAAAGCTTGATTGGTTTTAACAACTCTGCTGAGGAAAAATGATAAAAAAAGGAGGTTGGACATGAGTACAAAAATTAGTCAGGTTGCCTGGGGAACTTCAGTGTTTCATTCTGAGGTTTTCATAAAGTTTACTTTGTCACAGAGAAAGCCACAGAGAAAACTGATTTCAGGCTTTGTTGCTCTAAGAAATCATCTGTTGTTCTTCTCTATACTCTATGTAGCTGATTTTGTCAGCTGAATAATAGAAAAACATATACATTTCTAAACTATATATTTCAATCACAAAAATATTTTCATGCAATACCTTTTTACCAGATGTGATCCACATCATTTATTACTAAGTAAAAATATCTCCCAAATTTTGATTCTGATTACATAATTTTCAGTGTTTAATGTTTTCTCTTTCACTATTAACCTCTGTGCCTAACTTTAAAATAGTTACTAGTTTGCTTTTTTGCATCAGGCATTTTCTCCTCTTTATGACTAAAAGATTTTTCAAAAAACGGGCTGGGTTTTCATCAGTATGTCACTTTAATCATATTCTTTAACCAGGAAAAATGTAATTATAATTGCAAAATTCCACTAAAAATATAAAGATTTTTTTCCCTGCAGTTTAATCATCAAGGTTCCTAGGGCATTGTTTTGTCAAAAGAGTAATTTAAAGTCTCCAGGAAAAAAAAAAAAAAAAAAGTGTATTTATAAAATAATTAAATGGTCTTTTTTTCTCAAAGAAAAGATAAAATTACAGTAAAACATACAATAAACCTGTTTTCAATTTTATAACTTAATTTTCTACTCTCAAAACAAATTTTTTGACATTAGAAGTAATAAAACACTAACAATATCTGATAGCAAGTTATTCTTAGCTCCTGAAAAAAACCCCTCACATTGCAAAGTCACAGTAATAATTTGAAGTAAACAATAATAGAATAGAGTGAGTTTTGAGCATTTACAGGTGATCAATTACCAAAGTTCACCTATCTACCCAGGCAATATGAAGTAATTCCACCGAATTTAAGGACAGAAGACTGTGTTTAATTCACTCCAGATGTAGCCAGTTAAAAATAAGCAGAGCTGAGAGCTCCTGAGCTATACATTAAGCTTGGAAATGAAGTAATAGAGGTAACTGTGTAAATGGTGTCTGTTACCTATTTTCAACCAGTCTCTTTTGAGCAGTTAGTACCTTGGCTAAATTCCAAGTAAAGATTTTTTATTTCTTAGAATTTTTCCTGTTATGGGTAAGGGAAAATAAAACTTCAATGGATACTGCTAGGCCAGAACAGGAGCATGACTTAATTTTCTTTTTACAAGTTCAGCCAACATTCTCACAACAATACTTGCAAATGCCTGTACTTCAGAGGCACAGAACATTCTGCATCTACCTCTTCCTGCTCATCAGGCCACCGAGCTATTTTCACATCTAAATGTTTGTTTTTAACAGCTATGTCTGTGGTGAATTAAGCCTCAGTTGTAGCTGTTTAAATAAACACTTAGGTCACAGTATGGTACCTACACACTGAGCAATGGTGAGATAGTCTTCAGAGACAGAAGTAAGTGTTCTTTTAATCCAACAGGTAGAAAACGTGTAAGGTCATGGTATGTGTATGGAGCTCCACACCTTGGCTATAGATCTAAATGTAATGGTTCAAAACAGGTCAAAAGTGTGACTCTCAGCCTGCAAAATGGTCTACTAATATAACCTATATATTTTGAAACAAGATCACCTCATGTATTTCCTTTACTGCCCCTAAGAACTATGCCTTTTCCAGATTGGATTTTGTTTTATATGACTTCCTAAAAGAAAGGGCAAACAATGTCAAGATCCTGATGCAGCAAATTATTTCATTATACATTTAAGTGTTTAACTTCACAGTTTCACTTAACGCTGCTTAACATACACAGAGAAGTCAAACTTTCATTGAACAGGTCATATATATGTAGAATTTGTGCAAACAGTTTGGTATCTTTCCAGGATTTTGGCTGTGATTAATATATTGATGCAACAGGCACAACGCAACTAGGATACATCTCCCTTATCTTCAGCCTCTGAAAGTTTAAGTATCTTTTATGAAGTAGGTACTAATTCCTTCTATAGACAATGCAGGTGACACCTATTGGGGCATTCACTCCACATATTTTACATACCTGTTTTTGGATGGTTTGCATTGTCTGCTGATATAGGGTTGTTTCTCTTTGCTTATCTTAGTTCAGTCACATACAATTTAGATAGGCAATGTTAGATGAGTAGCTGCCTTAACATATGCAGTACACACTTTATAGGAGTATTATCTACAGGAGAGCAGGAGAGGGACTCTTTGTCAGGAATCATAGTGATAGAACAAGGGGTGATGGTTTTAAACTAGAAGAGTGTAGATTTAGATTGGATATTAGGAAGAAATTATTTCCTGTGAGGGTAGTGAGGCACTGGAACAGGTTGCCCAGGGAAGCTGTGGATGCTCCATCCCTGGAGGTGTTTAAGACCAGGCTGGATGGGGCTTTGAGCAATCTGGTCTAGTGGGAGGTGTCCCTGCCCATGGCAGGGGGGTTGGAACTCGATGATCTTTAAGGTCCCTTCCAACTCTAACCAGTCTATGATTCTATGATCTGCAAAAAAACTGCCACAGTTATGAATACGTTGTGCTACTGATGCCTCAGTTGCTGTGCTTCTCTCTTCAGCAGAGTTTCTTTTTCCTAAATCTTTCCTGTCTCATTCAAAGTATTTTATTATTTCAAGAGTATCATGTAAGTTGCACAGAAGCACAGAAATTCAAAGAAATGCTGCAGTGGTGGTGGCCTCTTTCTAGAGCAGCTCTCTGCTTTTCTGCTGCTTTTCCTTTTGTTGTCCTCCATCTCCCTAATTTTGAAGACAGCTGGAGGGTGCCACTTGATGCATTTGTCAGTAACTGCGGACAAACTGCGTTCATTATGATAAAATTATGATAAAATTATGATTATTCATGGTAATACAAGTTTAATCCAATTCATACACAAGTCTGATATGATATTTGTCCTTTATTGGCACAACAAGAGGAATGGACACTAAATTCATGCTTGCGAAATGCACTATTTCACTTGGTGCCATAGGGACACTTTCCTTCTATGCATGTTTTTAAAGGTTATTCTTATCCAGATTTAATAATACTCTTTCACATATTCACTTTTACTACAGCAATTACATTTTGAAAAAAAAAACAAACAAAAAAAGATATATTTTTCAATTTGGGTAATCAACTTTATTTTAACCTCGTTTTGACTTGGCTCTCTAACCTGAAAGGTTTAACATAAAGGTTAAAGTTTCTTGTTTCCTCCCTTCCCAATTAACAAGGAGAGAGGTTAAAAAGGGGAAAAGTAAGAGAAGGAACAACTGTTCTTAAACATCTAATTAAAATAAATCAATGAAATGTGTGTTGCCCCCATTTTCCATATTATGCTACTAGACATGAGAAACATTAGGAAACAGCCGCAAACCAAAGAAAAGCAGGAGAGAATACAAAATCAGTTTTTCACACTGAAGGCAGAACAAGCACACATATCAAAATGTCATAAGAAATTTTAGTTGAATATGTGTGTATTAGCAAAGAATATTTTCAAAGGAATTTGGACAAATTGCAATATAAAATGCAACATAAGTGCAATTAATAAAGCAAAACTTTCACTAGGAATTTAGAAGCAGATGTAAGGCCTGGAATCCAGGTGTAAACGCTTTAGAGTTTAACAATAATTTCTGTTAATACTTTATTTGATGTTCTGGAAAGACTACTGCATAAAGCCCTGACACAATTTTTGTTTTTTAATCATATTCAAAGACACAGAACTGCAGAAGACTTTTTGTGAAACTTTAAAGCGAGAATACTCAAAGTAGATATCATATGTCTGATAAAGCAAATGTACTTGTTACTTTTTTTGTCCTTGTCAAGAGATAAAATATTTTATCATCACTATGGAAATTTGCAAGAGTATTTTTCTCTTAGAAAGTGTAATAGAAGTTAAACATGATAGGGATTCTTTTTGTTGCTGTTGCATGCTTTGAAGTCACTGGGATTTAATCATATGCTTCAAGTTAATATGATAACCTGCAGCTCTGTGATAATGTCCTTTTTAAATTAATAATCTTATTAATTATAATATATATATGAGGCACATATGCGGAATGCTCAGCTCCACTCAGGTTCCACTGAATGGAAATCTGAATGGACTTAGATTGCTGTTTTCTAGACTAGTCCCTTACTTTGCATATTCTGGACAGCAGACTTCACTTTTCATATAGAAGAAATGAACACAGATTGAATGCTTTAAAGTATGACTGTATTAAGTGTTATAATGGGGCTTCTTGTAAGAAAAATTAATGGGGTCGCTTGTGAAAATATACTGCAACATAGTAGTCGTCATGAATGTGTTATTACAGATCCCAGCTTTGTACACAAAATAGTCCCAAACCATGTTTTTCTGCTGATTTAAAAAATATAAAATTGACAGATGTCAAGGATTAGTGTGATTAAATGATTCTTAATATTTTTTTTAAAATGCTTCAGTAGGAGTGCTATGAAAACTTGGTATAAATCATTATACATTATGCAAATAACTGTTAAAATTGTTATCCTAAAACTACGAGGTTGAACATTTGATTTTATGTAAGAAAATGGATTGTCTGCTTCTGGCAATGTTAATGTAATTACCACTGGCTTAATTTGTAGCATGAAGATCTGCAAGGCTGTGTCCCATGATAGTTGCCATCTTGTTTTACCACTGTTAAATTGTAATTATAGCTTTGGAAAACCATATGTTTGAGGACATTAACGGCGACAGCAGAATGTTGTCAAAACTCTGGTTGCTTAGCTACAACGAGAAGGAACAAACTATCAGTAGAACTGTAAAACCATTTGTTTTTCAAGGAGTATATTTAAATGAAATGACAACTGTGTTGTGACTGTTACTGTTGTTTTTCTAAAGTTACTAACAGACTGTCAAGAGAAGCACTACAAAACTCAGCTGGAGTTGTAAGGAGACATTGTCCGGGAAAACGGACCTCCAGGAAGTCTTTGTCCCTAACCTGCCTTTGTGGCAGTGGTTATTGGGATTTCTCTTTTTCCAGAGAATGAAAAAGTTTGCAGATAATGCAATCTCCACACCCCTGCCCCTCCCACTCCCCCCTCTCCAGCCCCAGATTAGGAAATATGCAAAATATTAACAGTTTACACCGAGAGATTTTTCTTTAAATTTTAATGGAAATAAAAAAATTGAAAAGCAATGTTGTAATCACTTTAAAATTTGGTGATCTTGAATTTGAAAATTTCCTATGGTTTCAGTTTTTAATATAAAAAAGAAAACCAAGCTGTAAAATTACCTAGATATTTTCAAATGAAATAAACTTCATCAGCTGATGAAAAGATATTTTCCTTCTAGTATGACTCACCTAAGATTCAAAAAGTTTACCTGGCAAACAACTATGAGATTGAAACTGCCCACAAATCATTTTTTCATTACAGATCAACACACAAATCTGAAACAAGTGTCACTGACAGACTGAATTAGAGAGTCTGTAAGTTCTGATCCACAGTTTTCTCCCCAGGAGTGACTTTGTATTCCACATTTGATCTTAGCAAAAGGCCAATAAATATTGAACTAATGCAAGAAGTTTGAATTAATGCTTAGTCTCCTTATTCTTTTAGCATAAAGAGTATGCAAATGTTTGATTAATCAGGGTCTTCTCCTTCTGTTGTCAATGATTTGTTGAAGCCAAAGATCAAGTTTCAAATTTTAATGACCTCTTTCTTTTAATATTATTATTAAACTGTAACGAAAATTATACTGAGACAAGATAATAATTTAAATTAGGCCAAATAATAGATAGAAATTTCAGTCTGCCATTATAAAGCCATATAGAGCTTGCTTACAGTTTGAATACTGGCAGTTCATTCTTTCTTTATGTATCACTGAGTGCTAATTTCTTTCATCAGTCCAGTTTCACTGTATGAAAACAAATTAATATGTTGATGTCTTATTAAACCATTAGACTGAAATTGTACAGCTGTACACCAGTGACAAATTAGGAAATGAAGACAGAGTATTCAAACATTTATCAGTGCAATAATAATCCCATAATCATATAACTTTTTCTCTCTAGTCGTTTAATTTTAAACAGCCTTTGTGGGCTAGCTCTGGGAAATGTTTCTTCCCCTCTCTTCTGTAAAGATACAAATAGGATTTGTCCCATCTCTTCTCCTCCATTAGTAATATTAGGAACAGAATTTCCAGTATTCTGATGTTTCCCTTTTGGTAATGATTATAGCACTTAAGTTTCTGAGTGGAGAATGACACTGTGTTCATTAGAAAGATCATATCAATTTTTCTGTTCTGCCTCAGTTTATTTAGTTTTTAAGTTCATAACACCAGAAACTTTCCTCTGGGCCCAATAGCCACTGTACAGATGATCCTTGCTTATACTATAGCCAATCACATTTTAATAAATAAGGATGCCTCACAGGAACTGTTTCAGTGTCAGGTAGCAGGTTTGAATCTTTTCCATATTTTCAATTACATAGACCCAACAAGTAAATAAATAAATAAATAAATCTCAAAACTAAAACCCCCACCCAAAAATAAAACCCATAAACAAAAGAAGAGGCAGTGCTAAATTGCCTCTCCTTCCCACAGGAATGTCCCCATCAAAGCTCCATTCTCTTAAATGTACCTTCTGGCAGTACTCTACATTATCAGTTAAAGTTTGTATGCCTTTGTTGTGCAAGCAGGAATACTACAGAAACAACTTTGATGTATAGACCTCTGTGGAAGAAGGAGTAGCTGAACAAAGCTGGTAACAGAAGTACTGTTAATTCCATTTACAGTTTGACAGTTGTCCTTCGGGTAACTTCTTACCATTAATTGGTAAACAGCCCAAGTTGTTAAAGGAGCCTGTTTAACTTCTTCCATGTTGCCAAGTCATAGCCTTCATAGCCTGAGCTTAACGGTTTTGATAATTTTTTTCAAAATGTTAATATATGTAGATTTATCAGGACATGATGATTATGGTGGTAAAGCCTCATGATTGGAACTTCCAGAATAAATGTACTGAAATGATAAATGTATATTTCCCAGGCCAACAAAATGGATTGAGTACTGCAGTTAATGTTTCATACAGCCCAACTTCATTAAGCACAACTCAGCTAATGATACCATGAATTTGTTTCATTTTATCAAACTGCATTAATTAGGGAAATGCAACGAAAGCTGATTGTGAATAAATTTGCTTTTCCCTGGAATAACTAAAAAAAAGGGGGTAATTGGATTAATTTGTCCCTTTTCTTTCCTATTAACTTGGAGCACGATGAGTCTTTCTCAACTTTATGGCATGAACTACTTTGTGTTTAACATGATTCTCATTAACCAATTTAATTGTAGCATTTTTAAGCAGGAACACTCACAGTCTGAACTGGTGCCAGCTCTTTCCTTTCCAATCATATTAAATGCCATCTCTCTGGGGATACAGGCCTATAACAAAGGCTTGTGTTACCATCATTCTTTATAATGTTAAGAGAAGCAACCAACAAGGTCTTGCCACGGTTCCTTAAATTATTCACGCCTGATCCATTGTAACAAACTACAATGTTTACTGCAAAATTGTTGTCCTCTGAGTTCTGATTGTGATAATGGGGCTCTGCAGGATACATATGATTCATAGTGATGTCTCTGAGCTCTTAAAAACATTGTTGTGCTGCATTTAATTACAGGAACAGATTCTACAAACAGTTGAAAATCACATAATTTGCATGTAATTATGGGTATTATGTAGATTAGAAAGGAATAGGTGGCTTTAATTATGCAGAAAGAGTAGGTCTTTCTACTTTTAACCTTATGTTGTTCGAGATTCCTAGAAATTACAAGTTTAAGTTCACATTAAAAATAATATTTAAAATCATGCTGAGAAACAGCTGCTATTATGCTTTTTTGTGGTCTGTGTCAAAGAAGCTCTCTCTTTTTAGAAGAATGGCTGCCAGTGGATTAGTGGTAAAGATATTATGCTGAAGTTACAAGCAAACGAAGACTACATAATAATCCTTCTATCAAGTGATCACTTTTTTTTTTAATTAAAAACAAGCTACCACTAACTTCTTCAAATATCAGTTTCCTAGAAATATAAATTTTTTCCTAGCTGAACTGTTGGTCCATATCTGCTTGAAGCAACAAAGCTTTTCAATGGCATGTTCTTCAGGTGAGCTTCCAAATAAGCACAGAAATCTGTCTACAGCATGGGTACAAACATGTCTGACCCAGGGCTGACAATAATAACCAGAACCAGAAGCAGTGGGTGCATGGTGCAGGGCTCCCTGAGCTGACTGGATATGAATCAGCTTGGGTCTGACTGCAGGCTAAGCCACATTTGTGCAGCAGTGCATTCAAGCTCATAAAGATAGTTGCAAAGCAGAGCTTGTTAGGTCAGCCGTAGTGCTGATCCGCACCATGTGGATTTACTGAGTTGCATATCTGCTAGCTCAGG
This sequence comes from Pedionomus torquatus, assembly GCA_013398155.1. Lineage (NCBI taxonomy): Eukaryota > Metazoa > Chordata > Aves > Charadriiformes > Pedionomidae > Pedionomus > Pedionomus torquatus. The sequence continues at coordinate 599,509 of VZRU01008037.1, forward strand.
GAATCTATACGCCATACTCCATGCATGGCAGAGACAGACTGATAAATAAGCTATTCCGTCTGGAGACTACGGGTGAACATGTAAAGTTAACTTGGATTTGTAAATTCCTCAGTTGATGAGAGCAAACACACAACCCAGTGATCTGAGAGAATGTCTGCTTCATGGTAAATGTGAAAGGGCCACTTACAGCCGAAAGGAACCTGTGGTGACATTCTCTTCACAATTTTCTGTTGTTTCTGGAGTATTAGATAGGTCACAGATTAAGCATTTGCTGCAGGGAAACTTAATACGTATACCCAGGAAACTGCCTGTACGCCTAGACAACTCAGAGTGACATAATGATACTACCACAGTTAAACTGAATGTACTACTATAGAAGAGTGGAGGGTCCTATTCTGAAACAAGTGAGTTTTTCTTCTAGTTTAGGAAGTTTTGAAAGTCCAGATGTACTGGTTTAGATTAATGCGTCTGATTATAATGAGAACATGACCTAAAAATGTGAGCTTTCCCTCTTTCTTATAGTGTTGAAATGAGGAATAACACTGCTGAAATCAGAAACATTTGAATTCCTAGGGATAAAAAATCATAAATAGTAAATTTGTTTCAAAGTTTCAGTTGCTCCTTTAAAAAAAAACCAACTAACCCATCAACCAAAAAAAAACCAAACCCATGAAACCCAAACCATTTCTTTATAAGCTTTTTTCTTTAGCTGAAGCTTATAATTTACATTAATTTTATAATTTTTGCATACTATGGAACTTATTAAGTTGTGGCAGGCCATTATCAGTACAAGAAGCTTGTCAGGTGCTGACCTTTCTTAAAGTATACATATCACAAATGACTTCCAGTACACGACAATGTCAACTAATATCTCCAGAATGCTTTAAAATAGAAAATAGAGGAAAACTAAGCTTTAGGACATGACTGTGGATGCATATATTGGTAGAGATTTTTCATTAATGTTATTTGCATTTACATGGGTTTAATATGAATTATACAAATTCTCACAATCACTATAATATTTGTAAAACATGATTTCTGAAGCCTCTGATTCTTTGTCTGAAATAGACAATTTGTAACCCACCAACAACTTGTCCATCAGCCCAAGTTTAACCATAAGCTAGTACCTACTATGTATTTGAGCAAATTTACTAATTTGTAGTTGAAATAGAGCATAATTTCTTAATGGTCATTCTAGCTATTGCATCTTCAGACAATATGTTTCAGTGTTAATTTCCTTACTGTAACAAAATTGCATTTTCTTTCCATTTTACTTCATATGACTTCCATGAAATTTAATTAAACAGAGATGTATAAAAGTAGCAGCAATCATTTCTAGTCCTAGAGAGAACTATAGCAAGAAAAACTTGTCATATCTCTGTGGTCCAATTATCACTATGTCTAAATCACTATGAATATTTCATGAGAGTGAGGGCCACATGGGTTCTCAGTTGCCATACTCTTTTTAGCAGAGAGGATGCTTCAGAAAACATGTAAAGTTTTTTAAAAATGTTCTGGAAATACCAGGAAGGAGGACAAGCTGGATGACAGAATAGTTGAAGTGGTCAGAAAAACCTGGTCAGAAAAAAAACTCCATCATCAACAACTAAACAGAAAACAAATGGAAGAGAAAAAAAATAAAATATTTGTGGTCCTAAACACACATAAATCAGAATCCTCTCTTGTTGTTGTGTCAAGTACCTCTGAGTAAATTTTATTATCATGATGCATATACCTCCTTCAAATACTTGTGTGAAATATTATGAGATCTGCAGAGAAGATCCACTATCCCTGAAACTATACCAGTCAATATCAGTTGTAATTTCTATACTTCTTCATGTGAAAAGCATATTATACTAAGAATTGTGTGATATAGGGTTCTATGTTACGCAATGAATTATGCACTTATCTCTGCATAGCAGTACCATCAGCTTTCATTGACTTTACTTATGTCTTGAATTCTTGAACAGCAATGCACAAGCCAGCAATGTGTACTCACAGCCCAGAAGGCCTGTGATTGCCTGGATTGCCCCAAAAGAAGCATGGTCAGCAGGGTGAGGGAAGTGATCCCGACCCCCTACTCTGCTCTTGTGAGACCCCACCTGAAGTACTGCATCCAGCTTTGGTGTCCTCAGCCAAAAAGGACATGGTCCTATTTGAGACGGTCCAGAGGAGGGCCACAAAGATGATCAGGGTGCTGGAGAACCTCTGCTATGAGGACAGGCTAAGACAGTTGGGGTTGTTCAGCCTGGGGAAAAGAAGGCTCTGGGGAGACCTAACTGTGGCCTTCTAGTACTTAAAGGGGACCTACAGAAAAGATGGAGAGAGATTTTTTATAAGGGCATGCAGTGGTAGGATGAGGAGTAATGGCTTTAAACTGGAAGGAGGTAGAATTTCCCCTTTTTTTCTAGAGGTAACCACATTTCAGCAAAAAGATTTTATAAAATATTCATCCTAATATCCAAAATCCCACAGTGCTGAATGAAACTTTTCTAAAACAGTATCTCCAGGTAGACATGTTTCCAGAAGTGTTCATTACCTTTTTTTTCAAGTTATAGTTTATCCAACTATCATAAGATAAACATAAAATGACAAAAAGAGAAAGATAATATATCCCTTAAATGTTCATGTAATCTGCTATTCATATGAATGCAAACAGCTGGGTTAATAAGAGGGAAGGATGGGAAGAAGTCTTCCTGGTGTTTGAAAGATGCTATCTATCCCAGAACTCAGTCTTTTGTCAGCTAGATTTCTAGTAGGAGTATACTGCATGGTGCCTGAAATGCCATCACTGAGCTGTGACACCAGAGTCCAGGCAGCCTTCAGCTAAAAACCATGTGTCTCATGGAGCCTTTCACACAACTGAGAACAGTTTTACTAATCTCCTGATACATTTCTTGGCATTTCGTTTCTTGCCTCAGTCCCATCCACGGTTGCACACTGTCACTGTAGTCAAAAATAAAATTAGAAGTAAGAACAGATGTTGAATCTGTTTCTCTGTTCATTTCTTGAACTTAGTCCTTTGTTTGCTGGGAAAGATTGACTGCCAAAGTACTCAACACTGTGAGGCAAACCAAACTCATCCTTCTGTTGGCAGCATCCCTTTTTTTTGTGGAAATGACTAGAAACTGCAGAAGACAGTAAAATTCAGTAGTGGTTCATCCCAAGTGAGTTGTTTTTACTTTATTTCGCACACTGGTGATAAACACTAGGTCTTTTTCCTGCTTACTGGTCCAAAAGCTACTTAGTTTACAGAATGGAGCACCTTCCACTCAGCCACCCCTTGCCAAAATGACAGTAATTATGTCACTTGAAACCATTAACTTTCAGATGAAAATAAGTAAAGGAAGAAACCAGGTCTTCCACATTCTTGGTGAATGATCTGGCTTGGGATAAGTGATGCCTCAGTGGGACTGAGAGAGATTAATAACTTCTATTTTCCCCTTGTCTGCCACTTCTACAAGAAAAGACTGACCTCATCAGACACCCACCACTTGGAGACCTCCGGCTATGAGTATCATATAAGTACTTTCTTGCTTCCTAGGGTGCTTCTGTGCCCTTCACTTTTGTCTTTGTAACATTTTGAACTGTACAGATTATAAAAAGCTCTGCCAGGTTTGCTAAGGTAGTGAAACCCAGCTGTGCCTTATTTAGGGAACACTGATTGCTATCTCAGAGTTGTTTGCTGTCCAAAAGAGCTGCTTTATAATACAAGCCCACATCTCATTGGAAAGGTAGCCTGGATTTGGGTTTTTTTGGTGGGTTGTTTTGGTTTTTGTTTTTTTTTTTTTTTTTTTTTTATATCTGTATGTCTAAGTGATGTATCACAGTTAAGATATCATTCACAACAAGATTATTGCTGACTGTTCTAATTGGCGTAGAACTTAACAGAAAGATGCTTCTGTACTTCAAAGTAACACATAAGTTTCTTAAAATCCCAATGAGATGTGCACGCAATTCATGATAGTCAAACATTTCAAATGGAAATTCTGAAACTTGCTTTTAATGTACTTCTCAAACTGTAGTAAAACCATAACCACCCTGCAATATTTTTCTAGCTATTTTCCATATTTTTTTTAAGAAGGGCTTGAAAGTTCACATTCCTCATCTTTCTTGGTATACAGAAAATTATGCTAAAGCAAAATTATTATGTAATTATTACTAACTCTGCAGTTCTGTGAATCCTCCATTTCCACCCTTTTTTAACAGTGTTTCTTCCCACCCAAATAAAAAGACAAAAAAATTCCCTGCTAGCATATATGGAAGGCTTATCATCAGGAGGATATCTCTGGTGTTTTTTGAGAGGAATCTACATAAGATCTTGATGAGTATGATCTTCCCCATGATACAGAGGAGTCTGAAATCTTTGGTTGAACACATTTTTGTCTTTGGAAAGAAGTGGGGTAATGTATTCATATCTTCCAGAGAAAATGAAATATGTTCTCTTCTATTAGTAGCTTGAGAGGATGATTAAGAGTAATCATTAGAAAAGTTAAATATTTTTAAAGTACAGGACTGGATCATTGAATAGAATTGGCTGTGAACTACTGATCTCAAACCAGAGCAACTAACTGGGCTCATTCATTTAAAATAACACGAAAAATAGTGAGCTGGATGTATTACTCAATCACATAGCTATATATTGAGTATATCTTGATCACATACAAGAACGTGTATTTCAACATGGAAGAGGTGGAGAGAAAAGTTAAAACTATGATCAGCAGAACTAGGAATTTATCTTGATTATGCTATGAAGTGATACCTTGCTGAGCCTAGCAAAAGAAAAGATGAAGGACATAGGACTGTGGTATTTAAAACAGCATAAATACTTTAGAGAAGAGTAGGGTAAATACTTTGGGAAGAAGTTTGACCATTGACAATAAATGATAATGTTGGCTTAAAAGTAAGCATATACTAGCTGGCTATGGGGAAAAATTGGCACAAATCTCTGATAAAAGTAATAAGAACAAAGAACCAAATTGGTTTTAAGCTGACGATCAATATGCATACAGAGCACTGTTCGATTATCTGTGACAGCTGGAAGTGGTCAAGGGTATTCTTTCCAGTCCTCTACTATTTACTTGTTCAAAGTATTAGAACAAGGGGTATTTTTTTGTTGCATCAAAATTTAAGAAACGTTAAAAATGTGAACCTAGAAAACACTGGTAAGCTAGATCGGCTTTAATGTTAGGCACTGATAGTAAATAATATGGGATAAAATCAGTAAAGATAGCAACATAATTGTTGACAATTAGTATACTTTTAAAATAAACAGTTTTTATCAAATAAATGGTGTCTTTTTGATGAGATTACATTTGACTTAGGATAATGACTAGGGCTTTATAATACAGCTACAGATAGAACTCAAAGCTATTTGTCTTAAAATGGCATAACTTCTATAAATATGGCACTGTACAAAATTCACAGAAGTAATATTCTATATGTTAAAAACTGATTAGTTGAGTATTTACAGAGCGCTTATAGTTTACAGACTGTCCTGCTGTGTGCATCCACTGGGGACCAATGTTGTTCAGTGTCTTTACAAATGTTCAAGAAGAAAATATAAAATCAATACAGATAAATTTTTGGGTGACATGAACATCGGTAGAGCAGTAAATAATAGTCGAGGCAGGTTAGTAATAAAGATCGCTATGTGTCATTTGGTAAAGAGATTGTAAGGTTAATTTGAACGTATACAAGGTCATATAACAAGAAAAAGGCAATGTACATCATATTTATGGAGTGGGGAATAGTTATGTCAAAGGCATTGACTTGGAAAAGGCCTTGGAGTAAAGCTGAATGAACATGGATTTGTGAGTTTGTTATTTTTTTATATACTTAACATATATAGTGATATAATATTATTTAATTTGTAATATTCTTGTTGTTAATTCAATACGAAGTTTTGGGGGAAAATAGGTATTTTTAATTGATTGGAATATTTGGTTTCAAGGAAATAAAAAGTATTAAACATCTCAGAGAAAAGTTTAGAATGAAATGCTATTTTTAAACTAAAAAAATGTTTTAAATTTTCCAAGTTTGAAACTCCAGGGGCTAAAGTTTAGACATTAGGCTGCTTTGTTAGCTGCCCTTGAAAGTTTCTCCCAGTTTCTTTGGACACCTTAACACTGTACATATACACATGCTTGAAACATTGCTTCAGGATCTTCCAGCACCATCATTAAGTCTTCTTAAAATCCAAGTCATGCCTTGTGCATGAAAATATACTGCCTTGTGTGTTATGCCCTTATTGACATACATCAGCTGGCTTTATAAGTACCTACTATTTCTAAGAAAAACCCTTTATCCTTCCAGGAGAAACTGTCCATAAGCCTAGAGAGTGTAGAATATCTTTCTTCCCCTTCGTCAGTTTTGCATGCTCTATCTGCTAAGCAAGGAAGACAAGAAGGCCTGGTGGTAACTCTAACCAGGCCATGCAGTACACTTTGTAGGTGACACTGTTGGACCAAAGTTGGTAGTATCTGCGACTAGACATTCCTTATCTAATAACAGCTGCTTTTTTCTTACAATATGAGGCTTCTTGTATCTTCCATGCAGTTGTCTCATGCACCTACCTCCCAGTTTAATAACTTCTGCTTATTTTACTTTTGGCATTAATTAAAAATCTGTATAATGCAATGCAAGTTTATGATAACAATGGTCAAAGAAAGCTGATAGTTAAAAAAAGAAAAGATTGAATATTCTGTATTTTTATACTGGACCTTTTCATTGTTACTTATGTCACAGCACTGCAGTGCCATCAAGGTTCCACCACTGATCTTGGCACAGAATGGTGACTACATAGCAACAATGTCAAGGAAATGCATACTAGTAAATTAATTGAAATTTATTTTTAGTTGACGTGTGTTATTTTTGTCCAAATATGCAATAGTCATTTTACAAATCATCTTGCTAGGTGTAAACTTGCAGGCCATTTGAGTAATTTTATTGTGAGTGACACAAGACTTTGCCAGGTGTTAAATCCCACAGCTCCAGTGGACGACTATTCCTTCTTCCTAACCTACCTGACCTCAGTGCATCTTTGAATCCCTTGCCAGCAGTCCATGTTTCTGGACTGTCTCAAAGGAGACAGACTTTCTAGCTCCTTCCTTCCTTTCCCTATTTGAAATGCTATCTCACCTGTACTGGTAGAGATTTTCTGTCCTCTTCTCTTTCTCATTCTTACAGTGTTTCAGCTCTTTCCTTTACCCTTTTTTCTGTTCTCATTGCTTCAAATGTCTTATTGAAGGTTTCAGATGGGCATATCAGTGTAAAGACCAACAAACAGAGCCAGCGCTCCTTCATTTCACTTGCTTGAGTCTTATATCCTGTTTCCTTGTCTAGGAGGCTGTCCACTCCATGGTATAGCCCACTCCAGGCTACAGCCTATGCTACAGCAAGCTACTTTCAGTTTTAAAACTCTTAGTCTCTGTTTCTGCTCTTACCAGGCCTAAAAAAAAACAGGTTTTCATTCCCTATCAGCCACTTTTGTTTAGTTTCACTTACATGACTGCCATGTCCAGAATTCTTTGTATTCTTGAGTGTGCTGCTACTGAAACCTGTATTTGTGTTTCAGTTATGCTCAGAGCATTCTTAAATTTAAGCACAAAATTGTCTTCTAGAATAAAATATAAATCCATATTCAAAGTATTTATTATCATTTTCTGGTTGAAAAAGAGGACAATAAAAAAGAATACTTATTTGTTTTAAGGAATAAAATATCTAAGGTGAAACAAAAAAACTTGAAAAGGCAATAAGTATAGTTACAAGACAGCATTTTTTTTATTTTTCTTATTTCTTGTATCCCTAGCTTGAGGATACGGAATGCTACAACTTGGCTACTCAGGCAGGCAGAGAACAAGAAGATCTGATCCCTTTGCTCTTTTTCTCCTCTGGGCTCTTCTCCCTTTAGATGTATGATTTTCTTTGGGTAGTGACTATATGCTCTAGACTATTTAAAAGCTCTTCATACATTGCTGACACTATCAGAAACAAGTTATAAGATCCAAAATAGGTCTCAGAGTTTCAGCCTGTCCTATTATGAATAAAGTTCACAGATACAGACCAGACCAGGACATACAGTAGGTGCTATATAAAACTCAGTTGAGCTCCAGATGCAGGGCATGAAGAATATTTAGATCTTTACGGAGAAGAACGTACAGAAAGGACTAAACAGATGTCAGAGCAGTTTGAACAGATGAAGAATCATTAGAAATTACATTAAAAAAAAATCTAAGAATAAGTTGTTTAGGAAACATAGATAAGAAATTAATTGACTTACTAACTCATACATTCTGTGATAGATGGCGGAACTAATTATTAATAAAATAGACTTGCAATAAAAAATAAGAGGAAGGGTTTGATTTAAAAATGAAAGACCTATAGAAAGAAAGTTCATACCTAAAAGTGCACAGAACACTTATATTTTAGCCATGCTGAGAATCAATATTATAATAGGACCGAACAATCCTATTTGGAAAGGTTAAATTCCTTTTTGTCATTTCACTTTTGTCTTTGATTGCGATTTTTTGTTTGTTTGCTCCCTGTCTCTGACCACTTTCTGGTGGCACCTCCCTGAGATACCTGTAGGAAAAACCCCAGTACTACCACATGCCTGACCCAGGAAACCTGGCCTGGGCTCACTGAAGCTTTCTGCTGAGACTGAAGATAAATGGTGCATGGCTGTCAGTGAGGGATCACGGGGTACCTCAGCTGCTCTTCCCTGTTGCTTTGATGTTTCTGTTTGTGGGGTAGGGGTGTTGGTAAGGTAGAAGTCTTTATTTAGGCCTGTTAGAATTAATTGCGAAGTTTGAAGTTGGGAGGCAGTTAACTGAAAAATTGCTTTCTTTCTAAAAGCTTGGATTTTTTAAAAAATTAAATTTTGTTTCATATTCCAGTGTTACACTTGAGACCATCATACAAAACCTTCTCTTTACACGCAGTTTTTGCTGCCCTAATTAATTCCCTTCTTTTCTTCTTTTGTCTCCCATTCCTCCTCCCATCTGAAAATGGATCAAATAATAGGGGTAGGCTTCCAACCTTGTTGTTTGATGTGCTTTTATCACAAAATGAAGCAAAAAATAAAAAGCGTGACTTCCTTATTATCATACTGTTGGTTGCTAAAAGGATGTCTCCATGAAAATAAAATATTGTAATTTTAAGATATCAGCCAGCTATGCGATAAAACCTCTTGCTCTCCAACACATGTGAAATCTTAGAAACACACCTGTTGTTGTTATATTAGTTTTAAGAACTCAAAGATGAAGGATATAAAGTATCTCAGTCACCAAGCAGAGTGCAGGATAATCCACTAATCCAGATAGATGAAAGGAAATGCAGATTTTATGCCCTCTTGAGAGTGGCAGCCTGTCAAAAAATAGATCCTTCTGCTCAGCTTGCCAGAGAGAGAGAGAAAGAGAAGCAAGAAAGAGAGAAAAAAGGTCTCTATCTCAGACATGCAAACATACATACGTGGACACAATAAGAGTATCTGTGCTACAGCAGTACATTAATCAACACTCCTGTAGAAATCAATGCCACAATATATATTTGCAGACACCTTTACTTCTTTTGTGATGAGAAAGAAAGTATATTGGGGGGTGGACAGGAAATAAAGAATCTGCACTTGAAAATATGAAGATAAAATAATGCCTTTAGGGTATCAAATGTATTGAAATCAGAAGAGTAATGTTTTCTCTTATGCAAAATAAAGCTTCTTATTACAACAGGTACTTAAAATGGAAACTGCACAATACAATTGTTTTAGTGAAATCTTAAGACAGCATGTTCAAATAACAGTCATAGTAAATGGTATATGGGATATTCTTCTTACTGGAGAAGGTGGTAATATTACTTGCAGCACAGCAAAGCAAAACTGTGTGATCACTTCAGTTTCTTCAGCTCCCTTGCATTTAATCTATTTTTTATCTTTTGTGTTCACAGGGTGCAGAAGGTGAAGTTGGGGATGGAAAAGCATATCAGTCAAAATGTGGATAGAGTCAGCAGTAAAAGGAAAAAATGCTTGCTGTCCTCTACTGTGCAAAGCAAGCATAATTACTGACATGAGGAAGTTTGCACTTCTCAGAGGAAAAAATTAGCCAACAAAAATTCTTTACCAATGACAAGAAAAAAAATTGAAAAACAAGAGGTTTTTTTCTATTTCACAGGATAAATTTGAGTTTACTGTGATTTGGATACATTATGTCAATAATTCTACATTTACCTGGACTGTAATCTTCTACCCATAGCTTTTGCAATTTGTAGGTCTTAATTTTGTATTTTAAACTGAGCACTGGCTGTTAACTGAGATAGTCTTTCTCAGAGATGATGACATATATTTAAACGTATAATAAGGTATTTCTTTATAGTTAAACAGCTCAATAAATTAAGCTAATTCCTTTGAACATTCAACAAAGAATTAATATTGTGTTAACATGTATAGCAGTGCCTGTGTTCCTGCATTCAATAGATGCAACTATGAACCGTATTGTACATGCTATATTTGCAACATCTCTTTTCTTTTCATGTGGTACATTGCAAATCTGACTAATCTAACTTTAATGGGAACTCTGATCTGCTGGGAAAGATTCACCATTCACAACACTGATATGGCTTTTAGGGGTTATATGAGATGTCATGAGTCAGCCTCACTGAATGTAAGGAAGGAGCACTAGGAACGGGAAAACATTTTTCTGTGCTTTGGAGAGGAACTTTCCATTGCCACAGGGAGAGAAATGGCAAGGCAAACAGTGCTTATGTTGCAGCGCTGTAGTAGAATCCAGGAGTCTGTTACCTCCCCATTAAAACCTTCCTTGTGCTACCTTGCCACAATGTTGGTGCTCCCAGATTGCTGGGGAAGCACCACAACTTCTTGCCAGCTCTTTATCCTCTATGTAGCTTGATTGACCTCCAGCTTCTGACACATCTGAAAGCAGCAGAGGGCATGACCAGGTAAGGGTACACAAGGAGGAGCTCTGGCTTTGTGTGGAGAAATGAGTGTGGCCACAGCTGCACTATCTGCCTGCTGGTCACAGAGGGGCTGGTCTGCCATGGCTGCAGTGTGCTGCAAGAGCTTTTATGCTCTGAAAACCCTCCAGGCAAAATCTGTTTCCTTAAATTCTGTGTTAGATGAGATGATTTGATACAATATAAAATATCTGCTGTAACGATAATTAGGAGAGCGCCATGAAAACCAGAAGTCATAGAACACTTTTTCCTTAGTCATTTCCATGGATTTTTTTTAAAGCATTTCAGAAGAACAAAGTGTTAAGAAGAGATTTCAAACAGAACTGTGAAATGTCTTTTTGTATCCTTATGAAGAGAAAAAAATACAGAGTGGGAAATGTAGGCTCTACAATCCCAGAGTATTAGTATTTTATGTTAATATTCATCCTATTATGCAGAAATGCAAAATTAGACTTACCTTCTTCGTTAAGAATGCTCTGAGGCTTCTACAAAGATAGGGAAATTTAAAATATTAAGATAAAAATTATACTAACCGCAACACATTTTAATGATTGTGTATTAAAATGCCAATGCAAGTATAACAATAATTGAACTGAATATAATTTTATAAAATAGTAGTTATACCATTCATAATGTTCATAGACATGATGACTTAATTTAGTTGTTGGGTACCTCACTGACATCTCTTCTGCCAGGTAAAGTGATAGGTAAAATATTCAGTTACTCCTCATGCCTTCTTTGCCTTGAAATTGACTATAATTATCAGGAAAAAAAAAGTCTCTGAAGAAACCTACTTTCATAAGGACTCTGTAGAAAGACAAACATTACTTTTTCTTTGTTATTTTTAATTTATCACTCAAATCACTGGGGAAAATATTACTTATATCACATTGAGAAGTGTGTGCAAAAACAGGCGATGGAGCATCGGGGTGCACACAGCTGCAGAGGAGCAGAAAGCACCTCCCACTTTGGAAGGTGTGTTTAGAGGGTACTCAGATTCAAATGCTTTTCTGCTTAAGAGAATTTGAGTCTACCTGCATTCTGGCAGTAAAAAGGTTGAGCCCTTAAATTATATCTGAATTTGGGAATACTATTCTCTCCCATTGCTGGGGCTGTACATTAAGTCTGAGGAGCCTACACACTGTTCTCCAGGTGTTCTGCAATGAGTTGCTCTCAGTCTATCCTGTTTAAGATAATTCCCCTTGTGCAGTATACTTAAATATTTATTAAGAGTAATTCTGTGGCCTGTTTAGGACATTAAGAANACCTGCTTTCTACTTTATTCAGATGAACAATGAAAATTCTTGCATAATGAATATTTACTTTACCACCCTCACCTAAGAAACAAGTGATCTTAAATCCAATCCTTGTTTCACTGTGTGTTTAATTATGTATGCAAAGTTAAATTGCCCTGATAAACAAGGATTAAAGCTTCTTCTCTTTGAACTAATGTTTGGATTATCTTTGCGAAGAGGGCTAACAATTCAGATTAGACAAAGATGTGAACCAAATCAAGATCTCCTTCTTCTGGTGGTCTTCATCTTCTGCACCATTAAGGGATGCATTGCATTAGGATTTTTCTTTAAATCAGGAGTGCATTTTTCAAAAGATTCTTCCAGTCACCTCCAGTTCCTGTCTGTTGGTTCACACTGAGAGCAATCCAAGATCACACAAACTGGGCTCTTTTTGGATAAACGTACACTGGCAGATGTACTCCAGAAACACAAAACCTGTGATCCAGCTGCAAACAGAAAGTCAGTTCACTGATTCAGAAACACATTAATCTGAAGTAGCAACCCCTGAAATTCATATAGCGTGAATGTAAAGTCTGGAGTGTTATTTCTTTCTACAAATCTACAGCTCCTGGGCTGTAGGCTGCACTTCTTAATGTAGACACAGCCCTAACTTCACCTTTGCTACAAGGATGATTTTTATGGCTTTTGAGGGACTTAACGCTACATACATGTGTCGTTTACGAGGGATCAAACCCACAATTTCTGGCATTTTCATTTTTCATGAGAATGAAAAGACTAGCTTTGTTAAAACTATAACATGTAGAACCACATTCTCTTTGCTACATTTCCAGGTTCAGTTTGACCCATAAAAATTTCACAGGCATATTTTCAGCACCATTTGAATTATAATTCCATGCTTAAACACTTGCACCTGTACTATATTTCAGGAATAAAAATTGTGAAATTATTTGGACTGATGTTCTAATTCATTTTTAGTATAGAAGTGCCACAAAAGAGTATCATGTGCAGGACCAAACACTTCTTTATGCAGAGTGGATAGAAAGGCTGACAATACAGTGTAAACTCCGTTAGGGAATGAACAGCCTTTGCTTTACCTTTCCTGAACAAAATCCTGGATATTATCTTCTGCCTAAGTGATCATGAGCAGTTGACTGATTCTAAGCTGCCAAAAATTTGGTTCAGGCTTCTTTTTGTAATGCCATTTCTCAGATATTCTCTTCAAATGTGGAGGCCCTTTTTGTTTAGTCTACTGATGAGAAAAACTAGCTGTTAGATTTTCTGTTACTAGAATTCCAACACACACTATTACTTTTATTAACTATACTGCCATTACTATATTTTGGGGTTCAAGCCATGGACTGCAGCCATCTCCTAAAGGATGTGAAACTAAGCAAGCAAAGAATGAGTGATTTACATCATCCACAAATGCACCATTCACCCGAATGCTGCAAGCGATTCATTTCAAAAGCTATTCTACTGAATGGTATTCATACTTCTGAAACGAACCAATGTGGAATATGCCAACTTCTTCCCAGAATAATTTTTGATATCAGACAACATTGAACATGCAGAGTCTTTGCCCAAGCAGGTTCTGAAAGGGATTGGGAATAATTGAAGTATTTTGAAATATGAATGCTTAGATATGTCTCTATGGGAAATTCATGAAACTTATTTTGAATTTCTTGACTTCATTTTTACCCCTAAGATACTGACTATTTTAACATAGACATCTTGCTGAATTACAAACAGGATTTATTTTTACAGATTATTTAATTTTTGGCGTTTATTGTAGCACACAGCTGAGTTTTACTTTAATTTAAGCAATCTTTTTACATGTCCTTCAAATCTCACATTCAGCCCACTCTTCCAGGTGATCTGAAGGGATTTAATTGGACTTTATTGGGCGGGGATTAAGTTAAATGGAAATGAAAAAAGAGGAAGAAAGGACTAGAGTTGAAAGTTCTCTAAACTACATTGTAAAAGGTGTATACTTGCTTAACAGAAAGTATTTTCAATTTTCAGTTTCATCCATTCACATTTCTAAAACTGTGGATTATTCCCTGAAATTTTCTACTTACCAAATAATGTGCTATCATAGACTGATAGATTATCCCACTGATTTTGCTTACATAGATTGCATCCTGAATGCACATAAAATAAATTATTTTTAGTATCTTATTTATGAGGTTGAATATGATTTGTGTTAACAATATGAGGGTATGTCCTGATAGCATAAAATACACCTCTATCCATTTAAGTACTTTTAAATATTTACAGACACACATGTTATGTGAAATGCCACTTAAAGCCTTTTGACCGATCCAGGTAACAGTTTCTGTGTAATAATATTGAAGGAGCTATAGGAGCTTTCATGCGAATTAGGTGACAGTAGTATCGAGGAAAGCAATGCTCCAGCTCTCAAGTGGCAACAAAGGTGAAGTCATGGGCAATCATAGCCAGGGAACCAGATTACAGTCCCTTAGTGCAACTTATAGGAAAGAGAGAGTTGGAAACAAACATTTAAGGTGGCAGGCATTCAACATCTTGTAGAATCTGAGATGTGCATATTTATAAAAAGCAAGCACTTTAAATTCTGGGTACATGCTACTATGGCATAATCACACTTGTCCTATGTGAGTGAAACTCATCTTTTATCCTATCCTGTATCTTGTATTAATGTCTTTTTTACAAACACCTCTCTATGTTGTCATTATTAATTCATGAACTTATAAATCCTTTTATTTATATGTGCTTGGATGAAAGTGTGTGCATGACTCTTTTCTTAGAAAAGGAGGCAGAGGACAGAATATTTGCCAGATTTCTCTGTTGATGCACCTGAAAACAGAAATTCTCCTACTAGCAGCATCCATGCTGCTTCATGCAGAGATGAAACATCTCCAGGAGGTTGTTTTGCATTTCTGTTAGCAGTTAAAAGTATATTAGTTCTGAAAGCATTTTTAGTATCAGTTCCCGATAAAGAAATATACCTAAGTTTAGCTGTCCTCAGTATCCATTTCTGCTAAGAAAATGTAAAACAACAACAAACAACAAAAAGGAGAGATAAAAATAATAATGTCTCCCACCCTTGTTTTGTGTGAAGTGTTCAGAAAATTATTTTAGTGGATTTGAAAATATCATCGTAAGATTAATAACAGGTTACAGGATGGCAGTGAAGATAAGATTCAGAAGTTTTGGGGGCAGAGAGTAGGGACATACAGCCTGGTGTTGGCCTCAAAGGACAGAAGGAAGCTTAGACAGAGCAGGCTGTGAAGATTATATTTTGCTGGCTTTCCTGAAGACCTCTCTAAAGAATCTCAGTAGATTTACTGGATTCGGTAACATAGTTTCTTGGTGGCAGGCAGGGAAAAAGTGATTTTCAGAGAATCTGGTTTTATTGTGTGAGAATGTAATATTGTGTCTGCACCTAGCTGGACACATGGTGTTGCCCTCAGTTTTCACTGTGAGCGAAAAATCATATCTAAAAATTATGGATACCTTTGAAAATCGTTCTTTGTCTCTATGACTGCTCTCTATATGGATTTTGCCCTTCACAACAGTTTTCTTCTGGGGTGATATGTGGCCACAGCTGTGCTTCAAACACAAACAAGTTTTCTTACAGCTCAGGTGTTTTCAAAGGCTCTTACTATGTTATACCCTACTGTCTGCAGCAAGATGCTAGGTTAGCTTCAGTCATTTTAGCTGATAACCTTGAAATTAATAGGAATTTCCCCTAATTCTCATATTTGAACCGTGCTGTCAAGACATCTTTTAAAAGTTGGCAGCATGAGACTGGGAGACACATATTTTCTGAAAGAAGTGGCTTTATTACAAATGCAGCAAGGAAAACATTCATGAATGTAGATAACTGATTAAAACATATTCTCTGTTTTGGATCTCAGTAGGCTCAATCTAGGACATTTTATGGCTGAAGATAATTACTGGATATTTGTGTGACTGAGTTTGCAATTTTCGTATTAAATCAAAAAGAAATATGTGCTTTTTCAGTCTGAATTTCCTTTGAAGTTATTTTCTAGCATTAATAAAAAATATTGAATGAAGCAGGCTTTTGCTAAGCTACATTTCTGCAAAATGTTTTATTTCTGAATATAATATTTACTTCTAATAGATGTTTTAAATACCAAAGATTGTATTGACTGTGTCGTGTTATATGGTGTAAAATCTTGTCTACACATCTACAAGGGAGCATAAAGGCTATGACAGATGAGACAGCTCGATGAGCACTCCAGCTCCTCTCAGGCCCATCCCAGGTGTCATCAGCACATCAGATCCCCACCCCCACAGGCCCAGAGGAAGATAGAGGCCTCAGGGCAGGCAGAAGCCCAAGACAGACCCAAGCTAGTGTCTGTCACATGAAAACCTCAGTCCCAGCATCCAAATAGGCCCCCCACAATGATGGGCCAAGAGGACCAGCTCCAGATCCACTTCTGCACTGGTGGGCTTGTCCACCTGAGGTGTGGGACATGATACAGGATGCCAGGGAAGAGTGTTTTGGGACTGCATAAAACTTACTATGGCATGTTTAGGCAAGAAACTGGAGCTGGGGAAGGGGATGGATTTATATGATTTGGGAAGGAACAACAGTGGTAAAACAGAGATGTGAGGGGACAAACAGAGCTGGTTGTGTGCAAACAGTGATCTGTCTGGTTGTGCCCCCACAGAGGCTGTAGGGTCCCAGAGGTGGGTGGCACCAGCCTTGTGCAAGTGATGGTTGGTTTGCCAGCAGCTGGGCTGACAAGGGCCACAAGGCGTGTGTGGGGGTGACAGTGACCAGGAAGACCCCCATGAGTGCCACCCCCAGATGGGACCAGAGCCAGAGCTTGTATATCTGCAGTGCAGCACAGGGAGCCCACATAGGTGTGTAGATGAGGGTGCAAGTGCTGGAGATGGTTCAGCTGAACAAGTCAGTGAGCAGGTGATATGGATAGGAAGCCAGGAGGTTTTCTCCAAGAATGAGACCACGGGAGGTGTCTACTGGAGATGAGGGGAGTCCTGGTCAGCTCTGTAGATGCACATATGTGAGTGTTTGTTTGTAGGTTTGAGCACCAGCAAGTTGGGCTGTGGTCTCAGGCGTTCACATGCCCACGTGCCAGCATCTGGGGAGGCTGGGATCCAGGATCAGCTACTGGGCAGACTGAGTGTCTAAGCCCAGCTGCTGGGGAAGGCCATATTGCACATATGTGCATGTGTATCCTTATCTGTGAGTGTGTGAACATGCATCCTGCTCAGCCAGAGAGGGAAAACACAAAATAATAGGAATAAACACAAAACCACATAAAGCCAGGCTGAACTACCAGGCATACAATTACAGCTAAAGGATCCCCGCTTTAACTAGCAGATATGTTTGGCACAAACAATGCCACAAACAGTGAAAACACCATTGGCAGGAGTCCTTAAGAATCCTTGGTGCCAAACTACTGTTTAATTTCATTTGGGATCCTTGAAATCCAATGTATTTTGTCATTTATTTTAATTTATTCCTTAATTTCCCTGTGTGCTTTCAGTCTTGGGTAGTTTAAAAAAATACTCAAATTTAAATTCATAACAAAACCTGGTTATAACTGTAGTACTTGAAATCTGCATCTGAAATTTTCCTGATGGAGCCTGCCTTGACTTTAAACAAAGTATTGTCTGTATCTGCCTTTTTAAATTCTAGTCATTCAGACTAAATGGGCTGTCCTTGACATATCATAGAATCATAGAATGGCTAGAGTTGGAAGGGACCTTAAAGATCATTGAATTCCAACCCCCCTGCCATAGACCTCCCACTAGAGCAGGTTGCTCAAAGCCCCATCCAGCCTGGCCTTAAACACCTCCAGAAATGGGGCATCCACAACTTCTCTGGGCAACCTGTTCCAGTGTCTCACCACCCTCACAGTAAAGATTTTCTTTCTAGTATCTAATCTAAATCTTCCCTCTTCCAATTTAAGACCATTACCCTTTGTCCTATCACTACACTTCCAGACAGAGTCCCTGTCCAGCTCTCCTGTAGGCTCCCTTCAGATACTGGAAGGCTGTTGTAAAGTCTCCCCAGAGCCTTCTCTTCTCCAGGCTGAAAAACCCCAGCTCCCAGCCTGTCTTCATAGGAGAGGTGCTCTAACCCTCTAATCATCTTTGTGGCCCTTCACTGGACCTGTTCCAACAGGTCCGTGTCCTTTCTCTGTTGAGGACTCCAGAGCTGGANGTCATTAGCAAACTTGCTGAGGGTGCATTCTATCCCACTGTCCATGTCTCCAACAAAGATATTAAATAGCACTGGTCCCAGTACTGACCCCTGTGGGACGCCACTCACCACCAGCTGCCACTTGAAGATTGAGCCATTGACCACAACCCTTTGAGTGCAGCCATCCAGCCAATTCTTTATCCACTGAGTGGTCCATCCATCAAATCCATGACTTTCCAATTTTGAGACCAGGATGTCACGTGGGATAGTGTCAAATGCTTTGCTTAAGTCCAGGTCAATGATGTCTGTTGCTCCGCCCTTGTCCACCAGGTCTGTGGCAAAATCATAAAATGCCACCAATTTTGTCAGGCATGATTCGCCCTTGTTGAAGCCATGGTGGCTGTCTCAAACTACCTCGTTATTTTCCATATGCCTGAGCAGAGATTCCAGAAGGATCTGTGCCATGATCTTGCCAGGCATAGAGTTGAGACTGACTGGCCTGTAGTTCTCTGGGTCTTCCTTTTTTGAATATCATGGTTATGTTCCCCTTTTTCCAGTCAGCGGGAACTTCACCAGATTGCCACAATTTTTCAAGTATGATGGAAAGCGACTTTGCAACATTGTTCACCAGATCCCTCAGGATCCATGGACGGATTTTGTCAGGTCCCATGGACTTATGCACCTTGATGTTCCTCAGGTGGTCTCAAACCTGATTGTCTCCTACTGTGGGCAGTTCTTCATTTTCAGAGCCCCTGTTTTTGCCTTCTGTGACTTGGGCAGTGCAGTTGGAGCCCTTGCCAGTGAAGACTGAGGCAAAGAAGTCATTCAGTACCTCAGCCTTATCCATATCCTGGGTGGTCAGGCCTCCCGTTTCCTTCCAGAGAAGGCCCACGATTTTCCTAGTCTTGCTTTTACCTCTGACACATCTATAGAAGTTTTTCTTATTGTCTTTGATGTCCCTGTCCAGATTTAGTTCTGTCTGGACTTTCATTTGCCTGATGTGGTTCCTGGCCTCTTGGATAGTTTCTCTATATTCTCCCCAGTCTACCCATCCTTGCCTCTACCCTCTATAGGCCTCCTTTCTGGTTTTGAGCTTGTCTAGCAGTTCCTTGTTCATCCACGCAGGCCTTCTGGCTATTTTGCCTGACTTCTTTGTTGGGATGCACCTTTCCTGAGTTTGGAAGAGGTGATCTAAGTATTATCTAAGTGTCATTGTTCTTATGGATCACTACTGGGAATAGTAGTGTCAGTGGCTTTTCTTTCCTCTACTAGTAAATTTTCCTGACAGTTTTGCAAAACAATTGTAAATTAAAATCTTTATATTATATCGCATCAGCAAATCCCTTCCCTTCAATACAATTAAGTGAAATAATAGCACAATAACTATTATTAGTCAAAAGGAACATAGTACAACAGCATAACCTTTTACTGTGCTACCATTAGCTAGCTGTAGCGATAATTGTGTTCATTTACACAATTTACACTATCTAAATGAATGTTTTAAGGCATATTAAATCACATGTCTAGCGAGCCCATCATAGATGATCTGATAAAAACATACTTCCTGTCCTTCAGGGAAATATATGCTAATATGCATTTATCTCATTTTATGACTTAAGTAAACGGCAAAACTTTATTTTCGTTAGAAAGTCTCAAATTTTATGTTACTTGAAAAATCAGTACAAGGCAAAGTTAGAGACACTGCAGTGCAATACTTTTTGGTGTACAGCCACTGCCAATCTCCAATTATAATCATCTCCCATAAATAAATAAGCAAACAGAAAACTCAGCATGTGATCGTTACTGCTTGCTGCCCTTCCTTTTTGATGGGATTTGTCATTGTTTTGTTCCCAAGCCATTAAAAGATCTCAGAGGGCCTTGAGTTGGCAGCAGCACCTATTCTTTCCTGAGTGGACCATTTGAGGGGCATGCTTCACTGCTCATGGAGAATATCAGTCCTCTGTTAAACATGTATCTGCTACTCCATTTCCAAAATTCAGTATGTTTGATGAAAGTCATTTCATTCCTCACACCATAAATTGGTGTAAGGAATACTTTGCAGATTCCCAACTTTCATTGCAAGTATTTGGGAGCACTATCAGCATCCGTATAAGACCCTTGTCCATAGTTCTATGTTCTGTCCCATGTCCTCTGTTATCTTGCACATACCCAGACTTTCAGGACTAGTCTTCTGATAGCTTCAAAGTAAATATAATTTCAGCCAAAAAAACTAGCCCAATGATGGAAGAGAATATAATTTCTTGTCTGAGAAAATGCAAGTACTGTTCTTTCCCCTGATGTGACTCCAGCCAAACCTCTATTGGAAAACCAAGTGGGATTGACTTCAGCAAAATGTTGCATCCATACTTGTGCAACTCTGCTGTCTGCTTACTGAATACTTATCTGTTTTCTTCTCTGAAAATGGAGGGGCTACAGAGAGGATTTAGATTTTTTTGTGAAATGGTGTTTTGATTTATTTCAATGGATATTTAAGAATAGTCACCTTTAGAAAGTACTCTTAGAACAAAGTAAATGCTAAAGTTCTAAGTGCATCTGTAACTCTGAAAAAAAAAAAAATAAAATATATATTTACAAGAATATGGTATTATTGCTGTCTCTGAAATATCTGCTTGCTTATAATACAGTCTTTACCTATTTAATATCAGTAGCTATATAGTTCCCTTGAGAGATAAGAATGATGAGATTTGGCTTTACAAAGACATGTATAGAAATGCACATAATACCTCAGGGTAGTTCACAAGAATAAGCAATAGCAAACAAAAACACAGTCTGTTAACAAAATAACGTTAAGATTTTGCACAAAGTACATATAGTGAAATGGAAACAAAAGAGAATAAAGGTAAAGAAGGTTAAAGGTTTAAAGATAAATAAGGATAAAAACCTGCAAAACACAGAGTAAGACTTGCCCAACAATCTGGAAAAAATATTTTGGTAAGGGTTTCTTTTGTAGGAAATGCTTGATTTTAGTAGAAAAAATATGTGTGTTAAAGAGCAAGATGTTATCAAATTTGAAAAAAAAATTAAGAAATTTCTTGCCATTTTATTGAAATTTTTTTGTTTAAAACTTGCTTACATCTGTGCACCATTAAATTATCAATCACTTATCACACTTATCATCCTTCTCAGCCCAAGAACTGATGACAGCCTACACTCAAGACATTCACCTGAGAGAAGGCTTAAATTCTTGATATGAATCAGAGCAGAGGACATTTTGAGTATCTCTGTCAGATATTAAAACCCCAATCCTTTCTGGGTTAGCAGTCTCTCATTGTCTTTCTCTGACACTTCTCCCCACCAATATATTTCTCCACCAATATAAAAATAAATAAAATAACAATAAACAAAAGCAAACAAACAAACAAAAACCCAAACAAAAAAAAAAACCAACCAGCTATATATTAAAACATTCTTGATGCAGAATAGTACTGGAAGAAAGATTTTTCTGAGCCTTCTTCCTTTTTAATCCTGTGTTCCATGTTTGCCAAGGTAGGAAAAGGGTACCTAGTCAGTGAGACTGCAAGTAGACCTGCTGCCATTTAAGTTATCAAATAATTTCCCTTTGTATCCCTGCATCTGCAGGGTAGGGGGGAGTGGGGAGTGGGTTGTGGATGTAGGTGGTGGTGTAAATAATGACTGATTTTTGGGGTGAGTTCCACTTATTAGTTTGCTAATGTGTTTGTTCCCCTGATATGTCTTTTACAAACTTGAAAAAAGTCTGAAAAGCCTGAAGCTAGCACAAACTAAACGGAAGGAGGCTCTTTCTTTGTTCATAATTTTAAAGCTTTTTTTCTATAATGAAAATTGTCTTGTATTTCTCATTTCCTAGCTTCTTACCAGGTTGTACTGCAAAGTATTTCCCTGGATGTTTCTAAGCATCTTTCTCCTGTTGTCTGGTTACAGGTGCCTGCAGCTTTCTTACAAAAGCAGATACTGTCTCTCACATGCAGCTCCTTCCCTATCTAGACTTGATGCAAACTGCCTTCATAACTTAGGTTTATGAAAGGCATGGAAGACTTTTCACAGCTCAGGAGCTGCATAACAACATCTCTGTTATTTCAGCTTTCTGTTCCATAAAGAAGGTTTGCATCTTTTATTTAATATTTGCTGTGAATTAAGGGTAGCATATATTCTACTGTCATCAGCTAACCATTTCAACCACTATACTGTGAAAACAGTAACAAGTATTGGGATAGCAACAGCTAAAAATATTCAAACACCCTTCCCTGAATTAAAAGTAAATACGCCAGCTGTACATAAGCATCTGTATCTTACTGCTATGCAAGAGAATGGTTAACTTTTACACAAATGTATTAGATTATTGAGACCTACCAGTTTATTCTTTCCTATTTAGAAAAAAAAAATTCCTCTCAAGACCAAAGTAAGAATGTCTCTGGCATTTTTCTCCCTCACTGCAAGACAATGAGCAGGTGGGATTCCTCCACCAGGCATTTGACTTAGTCACTCTTTCCAAATACCTCCTGTGTCAGGCTGTTTGTAAGCTAACTTGATGACTCACTTCTGGATCCCTAGTCAGTTATGCTGATTTCTCCACTGTGTACAGTATTGCTGCCAGCACTGTATCCATGGAGCATTGCTTAACTTCTCTTTTTTCTAGGTTTCTCACCATTGATCTTTCAACACTGGGGGCAAAAGCGTGTCAAACTTTTTCACTGAAAGATACTTTATTTCTCCTCACATTGTTTCTGTTGGCTTTTCCTTGTGCTGTCTTTATGGCCTAGTGGAAACAAGATTGTGCTCATAAAAAATAAAAGGTAGCTGAAATAACAACAGTTCTGAAAATTAATGCAGATAGCAAGCTCCTTAACCTCAATGTTAGGAATAAGGACATACTAAAATTGAATTAATCTGCTTTTAAACCAAATGTCTGGTCAAACAACTCAAATGATCTATAAACTGGGTGGAGTCTAGAGTTTAACATATTGTGGAGTATTCATTGAACAGCACATTTCTGTGGTTTAGTTTCTTCTCATCACAAAAGTACAGCATGTCACTTTTTCCCTGTTTGGCTTAGCTAGATCCTGCTGAGCCGAAGAGAGCAAGATCAGCCAGTGGAAGATGATGGAGACCTCCTTTACAGCTCATACTCCAAATTAGGTTTTTCTGATAGACAGTCACCAAAGACTTCTCTGTCTCTATGTTCTTCCTAGACATAATTTATAGTGCCTCAGGAACCAGAAAATAGCTGTAGGGAGGCATGAGGCAAATTGAGACTCATGGCTTTTTGCACCCCCTTATCCCTAAATTGGGTCTTTTCAAAGTGAAAAGCAGAAAATAATTTTTTTGAGAAGCTGGAGAAGCTCAGCCAAAAATCCATTAGCTGGCCCGTTATCTATGGCATCGTGCAATTTTTACTTCAATTTACATTCTGAAACATCCTAAATATTTTTTTCTTTTGGTCTATATTTTTATTTATGTGTTCACTAGGGATTTATAAAGTCTGTCAAATTGTCATACAGTAGGGAAGACAGTAATTGCTATAGTACACAGTCTTATATTTAGGCTGAAGTGGTTATTTCTGAGGGCAAGCTGTGGACAAACATTTTTAGGAAAATAGTTATCAAGATTGCTTAAAAATAAATCAAATGATAAATAAGAAATTTACTGCAGTAAATTTTGGGACATGATTTCTACAGAAAAAGAAGACACAAGAACAACAATAACTGTTCAACTGAGTTTGTTCATTCATCCTCCCAGGCTGGGCTTGTCAGTAGAATTATTGAAGCAGACCATAAAATCCCTCAAATATGTTATCAGATAACAAGCCTCCCAGAAGCTCATGAGCAATCTTCACTGTCTTTGTGAGATTAAATAAACCAGCTGGGACTCAGTAAAAATGGTTCATGGTACACAATACTGTTGGTAGATGGTTTCCATTAGCAATAGTTTGTAACAAAACTCCTCTGTATTGTTTGTTACAGTCACTGAACCTTCATAGGCATTATACTTTTATTAATACAATAAACAATGCTTACATAATACCCATGTGTGTAGAAAAAAATTGACATCTTAGTCTATGCCAAAAAACATTGGCCGTCAAACCTGTTCATCAGCATAACATTTTGAATCTCAAATTTGTATAGTAATTTTATTGGTGGTTATCAGAGTATTATAAATTTGGTTGATTTCATTTGTGTGCAAAATTCCAATACTCTCTGTGAAAGAGATTAGGTCATTCATGTGCAACGAAAAGATTTGAGCACTTGAGAACATGCTTAATTCTGAGCATGTAACATCAAGGTATTCAGTTGAACACATATGTATCTTAAGCCTATAAAGTCTCTAAGCATAGGTGGTTTTGCTGCATTAAGACCAGAATACACAAGGCATTACTAACCAAGTCTGTGGGTAAATCCATTGAAATAAACATTAAATGGGCTTAACTGCTGTGTTGGATTGTTACCTTTAAGTCCGGTTGGCTACTTTTTGCTAGTTGTCTTTGGAATTCAATAGTTTCTACTTAGGTTTTATGATTTCATCAAGCCATATACTCTGATTTTATTTTGATTATCCTACCACTAAAAAGATCTAGGTATCTACAAGATACATGTGCAAGATAAGTTTATTTTTTAAAAATAACACAATAAATTATGCTTGGATTTTTAAAAAAATCTTTTAAAAGAGTCATTCTTGGGCTACAATTCTTTACTTCACTGTTTGCACTGAAAATATAACAGAGTATATTTGAGTTTTAGTTAGGATTATCACAGACCTCTGATCTCGAGAAGACAAGAGCATTAGAAGCAATCTAAGAACACGGTTTCTAATGTCCAGCTGAAACTCTCGTATGATAGTTTCCCGATACAACTTTCCTCTTACATTTTTACAAGATAATGGAAGATTTTTTGGAAGATACCTTTAACATTAATAGTGCATAGTATCAGATCAGTTACATATATATACCCATCACCATTCAGTGACAAAATATGATATGTATTACAGGAATATTAGGTACACTAGTTTAAATTTTAAAGTTGGAGGTCTAAATTTTATCCAAACATTAACTACCAATAAAAACATTTTTCAAATCAAGCTCTTTTCCCTTAAATTCTTCAGTCATGAAGACAATCCTCCAGCAGCTTGCACGTAGAAGATGATGTTTTGAATATGTAAGAATAGTTAAGGTATACAAGTAACACAATAACTTGTCTGGAAGGCACGAGGACTGGTGAAGTTTGAAGTTTTTACAGAGTTTATTCTACTATCTACCAGCCAGTTCTGTTTTCCACCCAATTAATCCTCATCACTGTACAAATTTCCACTGTACCAGAGAAATTGTATTTTTCCTGGAGATTCTGCTTGCAGTGTTAGATTGCCTTGGCCCAAGTAATTTTATGATAAGAGCTTTTATGATAAGAACAAAGACCTTGAACTCATTTGATAATCTGTGGGGAGGCAAAATAGGGCAGAAAGGATAAACTTGATAATGTTTGAGATAGCTTGTGTTGCGGAGAAAAGGTACTGCAGTATTTTACACCAGCTGGAACTCAGTAAGTATTAAAGATATGTCCACTTATATGGGGTTACAATACTCCAGATGAAATTACATGTGTGAATCACTCAAGTCAGTTTATTTTCTGACTAGATGGATCACAATAATCAAGCTAAAGGCAGCACTACACCATAACTGCATCACTGGTTCTAGGATTGCTGAAGGTTACCGGTGACCTAATTTAGGATTAACTGTAGATGTTGTGATGGGTTTATTTTGGCTGGTCACCAGGTGCCCACCAAGCTGCTCTATCCCTCCCCCTTCTCAACAGCACAGAGGGAGAAAAATAAAATGAAAAGCTTGCAGGTTGAGATAAGGACAGGGAGATCACTCACCAATTACCATCACAAGTGAAACAGACTAGGCTTGGGGAAATTAAAATATTGCCAATTAATAGCAAAGATAATAAAAAAATAGAAATAAGAACAAACCTATAAACACCTTCCCCTCAACCCTCCCTTCTTCCCAGGCTCAACTTCACTCCTGACTTCTGCACCTTCTCCCTGTGAAGTGCAGGGGAATAGAGTATGGGGGTTGTGGTCAGCTTGTAACTCTTTACCTCTGCTGCTGCTTTCTCCTCATGCTCTTCTCCTGCTCCAAGATGAGGTCCCCCTGGGCTGCATCAAAAGAAGCATAACCAGCAGGTCGCAGGAGGTGATTCTCCCCCTCTGCTCTACACTCGTGAGACCCCACTTGGAGTACTGTGTCCAGCTCTGGAGTCCTCAACAGAGAAAGGATATGTTGGAACGAGTCCAGTGGAGGGCCATGAAGATGATTAGAGGGATGGAACACCTCTCCTATGAGGACAGGCTGGGAGCTGGGGTTTTTCAGCCTGGAGAAGAGAAGGCTCCAGGGAGACCATATAGCAGCCTTCCAGTATCTGAAGGGATCCTACAGGAGAGAGGGAGAGGGACTCTTTGTCAGGAAGTGTAGTGATAGGACAAGGCGTAATGGTTTTAAACTAGAAGAAGGGAGATTCAGATTAGATACTAGAAATAAATTCTTTCCTGTGAGAGTGGTGAGGCACTGGAACAGGTCGCCCGGAGAAGTTGTGGATGCCTTATCACTGGAAGTGTTCAAGGCCAGGCTTGATGGGGCTTTGAGCAACCTGCTCTAGTGGGAAGTGTCCCTGCCCATGGCAGGAGGGCTTGGAACTGGATGGTCTTTAAGGTCCCTTCTGACTCTAACCATTCTGTGATTCTATGAGTCCACAGGGTGCAGCTCCTCAAGAACTGCTCCAGCAGTCCTTTCCATGGAGTGCAACACTTTAGGAACAGAATGCTCCAGTGCTGGTCCTGCATAGGCTTCAAATCCTGCCTGAAAAAGCTCCTGAGTGACCTCATCTCCACAGGCTGCAATTTCCTGCCAGGAGCCTGGTTCAGCATGGGCTTCCTAGGGGCTGCAGATTTCTTCAGGGAACATTCACCTGCTCCAGTGTGGTGTCCTCCAAAGGGTGCAGGTGGATGTCTGCTCTACTGTGGACCTTCATGGGCTGCAGAGGGACAACATGTATCACCATGATCTTCCCCCCAGGTTGCAGGGGAATATTTGTTCTGGCACTTGGATCATGTCCTTGCCCTTCTTATTATTGGTGTCTGCAGAGCTTTTTCTCTCATGTAGTCTCACTTTTCCCTCACAGCTGCTTTTGTGCAGCAGGTTTTACCCCTGCCATTCAAAAAAACAAGTTTAATTTTTCTCAACATCTACCACTTCTGTTGTTTCTATATTTTCAGAAAAGCTCTTCCTGAATGCTAATGTACAACTTTGTAATAATATCTTAGTAAACAGGCTTTTATTTACTAATTGTGTATACTTCACCTAGCACAACAGGGAGCCAAATTTCTGAAACATTCAGATGCTTCAACAATACAAATTGTAAATAACAAAAGAGCAGGGTAAGCAGCATATAGTTTAAAAGATGTATGATAAATATGATTTATGTTTATATAGTTTATATATAGCATATAGCCTAAGAGATTTATGATAAAACCAGAACTGGATGTGTCATGAAATAGTGCCCAGTATGAGTTCATTGTAGTATTTCATGAATATAACACAACTGGTTTTTAATGATTAATGAGCTTGCAGTTTGGAGGTGGTGAAATGATGCACGCTAATGTTTTCAATTTTTTGTTAGTAAAACAGATGGGAATATTTGGATTTGCTGAAGAATTCCAGAAAGATTTTGTCACAGAGGAGAACCATTCTCTTCAGTATTCTGTTCCTCATGTTACATTTCTACCAAACCAAATGTTAAAAGAAAGCTGTTTCAGCACGGTAAAAGGAAAGAGTGAAAAGATGTGGCCATATTGACCATGACTTTCTAATAAATTTTGATCCAGTGGAATAGGTTTGCTCATTCCTTCAGCACAAAACATCGGGTAGAGCTGTGCTCTTATCCTTGAGACAGTAATAAAGGTATGAAATTAAGTGTAAATATCATGTCTTTTCTCTGTGGAGCTCATATGTGGGATCAGAAGACACCTTTGAATTAATTTTTCTACTTAACCTAAATACCCAGCTGGTCAAGCTTCCACACAAATATTGTCAAAAGCCCAGAACTCATTCCTGTGAACTCCAGATGTTAAATGGTGACTGATCACAAATTTCTGTGGAGAACAAGGACGCTTTTCCTCCTTCTTGATAGAAAAGATTCCACTGACAAACATTTCTGCAGCTTGTAGGCTGTAAATGCAATGTACTTAGATAAGTATCTGGCTTTTGTAATAAGGAATGAGCAACTTCAGTGACAAAACAAAGGAAAATGGAATTTTAAATCATAGAAAAATCCCATGGGATTAATAGATGTGTAAGAACCAGAGGCAGTAAGAGGCTAATGCTCATTGCTGTTTCAGTAAGTGACTTTCAGCATAGTGGGATTTCATTGTATAGAAGCTGATCCAGTTTGCTGTTCTGAAGACAAGAAAAAGTTGGCTGAGTTAGGTACCTACAACTAGGCAGGTTGACTGAGGTTATGTAATCAAAGGAGGAAAAAAGGAAGGAAAAAAAAAAGTACAATATACATGCTGTTCCTGCCATCAGAACAAGTATTATTATTGCACATGTGTGCAACTTTTGTAATATTTCTATTTTAAGCAATTGTGAAGTGCAAGATCCATCTATTTTCTGCCTTCACTCGTGCAACTCTGAAGCCAAAGTACTTGGCATCCTTAATATTTTAGAAAGCCTCAAGTTTTGCAGAAACTTGTTCTTTGACCCTGACAAATAGCAAGAAAAATAAATACATTCTGTGCAGTTTTGGCATAGAAGTTTCATTAAAGATTTGTGTATAAGTCCCTTGCAACATAAATGAACTCCACAACTAGCTTAAGTCACAAGATCCAATAGCTGGATGACTGCCAAAATTCATCTAGAGAGTTTTCTTTAGGTTGACAGTGCAGCACTTGCAAAGGTAATTGTGATTTAAATTAAGAATAGAATTATCTTTAAAAAAATATAAATTACCGATACTTTAAAAAATACTGTGTGGGTTTTATTTTTTCATTTTATTTTTCTTTTCTTTTATTTTATTTTATTTTTATTCACATATATATTTTATATATATGTGAATCAGACTATAATATTTTGGAAATTCAATCAATAAGCAGTAAAGAGAATCCAAGGCATTATAATAATCTTTTTTCCTAATTTATTTACACAGAAACATATAAATTATGTTACATTTAACCAGGGTGAAACATATATTTAAGAACCTCTGTCCCATTTTCACATGTTTGTCTTTTACGTCCTTGAATAGTCCCGGTAACTTAAAAATGTGCTTACTTTCTCTGCTGAATCACTGCTTTGTTTGGTATTCTTCTGTTGCATGCAGCATTCTGCTTAATAACAGACAATGGAGAGCTGAATATTGTAGGTTGCTGTACTGGGTTTATGTGGCAAGGGGATGGCTTCTATGAGAAGATGCCAGAAGCTTGGATATTCAGAAAAAGTAGTTACATTTTCCAATGTTAGTGCAAGCACTGTGTTCCTTGTATTTAAAAATAACTTTATGAAAGACTCCTAAAGAGACAACGCATCTCTATAAAGCAATTATAATTTTGTTAGTGTTCTGGAAACAGTGGTCTTCACCCTTTCTATTCCAAAATGCATAAGTATTAATTATTTAAATTTTTTTTCTGATAGAAACCAGAAGCCGTATGTACAGGCCTATCATCAGGTAATAAAGGTAAAGAGAAA
This sequence comes from Pedionomus torquatus, assembly GCA_013398155.1. Lineage (NCBI taxonomy): Eukaryota > Metazoa > Chordata > Aves > Charadriiformes > Pedionomidae > Pedionomus > Pedionomus torquatus. Next base: position 629,639 of record VZRU01008037.1, read on the forward strand.
GACAATTTTATCTTCTTTTTTTTCTAGTTACAGATGACAGCTAATCTGCTATAACTATCCTACCTATTGTTTTTGTGCCATTTGACATCTTCAACAATTTTGCATTCATTTCCTCAATTTGATTCACCTGTTATAGTTTGAGAAAGGTAATGGGAAATAAAATAAGGAGAAAGTATCTGTACTATGTTTTACATGCAGTATTAAAGTAACTAGAAACATAACTTAAGTCATAAAAGGCAATGCTTAGAAACATACCGGATGGTCGTAAATAAGTGTGAGACTCCCAAAGTGCAGAGACAGCATCAGCAATCAAACTAACCAAATACTTTAACTACCTAAAAGTTCATGATGTTATTTAATAATATTTTTTCTATTTTCTGATTTCTTGTGAATACTCTTCTTTCCTCCATACATATTGTACTTGCTCAGAAAATCTGTGCAGGTTGGTTTTCAATTATAATTAAAGCTGAAATACTGCTACATGTCTCAACCAGTTTTCTTTTTAAATACTGATGTTGATTGTCAATAATGCAGAGTAAAGTCAGAGACTGGAACTGTGTGAAGCAGGGAAAGTATGTGACTTCTGCATGTGAAACAAAGTAGTAGGATGCCATAGCATTCATATCTCCTGTCTCATTCCTGTAATGTTTCATTTGTGTGAGGAACACTTTAAAAGTCAAGAAGCAATCAAAGGGTGAATAGTCTCATAACAGCACTCAATGCAAAACAGTAAGCACCTGTCTATTATATCAGAGGGGCAGAGGGAGGGAAAAGAACTATTTTTTTTTTTTAAATCATGCAGGTGTTCTTTTCCTTTTCTTTAATTGTTTAAATGAAAACATCTGTGTGACGAACCTAATTAAAAATATAATTATAATTTGCATATTCTTTCTTCTTTTAGTAGTTTGTGGGTAGAATCAAGATAAGAAAACAGATGCTTATCCTGTTATGATACTTACTAGGAAATACCCTTTGCCCACTGGAGTGTTTTGATGATCAGAGTTGCAAGAGATGTCAAACCTTACTAAGTGTAATTTGGAACCAGCGCCCTGTTATTTTTCCATAGTAGTTTATGAATGAACTTTGCACAGATACTGCATTTTTTCTATTATATTTTCTTGTTCCTACCTCCTATTTAGTGAAAATGGCAGAGTTGACTCCCTTTGCTTTTGATAAAACACTTTTTGAAACAGTAGAAGTGCAAGGCCATAAATCACTGAGAAGATGCATTTCCAGTGTGCCTTGGGTACAGGAGTCTGAGAATAAGAGATATTGCCTGATATTTTAAGACCCTTTCTGAGAGCATTAAATCATTGGATTTTTTTCTCTTCTGTCTTGCTTCTCCTGCTTTCTTCAAATTTTGCTTAATGAACAATGTGGTACCACTAAATTTGTCAGAAGAATGTATACATGCCTTTGCAGAATGCAGTCATAGTCTTGCCAGCTTATACTTGTCAGAACCTCGGGAGGAATATACCCTTATATTTACTTGGGTAGGCAAATATCTCTCAGCTCAGGTAAGGAGAGACACTTTTGTGATAACAGCTTGACAAAATATTGGCAGTATGCTGTTGCAGTTAACACTTCCTTTTGGGCATTATTTAATAGTGTTTGCCAAGTGTAAATATCAACTGGCTGTGGAAGCTCAGTCTTCTGGGAAGTGGTTGATCCAGAACAGAGCTAAGATATATTGTCGGGATGTTGGAGAAATCATCATTAGCTGGTTTATTGACTAAATACAAACCCATAACACCCAGATAAGACTTCACTCTTGCTCCTTAAGGATCAGCAGTTGGTACTACATAACCCAAGGCTCCTTGGGACGTCTACATGATAACTTCAGAGGGCTGAGACCTTTAATCCTTCCTGCTGAGCTCAGCTTTGCTATCAGATCAATGTCCTTTCTGCCCAGTAGCAGCTGACACCACCAGCATTCATTTTCATACTAAAGTTACATTTTTCATTTGAACTGTATAAACTCTTATTTCTATTGCTGGAAATTATTTGCATTAGAAATAGCAACCTGAAGCAGAAATTGGAGGAAGATTTAGACATCAAAGCGTGAATCCTTTACTGTAGTAAATATTTTAGGTCTTTGTCACAAAACTGTGCTTAACAATTTGCTTATGTCTCTTTTATGACAATTATTTTGTAAGGTAACACCACACAACTAAAGCCACTCCAGTAAAGCACTGTAAGTATGACCTTCTTTTCATGTTATTCCTTAATTCCTGTAATTTTGTAAAGGGATGTCAATTAAACAAATTAGCCACTATCTTGTTTTTTACCCTTCTCAACGTTCCAACTACCAGTCAAAAAAATCCTACTTCCCATTACAGCCGACTGATTCTCATTGCCTCATCAGGCTGATTCGAGCAGCTGAGAGAAGGAATATCCAAAGGATTCCTTGAGGGGGTTAATGCTGGCTTTATACCACCTTTGCCTGCTGTCACAGCATAGTAGACTTGTTGAAGGAAGAAAGAAAAGACAGTGAATTGTCTGATTCTTGCCAACACAACTGTGAGCAAAAGAAAGAGAGAAGAACATTAGAGGACTCCCAGAGAGCTCAGAGTAGAGAGGGAGGATGGCAAACTAAGCAGCTCTGGGAGTGTGATGAGTGAGGGAAGAAAAGACACAGAGAACTGTGAAAAATCTACCTCCTAGGGGATAGCAAAAAACTCATCTACATCCAGCTCAGGTTCAGTGTTAAGGAAAGAGAGACTCTAGACAACAAATGCAAAAAGATATGTTGGCAAGATATTTGAAATCAGAGAGGATAGATCCAGATAGTGAGGAAGAATCAAAACTGCAGAAGAAAAGGAGTGATATTGTACATTAAAAAAAAATAATAAAATACTTAAGAGAGGCTGGATGTGATAAGTCATGCCAGTGGCTCAAATGAGTGAGATGACACAAATTAAGTACATTGTTGGGAAAGACTTGTTAGTTAGGGTAAGGTTTCAGGGGAAGCAAGTGAGTAAAGGAAGAAAATTAAAAAGATCATGAAAGATTGCAACATTGGTGGAACAGGAATTTTTCTTATGGGAAAGGAATGAAGAGTTGAGGGGTTTTGTGAAAATGGACTCTGTGTGTGTTACACTTGAGAGGAATGGATTAGTAGGGTATTATCATTTGAACAGAGCATAAAGAGGCAGAAGAAAATTTCAGGATATATTATTTCCAGACAGGTAGAAAATCTGGAGCGACCGCACAGAAAGGCAAAACCAGAATAAGGTGGATAAGAAAAATTATAAAAACTTAATATATTAGGGGAAATTAAAAGTGAAAATGGTACAGCAGTTAGAGTCCAAAGGAAAATGTTAAAGAATAAGTAGAAACGCTGGGATCTAATTTTAATTATACTGTTAAATGAACTGTAAAGTTCAATCAGTGAAAGGCTGAAACTTTGCAAGCATTAAAAGTGAGATGCAATGCCTGATTTATCTGAGAGATCAATCTGGCCTAGTGTCTGTCTCTCCTCACAGTCTATAGAGAATATGTAGTGATAGGAGCCTAGAAATAACAAGGCATCACAACTTTGACTTTTTAATATATTTATTATTTAAGACCTCCCCTACAGCGGAGGCCTTAAAGAGTGGAAGTTAGAGTACCAGTGGCCAGCCAACACCAGAAATCTCATTGTTGCTAAAGGTGTCAGAAATACATCAGGAGGAGAAATAATTGGGGTTTTTAGGAAAAAAAAAAAACAAACCTTCCCCAGTGTGCATTCACAACTTAGAACCATTAGCTTCAGAAAATCTTGGCTGAATGTTAGGACTGCTCTGAGAAGAGTGTTAGATATTTTCCTGGAAAACCCAAAACTTCAAATGCCAAATTAGCTATTCAACTTAGTTGGATTTGAAAAGCAATAAAAACCTACAGTGTAGATAGCAGCTAGGCAGTGTAGGTAGTTTTCCTTCAAATAACTGTAGAATGATCAGAGGGATACTATTTTCAAATGAGAAGGAAATTGCTAAATTATCTGTAAAGTTGATAGAGTACCACAGAGATGAAAGTTTTATTTAAACCTTGACGTAAAACAAGTTTGCTTGCTTTGTATTATTAACTCTTCACATCAATGATACATAAGGTATGTGGAAAACAGACATTAATGTTGCATTTGATAGGCAGCAGCTGCCTTTTTTTCATTTTTTGCCATATTAATCATAAAAAGATATAAAACCAATTCCAATAGTTTTAAGAAGGAAACACTTCAGTAATTTTCATTCAAGATTTTTCATGACATGGCTTCTCTTAAAACACTTCCATTTGTTGAATCAGCATTTTCTGATGAGTCATTTCAGGCTCGTTCAGGTCTCTCTAGATGACATCCCTTCCTGTCAGCCTGTCAACCGTGCCACACAGTTTGGTGTCATCAGCAAACTTGCTGGGGTTGCACTTGGTCTTACTGTTCATGTCTCTGACATGACCCCTGAGGAACACCACTCATCACTGGCTTTCACTTGGACATCAAGCTGTTGACCACAACCTTTTGAGTGCAGCCATCAAGACAGTTCCTGATCCACCAAGTGGTCCATCCATCAAATCCATGACTTTCCAATTTAGAGACCCAGATGCCATGTGGGACAGTGTGCATAAGTGGGACACTTTTTCCAGATGCAAGGTGGGACACTTTGCATAAGTCCAGGTAGATGACATCTGTTGCTCTCCCCTTGTCTATTGCACCTGTAACACCATTGTAGAAGACCACCAGATTTGTTAGGCATGACTTGCCCTTGGTTAAGCCAAGTTGGCCATCACCAATCACCTTCTTATTTTCCATGTACCTTAGCAGAGATTCCAGGAGGATCTGCTCCATGACCTTGCCAGGCATAGAGTTGAGACTGACTGGCCTGTAGTTCCACAGGTTCCTAGAATTATGTTTGAATAGCTGTCAGCTTTTTTTTATTTTCAATATTGAGAATTAAACACAAAATAAAACCTAACTCTTGGCTTGTTGAAAGCACAGTATTCAGTAAGATGTCCCCTAGTTGGCAGAAAGAGGGCACTTTTTTTGTGCAAATGATCACATTGGCATTCAAAACGCACTTTTTATCAGTATTTTACAAAATTAATTTGAAATTCAAGATTTCTCTGAATTTCCTCTCTCATAAACTAGAATTCTCTTTTAAAAGTAACCTACAAGGAATAAGAACACACGAGAAATTAATTTAAAAGAGGAAGAATTCCTAACAGAATTTTCTTAGAAATATTTACTAAATAGTAATTTTTACTTCTCTTCAACTGTGCCTCAAAGTCAAATTCAGTTATGAATAAACTAAGCAGAACAGAGAATCAGCCATAATTTTGCATTTGTTTTAAACATAACCAAGGCACAAGTTCTTTAAGCTCTTGTCTCAGCTTCTAGCCTTTTGATAGTTCCTCTAATGAATTACAGAAAAGAAGGAATGATGCTATTCCCTTAGTGTTGTTCATTAATACTATAAACTAAGTTTTCATTGGACTAACATGCTCTCCTGTTCTCTGTGGTGCTCTTTCATTGTTCAGCTCTGCAGTGATAGTAGCTGTAATTGCAAAGATGCTTTTTAACCCATTCAGTAAGTCATGACAGAGCATTCTTTGGTGGGATTACCTGTCAGTCACACCAGCAGTCATAAAGCTGGCTGACAAGGGTCTCTGAAACCTATTAAAACTTCATTAAACCTTCCCATGTTGTTCTGAGGACTCACTCAACCTTTTTGTAATTCATTTTTCCTCATTATAAAACACAGTCTGAAGGATAACTGGGTCAGAAAAGAGAATGTTTCTTGATCAGAACAGGTTGGCAGGAAATCATAGAGAGTTGTTCCTTTGCTGTTTTGAATTACTTATAGTAGCTTCAAATGCTTCTCCAGTCTATTTTGGTGATACCTTTGACAGTACACTGAAAAACTGTTGTAAGAAATCCTCAGCAATTAAAAGAAAATTGGGACTTGTCATTACAGCATTGCAGCAGTTCTGAGTGGTTTTTTCCAGAGCATTTGTCTTGGACCTTATATGTAACTATGAGTAGCTCGTCACTCAAAATTTTTTTCTTGCTATTCCTCCAAATTCGAACTGGAAGACAGAATAATTTCACAATTTTGAGTATGTCTTCATTGAGGTTTGTAATGCATTTATATCAGAAGGAGAGTATGACTCTAACATGTGGGTCCATGCAGGGAGTCAGCCAGTTACCTATCCCTTATTTCCAGGACCTCTCTGAATGACATTTCAGATGCAACTAATAACATAATATGCATTACTTTTCATTCTTGTGACTATCAAATACAGTTATGTGAATTTTTAGAACTGATAATAGAAGTTGTCAATCATATCTAGCATTCAGCTTTAATTTCAATGAAAATTGACATCTAAAATTGACATTTATTTGGGGCTACTCATTTATTGCTAATGATAAATTTTCATTAGTTTTCATACTTCATAGAATCATAGAATGGGTAGAGTTGGAAGGGACATTAAAGATCATCTAGTTCCAACCATCTGCCACAGCCAGAGACACTAGACCAGGTTGCTCAAAGCCCCATTCAGCCTGGTCTTGAACACTTCCAGGGATGGGGCATGCACAATTTCTTCAAGTAACCTGTTGCAGTGTCTTACCACCCTCACAGTGAAAAATTTCTTCCTAATATCTAATGTAAATATGTCCTCTTTTGGTTTAAAACCATTACTCCTTGTCCTATTGCTCCACACCCTGATAAAAAGACCCTCCCCATCTCTATAGGCCCCCTTCAGCTATTGGAAGGCCACAATCAGGTTTCCCCAGAGCCTTAATTTCTCCAGGCTGAACAACTTCAATTGTCTCAGCCTGTCCTCAAAGCAGAGGTGATCCAGCCCCCTAATAATTTTCATGGCCCTCCTCTGGACTCACTCCAACAGGTCCATGTCCTTCTTGTGCTGAGAACTTTGAATCTGGATACAATAGTCCAGATGGTGTGTCAACACCAGAGCACAATAGAGGGGCAGAAAAACCTCCCTTGACCTTCTGGACACATTCTTTTGATGAAGTCCAGGATGTGGTTGGCCTTCTGGGCTGCCAGCACATATTGCCAGATCATGTTGAGCTTCTCATCCACCAGCACTCCCAAGTTCTTCTCCTCAGGGCTGCTCTCAATCCATTATCTGCCCAACCTGCATTTGTGCCTGGGATTGCTGTGACCCAGGTGCAGGACTTTACTTGGCCTTGTTGAACTTCATGACGTTTGCACAGGCCCACCTTTCAAGCCTGTCCAGGTCCCTCTGAATGGCCTCCAGCATGTCAATCATGCCACACCACTTGGTATCATCAGCAAACTTGCTGAGGGTGCACTCAGTCCCATTGTCCATGTCACCAACAAAGATGTTAATTAGCACCAGTCCCAATACAGAGCCATTGACCACAACTCTTTGCATGTGGTCATCCAGCTAATTCCTTATCCATTGAGTGACCCACCCATCAAATTCATGTCTCTCCAATTTAGAGACAAGGATGTTGTGCTGGACAGCATTAAATGCTTTGTGTTTTCCTTCCTTACTTCAGTTGGTGTTCACTATCTCAATGTCTAGTTGCAAATCTTGTCAAGAAAAAAACATAGAAATTTAACTACATATTTACATAATTCAGCCTCAAAATAAATTTGTAAAAGTTGTAAAAGCACAAAATAATTATGAAAATAAACAGTGGATTTTACCAAGTCTTTACTGAAATTAGTTTCATCAGATTTGTCTCTCCGCGACAAGCAGACATATTGCTTTTGTAATTTTCACAGTTGTCTTTACTGAAGTAAAACAAATTCAGCTGTTTCTGTTCAAGCTGAAATTTATCTTGTGCCTAGAATTTTTCTAAACAGAACTGAATGAATGTGCCATGCTTATAGGTGTAGTAGGCATAGATCAGGTGCAAAATACCAGGCCTTGGAAATGGTTGCTGTTTATATTTTCAGTAGTAAATGACTTCTGTTTTCCACACCTTTTTTTTTTTTATGTAGAAGTATATTTGCATTAGCACTTTGTGTGACTTAAAACTTTGACATTTTAATTTTCCCTCACACCCAGCACTTTGCACTTCAAAACAAAACTCCATCTCCAAACAGTTTTCTTGAAATATTTTTAGGTGTGTTTATAGCAGATTTGTCTCCAAAGCCGAGCAGAAATTATTCATTTCTACTATATTATGTTTTTTAAATAACATTGCCTTTACAGTTGCCTCAGTATCAGAATAACAATAATTTGCATCCGTGTTTCTGTTTATTTTGCTCAACATGCTCTCATTTGCTTTGTGGGTCAGGGGAGCTTCAACATAAGAAAAACAATAATTTGCATCCATGTTTCTATTTATTTTGCTCAAGACGCTCTCATTTGCTTTGTGGGTCAGGGGAATTGCTTCCTTTTCTTTTCTGAATAATACACACTTTCTCCAGAGTTGAAAGTACAAAACAAAGCGTTGCATTGATTTTGCTTTGATTTTTTCCATCTTTCAGCAGGTGTTTAAGTTTCCTCATGTTTCAGATGTGTCAGTTGAATCTTCTGAAGCAAAGTAATTGGCAGCATTTTCCCAGTCATTGTGCATGTATCATGCTCACACCAGCCAGGAAAACTACTGTGTCAGAACCTATCTTGGGGGAATATGGAAATACATTTTAGCAGCTCTATTCTCTGTATGTAACATCAAAATAGATGGTTTCCTTCTTTTTCAGTTCATTTGAATTATATGAGTAATAAGCAAAAAAAAAAATAAAAATTGTTCAGATCAATATAATTTCCACTCTTTAGTGTGAAATCAACTGCTACATCTGTATGATGAGAAATTTAAAGATCATGTGACAGCTGCAGTTACCCTTAAATTGAAATTGCAGCAGGTGTCCAGACAAGGACTGCTGAATCAGTGTGGACAAACACATCACTTCCCACAAAAATTTGTATTTTGCAGAGCGCTGTTCGGTAAAAAGGCCCAAAATGACACATTTCTCTTTAAATGGTTGAAAAGTGAGCAATTCATGTTTTAAATAGTATTAGAGAAATACTCCTTGTAACAGGGGTATGCTCTTAATCTTGACAGGATTCTGCATGAAATTTGCTTCTTCACACACAGTTTAAAGCATTTTCTTGATTTTCAAGAGGAGAGAGACTTCTACTAGTGTTTTATACTAGATTCCAGTCATTGTGAAAATCTGCTTTGCCTGTACTTGCAAATCCAGACCACAAAATTATCACTATTAGCATATTTTTCATATCCTTTACTCCAGATTATTTTGGCTCTGCACAACACTCTTCCAGCAGCCTCTTCCACAACACATATGAACTACCAGCTAGTCAGGCATGTTCTAGCCACATCGAACACCGCATCATTTCGTGTTGACCTCCTTAAGATGAGATTCTTGCAAGTCAGTCTTGCAGGTTTCTTGACAAGAGAAATTCAAGAGCTTGAATATCCACTAAAAAAAAAACCAAACCAAACAACAGTTTACAATTTTGAGCACAGACATCAGAATTTCATCAACTTATTCATTTAAAACCAGGACTTGCTAGCCATCATCAAAATAAATAAATAAATAGATAGATAGATAGATAGATAGATAGATAGATAGATAGATAGACAGACAGACAGATAGATAGATAGATAGATAGATAGATAGATAGATAGATAGATAGATAGATAGATAGATAGATAAATAAATAAAAGTAGAATGCCTGATTACATCTCACACATAGAAGAAAAGTCTTCCCAGGACATGGAAAACAGATTATACTCACATGACTCCTTTTGACAAATTCTGAACTATTGAATCTTAGGATGCTGCCTTTCAAGTTAACCCATTCCCCCTTCTCCCATTTTAATGTTTCTTTAAAGTCTGTTGAAAACTTCTGTGTATTTTTCCTTTCAACGATCAGTAGGTTTGCAGATATTTTGAGCTTACTGAAAGAAATTTCCTCATTCATGAATGTAGTGTATAGAGTTGATGCTGTGTCTCTTGGTAAAAATATCCTGAAATATTTACAGAACAATGTCACTTTCTCTATAAGTGTTACTGCTTGCTTAGGTTTCTTTTCTGAAAAATGAGAAACAAACGAAAAACCCCACAAAACAAAACAAAACAAACAAACAAACAAAAAACAATGAAAGTAAACAATAGAGACCTTGGAGAAGTATATATAGCAGAATCACCTTGATACATAGACAGTAGAATAACTACAAGGAGTAGAACATGGATTATAGTCAAAACATGTTATTTTTATCTGTCTGTCTCTGATTTCCTCTGTGACTTTGAAGAACGTATGTGAGTTTGTTATGGTTTTTTTGCATGATAGTCTCAAGCTTCAGAATCTTTACGTTCTAAGAATTAAAGATGAGACTGAAATGGTGGAAAAATGAAGGACTTATTTTCTAACCTTCCAACTTTTCAGCCTGATTCCTCACTGTTAGCTAGTGCTTTTCATGGTGCTTGAATCACAGTCATTTTTCACTCCTCAGTTTTCTGCATATTCTGCCCTTTCCTTTCATCCATTAACTCAGCAAGCACAGAAGTACTTTGTAGATTTGATCCAGTCCTTTGTTCTTGCCTACAGTAATTAAAATTTCCAGGAGACCATCCATCCACAGACTGGACAAAGCCAGACCTGCCTTTAAACCCTTATAAGCCAAACATACTCTAGTAGGTATACCAGTAGGTTTCTGTATTCATGATTCAAATATGTTGCTACATTTCGCAAATCTCTTCATAACTTTTCCATCTCTACAACAGTGGAAACAGAAAAAAAAATATTGGTTCAGATAAACTTTACTGATAAATTTTATTCTTAACTTTTTTATCTTAGCAGAATTTTTTATTACATATATATAATTTTTCTGCAGCTACCTAAAATGGATTAAATTGGTAGCTTGAAATAAGCTACAATAACTTACTTCAGTTAACTTTTATTTTTGCATCTTGCACCTATCATGCTTAATTTACATTGTAAAAATTTTTAGGAAGTCTTACTGTTATCAAGTATTCAAAGAGCCCGATAGATGGAGTAATTTCTTTCCGATTCGAATATGCTAAAAAAGAAATATCCACAGATGAAATAATGAATTGACTTAGGTTTCTGCAATTTGCATCTTTTGTTAGGCAGCAAATCAACTCCCTCAAATTTTTATAATCACTTTAAAGTCAGAGTGCCAGAGAAAATCAATTCTTTGGTATGAACAGATTTGGGGGACTATTTTTATAAGCACAAAGGTTATTTAAGCACTCAGCTTTCATTGGAAGTCATCATACTCTGAGCATCTTTTTCTTAGTAAATAATGCCAACGTTGATGTTGGGTTTTGTTGCATAACAAAAAAACATATACTGATTTATGCCCTAATATAATTTTTGCTTGAGAGTTCATGTAGAAAAGAAGTGAGAACATTAAGTCATTGGACAAAGGAAAAAACCTGCCCATAGAAATTTATCCAAGTCTGGGAGACAACATGTGAGCAATTACTACCAGCAACATGTAATATGCAAAAAACAGAGAAAAGATTTTCTGAACCATCGCTTCTTGGCTTTTTCTGAAACCTTGGACATTTCAAGTTGATTTTAGTGATTTATTTTAGATGATTTAGATGAATCCAGTGATTATGGATTAATTTGATTTGGGGATTACCGTGTAGTCTGTCAACAGATCTCCAAAAATGGAAATTTTGAATTTGGAAACACATAAATTACTATACCTGAGAGTCACCGATCTAGAAGGAAGATTGACATAGTTAAAGAGGACATGGAGATACCCACCAACACGTAAAAAGGAAAAGTAGAACAGCTTGACAGGTTGTCAGCTACCACTACAGGTGTCCTAAAGGGACCTTGTGAGGAAAGTTTGTTCATCTGTCTGTGACTGAAATTAACTGTTTCCATTTTTCCATGTAACACCAACAATACCTCTAAGCCAATTTTATTTCTCTTTAAATTATTTTACGTCTCTAAGCAAAAGTCATATTATTGTTAACTTCCTCTAAACTTCTATTGTTATATTAAAATTGGTAAGAAAACTGATTTCTATTTTGAAAGATTCATCCAAAGTCCTTTCTGTCTAAAAATGAAGAAAAAAAGATAGAGAATCTTAACTATGAACATCTTTAGAGAAAAGGAATTTTGACGCCACACTGGATTTATGTTAGTTTTATATTATTTTTTCTCAACAAGATTAATATGGTAAAACATTTTGGTTTGCACTTTATTCACACCTCATATCCTGGGAAATGTATTTTAGGAGCTTCCCTTTTCTATACATAGTTACCATCACAGAATGTACTTCCTGGAGTTTCCCACTTGAGAAATCACTGAAGTGATCCCTTACAACTCCTCAGATAATCTATTTCTTTATTGTATCATACACAGCTATAAAATGCTACAGAATAGTGTTAAGTGTAAAATTTGGACCCTATGAAGAGATATTGCAAAGAAATTTAGTAAAGCAAATTTTAGTAAAGTAAACTATTTTTTAATGTACATATCAATCAGAAATCCCAATAGAGGCAGACATAGTAGATGTACTGTCTTGTCAGACCAAAAAACAGGCAAAAGCAGTATGCAGCCCCTTAACATCAAGCAGGGAGACAGAAATAATGGAAGTGAGTCAACAAAGGGACTATATTCAGTGTAATGTTATGGAACAGATAATTAATTCCTCACTAGATTGCCATTCTGCCTTTTTTTTTTCATTTTTTTTTTTTCTCCTCATTCTAATCTAATAGATTCAGTCTTCAGATTTAAATGCTATAGCAGTAAGTACACATACAAAATAGTTGTACTGTACAGATACATACAGTAGCAGGACTTTTGCTAGCTGGACCAGTTTTGAACTTGTGAGGGGAGTGTGAATTATTGCTGTAATGACAGTGGGGTGCAGTTCGCTGGTCATGAAGAGAAATCATTAACTCCTCACAGCATCGATTTGTTGCGAGGACTGTGTTCACAGTAGTGCCAGACAGTGTACCGAGCACTCACAGCCCTCACTGACATCAACCAAATAAACTGTGAGTGCTCAATGCCAATGCTACTCTGAACATAGGACTATTGCAATTCTTCAGAAAAGAAGTTTAGATTTATTTCATTGTTTTATTTTTATGGGCATCAGTTACCAGGTTTCTCCAAGGGTACTCATTTAAGATAATTTTGGGCTTTGCCAAGCCTTGATTCTTCTGTTGCTTTGGTTAGCGTGAAATATGTAGAAATAAACATTATAATATAATGTCATATAATCACATATTTGTTCAGTACATAGCTAAAAAAATTAATCCAGTATACACTAAACCTGTGATCTGTGCAATCTTGTCCCAGGCCTGAAGTGAACAACTGACATAAACATCATGAGTGATCACCCACTGAAACAGATGATACAATTGCTGTTAAAATCTAAAGAGACAAACATGATGGTTCCTTATGTTGTTTTTTTTCACACATTTTCCGCTGGTATTTGTCTTTCCATTCTGTCTAAATAGCCTGGGTATGCAGACCTTTCCCTCACCATCTCAAAATATGGGTTTCTGCCTGTGAAATCCTCACACCCCAAGCCAGAATCCAGTGGGCAGGACCCCACTATAGGTACTAAGCAGTGCCCCTGCCGTCCTGCCGCACCATGCGAGTGCTTTAACCAGACTTAGAGAGAATTAAGAGTAGCTGATACATTGCTGCCAGTTTACTGGCTTGAACAGAATAGTCACACTGTCGACATGGAAATAGCTCCTTTCTGTTATCCTGAAGGCTTTCATCTTAGAACAAAAAGCTGAGATTTGTACGTTTCAAACAACAACAACAAAAAATTCCTTTGTAACTTAGTCTTTTTCACAATAATTGTGATTTTTTCACTGTCTTCACATTAACAATATCCTCTTTTGGCTCTGTTAACTCCTCCATCTATTTTTTTTTTTTTCATCTGGACAGTTTCCTGTTTCTTTTGGTATATTCAATATTTTGAGGTTAGCCTATTTTGTGATGGTAGGGTCTATATATATTGATCCACTCTCTTAACAATTTCATCTGACTTGTGAATTACATCCTTATCTTCCACTAGTACTAGATTCATCTGACTTTTTTTTTCCATTAGCCTGATTATTTTGCTGCCTTTAATGCTTTTACTTCTGCAAATGGGTTTCTTGATTTTTTTCTCTTTTCACATAGCAGGCTGCCTTGTTCTTTTCATTTGGTTTGTTGTTGTTCCCAAGCTGTTCATATGCCAATGTTAATTTATTTCAGTTTTGAATGGTTCTCACTTTGAAGTAACAGAGTGGAACCCTCTCATAGAAAAATAGTTGCTTTTAAAGAAGGAATTGAGGGAGGTTCACCAAAGTTAGAAATGCCATTGGAATAAATTGTTTTCTTTGTTTTCTTCCTATAAATTGTGCTGATGAAGAAGTGTCTCAGGCTTAGCAAAGAATAAAGGGTTAATCAGACCATGCTTTGCATCTGCTAAGTTAGACAGTTGCATGCGGTTCAAGATACTGGGTCACGATCTAAGTGGCAACTTCATGCAACATTAAACACATGAATAAGCAAGCAGATTTCTATTTCCAGTTGCTTTTCAAATGTATCTCCAAACATACTTAACTTTTCCTGTTACTTTTCCTGTTTTACCTTAGTATCTACATGGCACAACATGATGGCAACATATGCTGAGGAAAGTCTTAATAGGGAAAGAGAGTCATGAAGTTGTCCTCCTTGCCCTGCAGTGGGGTTGCAGCTTTACAAGTCCCTTCCTTCCCCATTTAGATGAAGCTCTTTCCACCACTTTATGCAGTGCATCACTTGGATTATTTTCAAATAGTTCTATTTTTAATGACAATAACTTGCTTTGAATTTACCCTGGATTGTGTCATTGTTCCACAGTGAACTATTATGTTCAGGTCTGTCCTATAAAGAAGCCAGCAAACAAATGAGATGGATCCTCTGAAAGGAGTGAAATTCTCATAAGGCATGTGTCTGGGCACTCCATTGCTGGTAGCAAGTGAGGAGGGACTGCAGTTCTCCAGGAGCCCTGATTACCTTGGGCAAACCTTAGTCTCCTGCCTTTCTTCCTGTCCTCCAGTCCTCTTTTACGGGTCAGAGGGTGATTTGCAGCAACACAAAATGAGAAAACTATAGTCAGAAACAGATGCACCTAATTTTTCAGGAGAGTCTTGACTCATCTTCCACCTGTACTTTGAAGCAATCTTCATGAACTAGTAATTTATTTCAAAACACCCAGGCTGACTTACTCTATCTCTTTGTGTCGCCTTAGTAAAGGTGATAGTTCGTACCTCTGTGCTGAGTCATGTGTGGATAGTGACAGAGATGTTGAGCTGTCAGCACAGTCTTTGACGGCAGATGACCAAATCCATCAAAACATATCATTTTTTCCAACTCCCAGTGTAGTCTAGACTATATTAATTTTTAGGACAGTTTTCAGCTTGGTTAAAAATTTATAACTTTAAATCACTGTGGGTTTTGAGAGTTTTAACTTTACCATTATTGGAGCATTATTTCATTCTTACTGAGCCATACCGCTACTCATCTTTTAATAAGCTTACCTGTTAACTTGTCCCCTAGTCAAGGAAAAAAGTTATTTAGTCAGATTAATTTTTTCCCCATTGATTATTTACCCCCTCTAGTAATAAGATTACACTGGATTCACCATAGGTAGAATTTATCCTCATTGCTCTTCCAAAATTTTTTTATTTTAAGGGAGGTCTGAAACCTCCAGTATTAAATGTACAGTATCATTGAAGATAAATTAAATATTTTTTTAAAAATGTATTGTTTTAAAAAAATCATGTGAAAAATGTTAACAGTTTTAGTCCTAATTTTTGTGTGTCATGGTTTCAGCCTAATCCACCAAAACCTGACCAACAGATGTCCCCTCCCCCTCCTCCCCCCGGGGAAAAAAAAGAGGAGAGGAAGAGGTTGAAGAGTTCGGGAAAAAAAACCCTAAACTATTTTAATGAAAATATAANTCCTCCTAAGATGTCGGCCATCGAAGAAGGGGAGTTGACCTTTTGATCCCTCAGCTTTTATATGGGGCATGATGCAGATGGGATGGAATACCCCTGTTGGTTCGTCAGTTTTGGGTCACCTGTTCTGTCAGTCCCTCCTTGCAGGTGGGACCCCTTTATGCTTTTCTGTTTCCAACCCTCCAGCGGAGCAAATGAAGAAATTCCCTGACCTTGGTTGTTCTAGCAATAAGTATAAGCAAGGGCCTCTCTGCACACCATCCCTTGGTATAATCAGGTCTTATCACTGCAAGAAGAAACAGCCTCAAACAGTGCGCTGCCAATTTCAGAGTTTAGTCAGCCAGAAGAGGCCCAGCCAAGAAAGTAAAATTGTAAAACAGAAAATTGATTCGCCCCACCTCAAACCAGGACAGTCTGTAGATTCCCAATTGTGATGATTACCATATCCATTGGTGTAGTGGGAAAGCTTCTCACAGTAGAGATAAATAACAGCTCATAATGAACAGTAAACAATAAATAGAAAAATAAAAATAGATGGGGCATGAGAGATGAAGATAAATATTTCTCCCTGTCTGGCTAATATTAAAACTTCATACTAGGCAATAATACACCTATGAAAATGTTAGGAAAGCACTTGAAAAAGAGGGGAAAACAAGTGTACCCTATTAATAATTAGATTATTTTCCCTGAGCACAACAACAAACTTAAACTACAGAAAAAAATATTAAAATGTAAATAATTTAAATTTTATTAAGAAAGAGAGAAGAAAGAAAGAAAGAAAGAAAGAAAGAAAGAGAGAAAGAAAGAAAGAAAGAGAGAAAGAAAGAAAGAAAGAGAGAAAGAAAGAGAGAAAGAAAGAAAGAAAGAAAGAAAGAGAGAAAGAAAGAAAGAAAGAAAGAAAGAAAGAAAGAAAGAAAGAAAGAAAGAAAGAAAAGAAAGAAGAAAATTAGAAAGGAAAGGAAGAAAGAAAGAATTAAATTTTATTTGAACATCAGATTTTTGCGTGATTCATTATCATTCCCAAAAGACACTGCTTTGTCATCTGGAGGAAGAGACAGCTTGAGATACTGAGAAGATGGGAAAAATTATCTTGATGTGCAAAAAGCATGTGATTTCAATCTGTTATCAAGACAGAGGATAAAACTGTAATTCGTATCCTTTCTTCTTTCTGGATTCCAAATGTGGGAGAAATTAAGAGCATAAAAATTTAAGGAGACAAAACTGCCATTTCATTTGGAAAAACAAAGTCTGTTCCATTGGATTAGCTGTCTAAATAAAGTCATTTTGATAAGGCTTTGCCTATAAAATGAAACGATGCCTTCTGAGTTCAGCCTTGTTATGCTGTGTATTCTAGCCTCACTTAGAATGGTTCGACAAATTACTAGACATGGGTTTCTGGAGAAGGCTGAGGTACCGAATGACTTTTTTGCCTTGATCTTCACTGGCAAGTGTTCTAATCACACTGCCTGAGTTGTAAAAGGCAGAAACAGGGGCTATGAGAATGAAGAACCACACACTACAAGAAAACGCCTGGAACCTGGAGGTAGGTAAGTCCATGGGACTTGATGAAATCCATCCACGGGTCCTGAGGGAGCTGACAGATGAAGTTGATAAAGAGTTCATTAGAGTTGAAAAGTCATGGCAGCCATGGCAGAAGTCTAGAGTAAGTATATGATATGTAAATATGACTGCAAAGGCAACTGCATTTTAAATTGTTCTGCAATGTTCTGTCTTAGAGAGAGTTCAGCTTAAATAGCATGGTAGAACTTGCTGTACTGATAGTCTCAAATGGACACTAAGACAAACCCCCTGACAAGGCACCATCCAGAAGCAGAGCAAGCAAAGAGAATGCCATAACCTGGAATTCAAGAAAAGCCAAATTTTCTATGCAGGATGTCATGTGCACACATGTAAACAATTCAGTGCAGTGAATAAAAATGATTAAATTAAGCCAAAGCTCCATTATGGGGAGAGGAGGCGTGAGGTGGGGTGGAAGAACGTGAGAAATAGTTGCCTGAAATAATGACGAGGATACTGAAACAGTTGATGAAGGTATTAGATAACAACTAATCACAAACAGATTAAGGCTGCATAGCTGGAACACTTTACTTGAAACCAAAAAGCACAAGACAGAGTATATAAATTACAGATCTAAGATCTATGACACCCACAGATAATTCTGTAAAACAATCTATTTCCTATGAAATAGTTTTTCAGTTGAGGGACAAGAGAAGCCAGCTGAAAGGTGTACTTGAGAAACAGAGAATGCTTTGCTGGTGCAGAGCAGACTGAACCATCCAGCAAGAGCAAAAAGCCAAAGCAGCTTGTGCTTTTCAACAAACATATAGGGTAAATAAAAAGAACCAAGGAAACAGACAGAGCCACTTAAAATTAGGCATACTCTAAACTGGTCATCTCTATTTAGTGAATAAAAGAAGTTCCTCTATTGGGTGAATCAAATCATAGACAAGGGAGACTAACAGCTTTCTAAACTGTCTATCTTTTCCAGCCAACAAGAAGTTTTAAAATTTTACGTTAGCAGGTCACTTTTGAATGATTAATGTTAGATGAAATAAGGATTTGTCTCAGTGTAATTATTACACCGGGAAATAACATAGAAAGAAGCAATATCTTGCCTTTGAATCATGACCTTAAGTTTTTGAAACACAACCACTTTTTGCCCTAAAGTGACTTCTGAACTGAATAAAAATAAAAATTAAAAAAAAAAAAATACAAGCAGTGATTCAGCAGGCAGAGATCTCCATTGAAAAAGATATCTGCAGTTTGGCTCTAGCAAATGTAAAGAAATCCAGTGCACAGAAACTGCAGAAGGAGGCAACAATTTGACTGCCACATTTGCAACAATGCTATTAGATTAACAACCAATTCAATTCCAGCTGGTATACAGATTCATCTGCAATGTAATCTGAGCAACACTGATAAACTGCAATATTAGATCAATGACCAATTTGAGTCCAGATGGATTGTGGAGCCAGCCACGATGCAATCCTAGCAACACCGATAAGCAGAGAAATATAACAGTGTTAAATTGATGTACTCCAAAACTATCTGAGGCCAGTGGGAAAATAGAGGCTGTCAATAAGACACCATAAACATGAGATGATGCCATTTAGAGTTTGGAGCAGCTGACAGAGAAGCACCAGTTGCTGTAGAGAAGCAGAGCAATACAAACTACTCAACTAGTCAGAACAGAAAATAAGACCATCCTCAAATGCAGACAGAGCTGGTTCCTTCCAGTAATTTAAAGAGAACAAGGAATGAGAAGATCAAAAATAACCTCATCTTCCTCTCCCTAGGTAGTCCATAGGCATGAGAGATTTGCAGTTAATTTATCCCAGTACAAATATCTGCCTTTTTATTGTATTACAATAATTTCTGGAATATTGAATTAAATGAACCACCTTCTTGGCAACTGTTGCCACATTACCATAGACGCCAGTAATTGGTTATGCTTGTAGACATAATTAGTATCACGATAGATCCTCCAAAGTACACTGAATTAAACACCAGAGGGATTAACAACCATCACTGTTGTACCTAATGGTGCTGTTATTTTAAAGGATAGAGATTCCAAGAAAAATTAAGCCTGGAACTATAGTATTTTACTACAAAAAATTGTAACTAGACCTTCAAAGCCTGATGCTAGGTTGAGTTCAGGGAAGTTGAAGCTGATCAGAGCTGATCCCTTGTTAATGCATGTTTACCTTTTAGGAACCATTCTAATGTAGAGACAGAGAAACCAAAGCAATTTGAAACATACAGGTCAAAAGGTATGAATAGGTGATTTCATATTTGGTATACAGCTATCAGGAGTCTCAAAACCCTTAAAATATTAACACAGACTGGCATTTGCAGCAAACTAAGTTGAACAAGTAAATAATGCACCAGATTCTGAAAAACAGAGCAGTTAAGCAGAGCACCTAGATCTCCATTGTGGTGAGTATTCAGAAAGAAACACAGCTGCGAGAGAAAAGCTGTTTAACACTTTAAGCAGTTTCCAAGCATTTCAAAGATGAAAGGCTCAAATTGTCAGAGATAAAATGATTTTTTTTTTTTTTCATCATCCACACAACAACAAATGGTTGTGTTTACTTTCCCAGGAACCTTAGAAAGTGACCAACTGAGCTCTTCTTTCCTCTTCCCCCTTGATAACCTTCACTGTCTCTCAACTTCTAAGATTCATTTCATATGCTATTCGTGGGGTTTTTGGGGTTTGATACAACATTTGACTTCACTTATTCTACCCACATCATGGTACCTGATATCTGCATTTTGTGGAAGCAAACTCTGGAGAGGACACTCAGGCAAGAACTGTGACCAAAAGGCATACCTAACATACACTTGAGTGTAGGGTCAAAGCAGAATTCAGGTGATTTGGGATTAAATGCAAATGACATGGAAGGAATCAGACATTAGGGACAGATAAAGCATTGGAAAGATAGAGTTAAGAGACTCTTAGAAGAAAAGAACCTCCCCTGGAAGCGCTGAATCATCCTAACACATTTCCTAGGGACCAGTAACACCTTGCAAAGACCCACAGGCCTACAAGTCACCCATCAGAAACAAAAAATGTATAAAGGAAAGAAAAATTTAATGGGATTTTAGATGAAAGAATAGAGGTTACAGATACGAAGAACCTGGCATAGATGTCAGTAGCACTTCTGCAACAATTTCAGGTAAGAGAAAATCTGTTGAGATTTTAAAAGAATTGAGGTAGAAGGAGCAAGATGCCTGAAAAATCTGTGCACACACAACAAGATACAAGATGAATCAGAGAAAGAAAAGGAGAAATGTTCATTTTTTTCCTTGTACCTTTCTGGAGAACTTCTCATAAGGAAAGCCTGAGAAAATGGCAACTGTTTAACCTAGAGAAGAGAAAGCTCAGGGGGGATTTCACCAATGTCTAGCAATACCTGGGTGTATTGATACAAAAATGGTGTAAAGCAGAGCGAGGCTTTTTTCAGTGGTGCCCAGTGATACATTAAAAGGCAATGGGCACAAATTAAAACACAGGCCGTCCTGCTTGAACATCAGGAAACACTTTTTCGGTGACTGATTGCTAGCAGAAATTTTATAGAGTGATTATGGAGTCTCCATCTTTGGAGATATTCAAAACCCAGCTGACACAATCCTGGGTGACAAGCTGTAAGCGGCCCTGGTTGAGCAGGGAGGTTGGACCAGATGATCTCCAGAGGTGCCTTCCAGTCCCAGCCATTCTGTGTGATTCTCTATGTTTCCTGCCAGACTATCTGGCTGGGCACAGGTATCACTTCTGGAAGAAAGGTAAAGTAAAAGCATTCCACATAGCAAGGAAGGCAGAGTGCATGAAGTTACCACCGATCTTTCCTTTGGTCACTGTCTAAAGTTGGGCATAACTTTTCTCTTGATTTATCACAAATTCATGCAAGAACTAAAAACATTCCTCAATCAATGTTTTGCTACTTAAGACAGAGTTCTACAGAAAGGATTCAACATGGCATGTTCACTATGGCTTCCTTCATGCTTTTGAGCCATTTCTCCAATTCTTCAACTGAGATTGGTAGGCTAAGAATATATTGATTGAGTGCCACATCTTGTTTGGTGAATGTCCCTACGTATACACACGAAAGTACATTTTATAGAAACAGAACACTGTGTGATATGTAATTGCTCTTTTCCCCCCTACTTTCCATTTATTTTTTTACTTTGGAGATTTCATAATTAAGTACCTTTTGTAAGGCAATTAATTATCCAAAGGTTAAAAGTGTTGAGAAATATAAGCACTCATTCCCTGAGACCAAAATTAAAAAAAAAAATTAAATCAAAAAATTTAAATCAACAATAACTGTGTAATTGAGTACTCTAGAGTAAAATCTTTAAGACACCCTGAATACTTATTTTCATTTTAATTTCTTTCATGTTGAACCTAATCTGAATATTATTTACATGCCAACACTACAAAAATAAGAATAAAAATTTCTTAAGAAATTTTATTGGTTGTTTTTTTGTGGTTTTTTTTGTCCCTCCCAGTTAGAATTATAGCCACAATATGATGACTAAAATTGCCTGAAGGATGTACTCCTGTGCTTGTCATTAGCAGGAATATTGTCTCAAAAGGAAATGTAAACATATTTAGTAAAGAAAAAAAGATCAAAATAAAATATTTTGAATGTTGTTATACAGATTGGCCAAACACTTCTTGTATTCTGTTGTTGTGGATGCTGTCTCCCAAGAAGCATTCAAGGCCAAGATGGATGGGACTTTGAACACCCTGATCAAGTGGGAAGTGTCCCTACTTATGGCAAGGGGTTTGGAACAAGATGATCATTGAAGGTCCCTTCCAACCCAAACTATTTGATGATTCTGTGCTTCTGTGAATACACATACCTAAGTGACCTTATCCTGGTTTGAGGTAAAATGAACCAATTTTGTGTTTTACTATTTTACTTTCTTAGCTGGATCTCTTCTACCTAACTAAACTCTGAAATTAACAGCACATTGTTCAGAACTGTTTTGTCTTGCAGTGATAAGACCTGATTCAGAGAGACCCTTGCTTATACTTATTGCTATAACAACCAAGGTCAGGGAATTTCGTTATTTAGGGCATTGGACCATTGGATGGTCGGAAGTAGAAAAGTGTAAAGGGGTCCCACCTGCAAGGAGGAATGGATGAGACAGGTGACACAAAACTGACCAACAGGAGTATTCCATCCCATCTGCATCATGCCCCATATAAAAGCTGAGGGATCAAAAGGTCAACTCTCCCTCTTTGATGGCCAACATCCAAGGAAGACCCTGTCTGTTTTTCTGCCTTTGATCCTGATC